>OX456492.1:11282467-11882467 GCA_949748235.1 Platypus cylindrus | reverse complement strand
TCAACAATGTTGGAATAGTAACAAATTTAAACCATTAGTAATTGTAAACGAATTCGAATTAAATAATGGTCGATATCGATGTGGCTTTGATGTATATATAAAGGTACATGAATAGTTTCATTTTCAAAAAAAAAAAACATTACGTTTTAGAATCATGATGCTTCTAGACAAGTCGGATAGTGCCCGCAAAAGATGAATTTTAGAATTAGCTAATGATGTCCGAAAAAAATATTTAGCCTTAAAATTGAAACACTCTAATGAAGATGGTACATTGAGCCAAATTTTTAAATTTGTTACTGATCAGTTAAAAAAATTAGCTGCAGACAATGTGGTTGTTAAAAATAAAATGTCTGAAATAAATGGAAACGAAATGAAAAATGTATAGAAAATTGAAAAAAAAGAGATATCTGAAGTAAATCAAATTGACAAGATAGATGAAGAAGTAGAAGAAGAGGACGACGAGGAGTTGTAAGAAATGGAACAAGAAGACGAGCTGAATGAAGAAGATGATGAAGTAGATGAAAGCGACGATACAATTACTAATATAGATACACAGCAATTAGATAAATATCTACAAGTTTCTCAAGAACCTATAAAGGGCTGTTTTCAGCATTCTCCTAATATTGACGTTACTTATTCTCCAAGATGTAACGTTATCACTAATACATGGACCTTGGGTCCTAATAAAATTGAATTTGATAAAACTACTGGCTAGATAATAATAGGTAGCGGATTATATACAGGTAGGAAGGGACTTTATAATTTATTATTTTATAAAGATCCTAAAAATTATACTAGTAAAGACTTCGAGAAATTTGATCGCATATTAGATGACACTAATCTATACAGAAAGGGTTACTCTTCTCAAGGCAGGGTAGTTGGAGTCAGGAATCAGAAATATCGACGTATTATTCGTCCATTGTTGATAAAGCAAGGTGGAAACTGTAAAATGGTCTATAATTCCAAGCCAATAGAATATGTTTATTGGGATGATGTTAATGAACTAGTTGATAGATTACGATTGTTATTCGCATCGCAAGAAGCAAGTGCTTGTGCGATGCAGGTGCAACATGAGATTGCGTCAATTATTGAAGAATTAAAAGAAGCAAAATTTATATATTAATATATGACCAGTGATAAGTATTATTATTTAGTTAAACAAGAGTGATGAGTATAGGTAAGTTTGGACGTTCGTCCGATAAATATTCACATTATCAGATTACTTCCTCGCCTACTTCCTCATCATTATTTTCATTCGCATATAATGGTGAATTAGATATTGGAGGTTTGAAAATATGTAAGGTTAATTTACCCCCTCAAGATTATGACGTTGCTAATAAAAAATATGTGGATGGCTCATGTGGACAGATAATGAGTTTGTATTTAATGCTACAGCAAGATGTGGCTAAAAGTGAAGAAAATATTAGACAGCGATTAATAGATATATTTAATTGAATTAATGATTTAATCAATATTTTTGAGACAAAAATTATAGATTTATCGGCATTATTTGATAGCAGTAGAGGTGAATCTAATAACACGATTGAAGATATAATGAAAACATTAAATAAGGTTCAGATGGACGTATTTAATAATCGCGACAAAATAGAAAATCATACTTATTCCAAAGCTAATAAACAACCAGGAACAACACATCTAGACTGAAGGTAGTTTGATAAGGTTCTAGAAATCTGTTATTTAATGTTTAAAGCGATAAAGCGCTAAATGGCATCGAAAAAAAATCAAGTTGTTAATGAACCACATAAACCAATAAGATGGAATTTTCAGGGGAGACATTATTAAAGATTTAATAATGCAATTATTAAAGAGTTAGACGATTTATGGCAAGCAGATCTTGCTCAAATGGATACATATGCAACAGAAAATATATATATGTATATACATATGTATATATGTATATGTATCTTAATGCCTGTCTACCATTTCTGGTGTTGGCTTGTTAGTCTTTACCTTTTTTCCCTTTTCTTCTTTTTATTTCCTTTTTTCTTTCTATCTCAAGGCATAATATTCGATTTTGCTTCACGTCATTGCGTCGCTAAACTTTCTCCATTCTTTCTTGTTGTTTGCCATCTTACTAGCTTCACTCATCGTTATTCTGCTTCTATGCAATATCTTTTCTATTATGTCATTACGGGTACTTTCAGGTCTTCCCCTTTTCTTTTCTGCCCAGGTCTAGCTACAATACCCTTCTCGGTTGTCTTTCTTTTCTCATTCTTTTCAGGTGGCCCCACCATCCCAATTGCCTTCTTCTATGTATTCGTGCATCGCCCTTATTCCTAATTCTTTTCTTATTTCTTCATTCTTGATTCTTTCTCTCTTTGTCACTCCCATTACTCTCCTCATGTATTTCATTTCTACCGCTTAGACTTTACTTATTTCCTTTTAATCTTTTATTGTTTTATAGACGTTTATTTTTGCCTTTCTTGCTATTTCTTTTTTTCCCACAATCGCATTGCTGATACTGTAAAACACTTTCATGGCTTTTCCTATTCGGCTGTTAATTTCTTCTTCTTGCTTTCCTGAACTAGTTATTTCTACTCCCAAATATTTCCATTTCGTCACTTGCTCCAATTTTACCTTATCTACCATGATTTTTATCTCCTGTTGTTCCCCAATTACCATTACTTTTGTGTTCTGTTTACACATCTCCATTCCGTTCTCTCTAAGTGTTTCATTCCATTTATTTATGCTTGTCTGCATCTCTTTTTCGTTAGATGCTATCACCATTATATCGTCCGCAAATGCTCCAATCAGTACTTCAACTCTCCCCATATAATTCCATCCCACTACTTCAAGTCCTCTAGTTCTTTCTTTCGCTTTCCTTATTATTTTGTCCATGTAAATATTAAATAATGTTGGGCTTAGTCCTCCTCCCTGTCTTAGTCCGTCTTTCGTTTTAAATGATTTTGATTGTCTGTTTTTGACTATCACGCTATTTGAGTTTTCTTCATATATTTTTTTTATTAATGCAATCATTTTCCTGCTTATCGTTTTCTCTGACATCATCTTCCACAATCTATCTCTTCTTACTTTATCAAATGCTTTTTTTAAATCTATAAAACCCATGTATACATTTTTTTATCTTTTACTTGTTTTTCCACTATCTGCTTAATCGTAAATATATGGTCTTGAATGCTTCTTCCTTCCCTAAATCCTGACTGGGATTCGTCCAGAGTTTTCTCAATTTTAATTGTTATTCTCTCGTTTATCATCATTTCCAACACTTTCATGTTTGTATTTAATAGAGTAATTCGTCTGTAATTACTGCAATCTTTCTTATCTCCTTTCTTAAAGATTGGGACTATCAGTGCATGCTGCCATTCTTTAGGTATTAATTACTCTTTCCATATTTTGTTATATGTGTCCAGCATTATTTGTCTTCTCTCTTCTCCCACATATTTTATCATTTTAGTCGTTATTGTGTCACTTCATGGTCTTTTCCAGTTCCTCCATATTAAATTCCTCTTCCTCGTCTTGGCTTTCCTTTCTCTCTGTATTGTCTGCCTCTCTTGTATCGTTCCTCTCTATTAGACTATAGACTAATAGAGTCTATTGTCTAATAGTTCTACTAGAACTATTGGACAAGTTTGAACATGAAATTAGTGAAAAAAATGAAGCAAAACCTTTATTATTAAATACAAGATTTTCTACAATAAGTGATAATGTATCAATTGATGTTGGATTAAATATGGCCACGGACTTTAGGCCTTTTATAAAGTTAAATAATACCCTCCAAATAGAAGAATTTGAATGGCAAACTGGCAAGTATCTATTGGATTCGTTATATATATTTTAGTACAATGGAATCAGACTATTTACGTTTTATTTGTTGTAAGAATATAATCATAACAGGTAATAATAATGATGAATTAAATATGATTCAAATTACTAGACAGGAAAGGACTATATGCTTAACAGAATCTGATTTGGTTAACATAATATTCATCAATGCATATCATGTGGTTCCCTTAATTAATATATATTGATAAAGTTGATTGAATGTAATTAACTCATCACAAAAAGAACTAATAAAATAAGAAAATACGAAAACAATATCAAAAGGCACGGTACATAAAATATATAAATAATAATCAATAACATATTAATTAAATCCCTAACTCGCTGATCGTTACTACGTGGATTTGGGCTGCTATTCAGATATGTTTTTAGCATTGTCTTTACGACCATATTGACTCATTCTACAGGATCAGCTTGTGGATGGTAATGAGCTGAGCAGAAGATTTGCACTAGGTATTTATAGCCAAGTTATTGAAAATATTTAGATTTCATTGGCGTACTATTGTCACACATCATATATTGGGAAACTCCGTATGTTAAGAAAATATTTTCATCCACAAACTTGGTGAGGAACTTAGCAATAATCAGAAACTTCCAATGTAGTTTTTGGGAGTTACAATGTAGAGTTATGGGAGTTATAAACCCCCATAATACCAGGTTGTAGTTTTTGTTCCACTTTCTTCTGTGCACAACTTCCGCACGATTTAATATATCGACTTATATCAGCACGCATTTTAGGCCGATCATATCGTTCGTGTAAACGGCATCAAGTTTTAGAAACTAAGAAATGACTCGATGATGGTGCGCTATGAGCTCTAAAAGGAACAGCTTTCCGCTTGTCCGTTGGAACTACTCATTTTCATGGATCGCTAGAAATTGCAGCTGATGGAGTTTTTACATGTTTACATAATAAGCCATTTTCAAAGCTCCAATCAAAATATTTACGTAGATGCAATTCCATGTTATGAACCATATTCTAATAACACCTATCATTAGCGTTTTTAATTGACGCATCGGTTAGCGAATTCGATGCTGCTGACTTGCGGCACGCTACACGAAAGAAATTCAGGGACCGCGTTGTATTTATCTGGAAGATGAACCAAAGTAAAATTATATGACTGTAAACGTAAAGCCCATCTGGCCAATCTGCCTTGTGGATCCTTGAGATTAAATAATCTCAATAATAACAACCATAACAACGAATGAAGATCAGTTATTACAGTAAAATGCGAATGCTCCAAATAATAACGAAGTTTTTCTACACTCGATGTTACTGCCAAACATTTTTTCTGTTGCTGTAAATTTCTGCCCTTGTTTAGTTAACGATCTACTTAAATAGCAGATAACTTTGTCTCCATCGTCAAATTTTTGGGTTACAACAGCGCCAATACCGTATGCTGAAGCGTCTGTTTGCAATTGGAATTCTCTGTTAAAGTGTAGGCATGTCAATATTGGTGCGATCTCGAAACACACTTTTAACGTTCTTATTGCGGTTTCACATTTTTCTGTCCATTCCCATTTAGCTCCTTTTTTAATTAATGCCGTAACTAGTGTGGACATTTCCACAATAGTAGAAATGTCTGGAATAAATCGCCTATACCATGATGCACTACCGATAAAGGTACACATTTGTTTCACGTTAGTCGGCGAAGAAATATTTAAAATAGCTGAAACTTTATCTGGATCACGGTCCAGCTCTTATCTACTACGTAACCGAGATACTTCAGCTCGGGCACTCAGAACTTGCATTTCTCCTTGGAGAGAACTAAGCATGTAAGCGATCGAAATCAGTATTTAATAACGACGAGTGTTCTTCAAATGATTTGCTTATAAGCAATATGTCGTCTAAATAATCATAAACGTTTTCTGCCAAGTCTGTGCCTAAGTCATTATCAATAACTCTCTGCCATGTAGCGGGAGCATTGGTCAAACCAACCGGCATTGAAAAAAACTAGAATAGACCTCTTCCAGGTATCGTGAATGCAGATAACTCTTTGGAGTCATCTGTTAATTTAACTTCTCAGTATATTCAACACACATCAAGACAACTCAAATATTTGGCATTACGCAGCCGCTTTAAAATAGTGTTTACGTAGGGAATAGGGTAGCTGTCTTTCTTTGTAACTTTATTCAACTATCGAAAATATAAAACAAGGCCAATACGTGTCGTCTTTCTATTTAGCTAGGCAGATAGGACTAGACCACGGACTATACGACGGTTCTACTATACCTAGTTAGAGAATTGCATTCACACCTTTTGTTTAAAGGGGCTAACAGGATAGTAGTGTGGCTTAATTTGTTTCGTACCTGTTTCCAATTCAATATCATGTTCGACGGCAGTGCAACAACCTAATTTATCTTTCGTTAAATCTAAACTTTTCGAAATTAAACTATCTAATCTTAATCTTTGTGCTCTTGGCAAAGTATCTGCACCAGCCATTGCATTAATTGAGGCTGTATTTGGTGACGCAAAATGCCACACATCTTCAAGTAGATAGAGAATAATTTCAGAAAATTTCCAAAAATCAACACCGAGAATCATTTTATGGGGTAAATTCTGATAAAACTTAAATATTTAAAATTTTCGTCTTATTCTCTAAAGTTACAGCTGTACAAATTGATCCAATACTAACACAAGATTTACCGTTCGCTATATTACAAACACTTTGTACTTTAAAGTTTAGTACAAAACTTTAAAAGTTTTCAACTTTTATTATAAATTATAACAATTTATAATTACTATAATTATAATTATTTATAATTATATAATTTATAATAATTTATAAACGAGTAGCAGTCCGAGATTGGCCAATGGAACTGGATCTCGAGAACTCGAGGATCGGAGGACAAAGTAAAGAGCTCGATAGGCCAACAAACTGGATTTCGAGACGTCGATCCGGCAGCCCTACAATGGTTTTTGATGCACCGCTATTTAAGAAAGCAAGAAGTGAATGACCTAGAATTATCATCTTAACAAGAATAACTATAACTATTACCAAAAAAACAATCATTGCGATTACTACGAGTCCCATTAAAGCGATAAGTAATATCGCTATTCGCAAAAGCTATTGGAGCGAGCATACGATTAGCGATTACCGCGCCCCACGTCTCCCGATTCCAGAACAGAAACAATTATTGACTGGCCGTCCATAATTGCTGCAAGGTTCCATTCTACAGTCAGAGCGAAAATGATCAATCAGAAAACCGATCGCGATTGACTTTGAACCAACTTAATGCCCTATCACTAAATAAATCTATGGCAGATTCAAATTGTTATTGCGAAACATTCCTAGCAGTTTGAAGTTCCGAAACTTTTTCTAAGATTGCATGCACTGACAATTGCTGAATGTCGCCAGTGAATTTTAAATTCCCTTTATGCACAGGTACATACGATGAATGAGCAGGTGGTTACAGTGCTGGAGGGTTAACATCAAAATAAGGATTTTGATCTACAGAATCCATACAAATCCTCCGTGAAGATAAAGTTACAGTTGCCGGTTTAACGCTTTCTAACTTATCCAAAGCGCACAAAACATCAATAAAAAGCTGATCTTTTTGTTCTTTATGGTAGGTTGAAATCGAAGAATATTTTAAACGGTGAAACAGATGCTGCAATCTAGCTCGACATTTATCTGAATGTTTTTGATGGTATTTAGTGGTTAATTTTTCAATCGCAGCTGAAATTGCTGCTAAAGGAACTGATATATATTCCAATTCGGTCACTACATATATCGTGGCATCAAGGCCTGACAAAACTACATTAAAACCTTCCAATCTCATCAGAAGGTCGGATTTCGGCTTCAATCTGACCCTCATCAATTTCTAAACCCCGTGAACATGCTTCCCAAACGAGCACATCCCTACTCAAATAATCCAAATTACACAAATCCATTGTAAAATTAAAACTAATATTTGAATTAAAAGAAATAATTAATAATACCAATAAAAAAATATATCTAAAATGCAACAATATTATTTAAATAAACTTATTTTCCACGCCAAAATAACAAGACGAGATATCAGCAAAAAAAGAAAAGAAAAATTAGCAAACAAGAAAAAATACTAAAAACACCAAACAAGCAGCTATTTTGGTATGGAAATTAAACTGGCTATTGTTAAATCGTTTACTAATAATAGTGAAAAGTACCATAAATACTAGAAAAAAAATCGAATAAGGAAATTATTCTATCTTCGAAAAAGAGTAAAAAAAATAGATCGGACAATAAAGCTGTATTTTTCAAGACTTAGTTGCTTCTCAGAAAAAATACTCAACAATAAAAAGTTTCCAACCTTATGGTCAATAATAAGTATTTTGATAATAGATAAAAAAGGAAAAATTTACTGAACAATGATAATAAGAATATTAATATTAATAAGTAGGAACGAAATCTCAGCCAAAGATTTACCGACGACTAAGAAACGGTAATGATATCTAAAATATAATGATGCTTTCAATGGCGTGGACTTAGATGTACAGTTATACATATTAAATCTTTTTATTACATGATCTGTGTAATCCGCCTGATCTAAAGTTATGGCATTATTAACCTTATCTCTGGTTATATTCATTCCTAAACATTTCTTAGCCACACCTAAATTTTTTAATATGAAATTCTTTTCAAGTTGGAGTTGGAATTCATCAACTTCATCATTATTGTTGGAAAAAAAATCATCTACGCACAATGCAATAATAATAAATATATCTTTAATTATTATAAAATATAAACATTGTTCTAGATCAGACGTTTTATAACCTAAATTAATTATACTAAATCTACCTTCCCATTCCACATTCCAGATGCCTGTTTCAAACCATAAATTGCTTTAGTCAACTTACAAACCTTATTGGAACCGTTACATACTTTAAAACTTTCTGACTGTTCCATATCACCATTTAAAAAAGTTGTCATCACGTGAAATGTCTAATACTTGAATCTAATTTCACTGCTAACGCTATTAATAGACTTATAGTACTAAACCTAATCAGAGACGAGAAAGTTTCATCATAGTCAATGCCATATTTCTGAGAACAACCCTTAGCAACTAACCTAGCACGAAACCAAACACTTCAGTGACTGTTGATTTTTTTTTGAATGACCAATACAAAAAACCACAAAAATTATCTCGCTCTGCCAATCGATTTCACATCCATAGGTCAACGAACATCTGCATGAATTAAATTTACCGGTGACTTCGATTTTATTCTTTTATTTTTAAAAGGAAGTCTTGCTTGTTGCCCTGCATAACAAGCTATACGATGTTAAAGATCCTCTATTTTATTCACTAACTTACCTTCCACCATCCCATTCCATTGTCCATTTTTTTTTAAATTAGCGTGATTTAAATGTCCTAGTCTGCGATGTCATGTGATGCTGTTGAAGAGCAAAAACATTTTTCCTTGATTAACCCTAGCTTATAAACATCATTACATGAATCAGCAATAACTATAAGATCTCTGTCTTTATTATAAATTTTACATCCATATTTATTAAATTTGACTATGCTATTTGTATTAATCCACTAAGTGACCGACAATAAGTTCGCTGTCAAACCGAGAACACACATCACATCCATCTCCGTCACACCATTTCCAACTAATGTTATTAATTCAAGGTTACCTTTACAGGATACAGATAGTTTTTCATTATTGGCTGTCACAATATCTTCACAATTCAACTCATCTTCTACTAAATTTAACCAATTACAATGTGCGTCATATGCACACTCGCACCAGAATAAATATGCTATTATTGAAAATTACTATATTCACCAAAATAGACTGCGCTTAATACATTTGATTTTAATTTAAATTTGTGTTTGAACAGTTATTTTTAAAATAGCCGATTTCTTTACAACCATAACATCTGACATTTAACGTTGCCGGTTTTTCGTTGCGAGCAACGCCATCGTTTTGCTTACTTTTCATGACAAACACTTGTGCTACATTACCAACGTTGGGCGGTTGGTTCCATATCCTACAATTTGGCCTTGATACTGTCAACGGTTAGTTGTAGACCAGCATCAACTGCTATTATCATATGACCATAGTTATCTGGAAGACCAGCCAACAATAGCGATCCAATCCAATTTTCATCCATATGGATTCCTGTGGCTTTTAGCTTTTGAGCTGTTTTCAACATCGAAGTAATATAATTTTCCTTCGAATCTGAATAATCCAGATTCGATAATCTGATAAATGATTCCGATTAGTTTCTCAGCAGATTAGTCTTCGTGCAACAACCTTGTCCTCAAAAAACTGTTGCAATTTTTCCCATAATTCTTTGCTTGTCTTTGCTTCTTTAATATGAACAAACAATGCCGCATCTATTGTTAAAACTATTGTTGCTTTTACCTTTCCATTCCTAGTCTAATCGGCATTAGCACCATCCAAACAACCTTGCCAATTATCCAAAATCAACATATTCTTGACTGCTAAGCCGAATCAGCGTAATTAACGCGCCCCTTGAGCTTAGGTACGCTTGACGAGAAATTCGCCGCCATTTTTTTTACTAAAAAAACAAGTCGATCAAGAAATAAACAAAAATAATGCGATTACTGATTTATTTTTTTAAAATATAACCACGCCAACAATAGATTAATTACTGAAAAAACTCTGGGCTCATAACCTGTTGAAAAAGAATAAAGATTTTCAAAAAGAATAAAGATCTTCAAGAAAGTTCATGAATTAATTTTACTACAGCACAAGACCAATCACTATGATGGTTCTTAGAAAACTAATACAAACTTAAATACATTATGTTTTTTTAATCAGAAAACTGCAGCTTACAAAGTTAGATAGTCAACTTATTCAACAAACTTATTCGAATGAATATTTTTTCATTTTGAGTATAATTAGCTTATATTCTTGTACGTAGTGAACCCGATACTAAGCATATTTAACATATTTTGAATTATTAACCAAAATTATTAATTATACCGTCGTTTTAATTCAGAATTGCTTTAGAAATTCTAACGTTCAGTGACATTAAGTCAAGAAAGTGTTTCTTTAATTTAATGACTGCTTTAATTAGATTGCGCTACTATTGTAATATTATTGATTTTAGGGGATGAATGAAGCGAAACTCCACTGGTACATCAACAGGTATTCCAGAAATATTATCTTTTGCATCAAGAGTATAGATCATTATTTTTTTCACTGCAACTTTTGGAATCTATTTGATGACAAAAATATATACTACTGATACTGCATTATTAAATCATATGGATATATCTAATATTCGGTTGTTTTTAAATAGAGGATATTATCCATATGAACGGATGAATTTAGATTTCTAATGTGATAATTATGCTAATGTCTATTATAATTATTCAGAATTTGACAGAAGTTACATAGCAGAATCTCTATTAGAACAAAAACAAAGTCTGTTGAGTTATGAGAAGGGATGCAAGTATTTAATTTTCTACAGTTGACGTAGAACCAAAAGTTGAAACAGACAAAGGTTTTCCTGATAACACTGAAGCATATTGTAGCATTATTCACTATTGCATTATCCAGTATTTGCCACTCAATGAAATGGTTCGAAAAATTAGTTAATCACGAAAATCTCAATTTTTGATATGCAAGGTTTTGCGTTAAATACTTCTGAAGATGAAAAGGTATTCCATGCTAAAGAAATCATTATTATAAATGGTTCACAATGTACTCGCTATGTATTCCAAATGCCAAAATTATATTTCACATTGTCTATTTCCGAAAAAAAAAAATGTAAATTATGCAACACATTTATGTGTATACATATTTATGCAACACAACACAAACACATTAATAAACTTTTATATGGTTCTGGCTTTATAAGTTACAATAATATTAATTTGATACGGGAAAAACTATACGGCTTTGATATTTGGTATGTTAAAAGGCATCAGAAGAAGGATCCTTTACTGAAATTATTTGGTAAAATTATTATGTACATAATACTCTGGCTGTCGGAGAACGCTCTTGCTAATCAGAGGGGAGGAGAAGTTAGAATCTGGCTGCCGGAGGATTCGCGTGCTAGCCAGAACAGGGAAAGGAAAGAATATTGTTTGGATTGGGCAGGCAGAGCGCCTTAATCCCTGCCTGTATCCTGGTCCAGGTCTTCTTACTTTTGAAGGTGTAGGAGGTGTAGTACTGACGACCAAGACGGTCTGTTTTCTACAGAAAGACTCTTTTATGTGAGTTTGGGTTGCGTAATTCGGAAAGCTCGCCGTGGACGATGCTAGATAGATAGATTCATAGGCGTGGTTTCTGCTAGAGTACGTCTTCGGTAAACAGCGTATGCATCGATAATAATCAATATTATAGTCGATACTGCCTTCTTTAAGTGATGAAATTAATTTAAAAAAAATTAAGCGACTTTCGGTAAATGCGACACGCTTGATTACTATGGCATTGTCTTCGGGGATAATCATAGATAATATTTCGTTTTAGTTTCATGAATATCGGTTGACACAACACTCAGAAAATGGTACTTTACAGTACCATAGAAATAGTAAATAACGATTCCAATTTATTCAAAATCTATTAAAGTTTCGGAACCTAATTTACGTTAGAAATACATCAAAGGACATAAACTCGATATTTAGTATGTCGGAAACTCATTGACATAATTAAGTAATTTAATCAAATAATCAGTAGAATAGTATTGTTATTGAAAATCGGTGTTATATGCAAAGTATTCAAAAAGTGAATGGTCGGGGTGCTATTCCTAAATAGACAAATTCGTTCTGGCGAACGGTGACCATATATAGCTCTACTTCCTTTCCCAGCGAAATTAAATAATTTAAATATTGTAAAATTTAGTAACTTCGTTACAATATATATGACATATTATTGTACTTATCTTTCTTGGAATCACACATTCACAATTGGTACATCGTCGGCTTTCAAAGATAACGACACTTTTAAGGGCGCAAATGCCACATCACTAAAATGTATTTCACAAATTCGACTGTTTCAAAATACCTTCTCAATATAAAAGTTTGTCATCCACAAGGCATATCTCTAAATTTTAAAAGTGCCCGATACCACAAAAAAATAATTAATTACTATTACAGTTTAATTTTTTTAAATAGAATGCGCTACTTTTTTTTCTCTATTAATACATAAAGTGAAAACTTCAAATAAGCTTCGCAAACCGCCAATAGCGACTCGGAGCCTGTCTCTAATCTTCAATATTTTTAATTCGCATCATGTAAATGTTGTAGGTGGTGCCCAGGCTTTTGAATGTTTAATATTGTTTATACGATGTAAAGAAAGTACTTTAATTTTAATTTTCCTGATAATAAAAAAAATTATTTTTTATTCGATCCACTACATAACGTAAAAATGGGGTCCGAGTCATTTTTTATCGGATATTTCGATAGAAAGCATCAAATGTTAATAAAGTTAGTTTAGACTAACTAAATTTAGTTAGTCTTCTGTTTTCGAAACGCTTTGGTATTTTCATGTGCGGTTTGCGAAGCTGATTTGAGGCGATTATTCTCACCAGTAATGGATCACTAGCAAAAGTAGCACATTGTATTAAAAGAAATGAACTGGGTAGCCAAACTCTATTGTGGAAAACTTGGATCTGAGTCCCTATTCAGTCAGTCAAAATGAGACCCTCGAATAACTCTAAAAGGCAATACAAACATTATGTCAAACGGATAAATTTTCAACTCAAAAATGTATTAAAACACTAGTGTTGGGGCACCTGGTATATTAAATATTAAATATGTGTATATCATTATAGCTTCTAATTTGGATTGGGCGCTTATGTAGTAGTAATGAGTATAGACAAGTTTGGGAGAGGGACAAACAAATATTATCATACAGATAATATTGTCAACGTTGTCAATTTGTTGCTTTGTCATCTTCATTTTCTATATCAATGTCTTCTTTTACTTCAAGTGATGAATTAAAGGACTAGGTGATTTATGACAAGCGGATCTTGCTCGAATGGATACATACCCTAAACAAATAATCAATATAAATATTTTCGTGGGTTGGTTTGGAATGTCTACATACCAGAAATATGTCTGGACTCAACCGTTAAATCTAAAGCAGGGCGATGAAGTGTCAACAGCATTTTCAAGAATATTATCCGCATCTAAGCCTTTTCCAAAGAATTTGCACGCCGATCAAGGCAATGGATTCTACAATCATCATTTTCAATGTTTGTTGCAACAACATAATATGTAATAACATAATATTTCATTATTCAACGTATACACGAATGAAAGCCGCCAATCCTGGGCGAAGTATTATTTAAAATCACCAACATTAAATTAACCAATCCCGTAACGTATATGTTGAAGATATTAATAAGCGTCCTATTCGAGGAGCATTTTATTCTTATGAGATACAGAAAACTTATCAACCAAATGTTTATTTAATAAAAAAATATTAAAGAAAATAGGAAAAAGGGTATTTGTACGATGGTTGGGTTTCGATGACTCTCATAATAGTTGGATGGATGAGACAATTGAGATAAAAACAAAGTTAATTTTTTCTTTTAATAATTGCGCTAGTGCGATTACTTTTGAAAATCATTCCGATTTTAGTGCTAGTCAAATTGATTTACAGTTTGAATTACTAAACGATTTTGAAATGTAACCAATCAGAATGATTGGTGCCTTATTTTGAATGCAAGATTTTCGTCAATCAATAACGAAATTTTCATTGATGTTGGTTCAAATATGTCCATGGACTTTGGGCTATGTATTAAGTTAAACAAAATTTCGCCACGATTCTGGCGAATTCGCCAAAATCGTGACTTATATTTTTTAGCCGGTACGCATTAATTACCATACGACATACTCGTAGTGAAGTTATTTTTAAAGCAGTGTTTTAAAACGTCAAAGCTAGGCTACTCTGCTCGATTGCATATGTTTTGTGCCTAAAAATAAGTTACCAATTTTTACCCGTTTGAGGGGAATCTATGTTCACTGCCGAGAAAAGTTTTGAAATTCCTTAATTATTGGTTCTGCGATCGAAAACCCTGTAGAGGGAATATATTTTGTCTGGTTAATCATCGCTCTGGCTCAACTCTGCCACCAGAATCGCAAGTAGAACTTTTACTGTAATTTTTTATTTACTGGTTTCTGTCATACTTACTATCTTATAACTGTTTTATTTCCGTAAAATCTTACGTAGCGTTAATTCTTTTGTACTTTTCCCTATGCTGTAAACGGCATCAACATATGTCCGCTCGGAGTGTGGCTTAGTATTATTAATATTTTAATCTATAACGCCCTATTGGCGTAAGGGTGTAATTTCATTTATTTCATTTGTTATTTTGTTATTATTTCCATATTAACTTCGCAAGTGACAAAATTAGCATTGATTATAAAAAACACGAGTTCCTAACTCGAATCCATAATCACTAATTACCCCAGCCAGTGACCGTAATTGTGGCAATTTAGGTAGCCAGCGGAGTGCCGACTCCACTGCCCACAGATGTGACAAGTGCTGCATAATGAATCAAACTACGATATATTCATATACAGGGTGTAAATTTTGAGTTGTAGGAATGTCACACCACGTATAGGTCATTAAAAAAACCGGAAAATTGTTAAGGTAGGGTAGGTCTATCTTTAATAGTTTCCGAGATAATCGACATTTTCTGATGTCTTCAAAAACGTTCGTGAACCGCAGTGTACCTAACCTACGCAATACTGGATTATGAAAAGTAGAATAAACATTGAACTCATTAACGAGATCAATGTCACACGTAGCATACAATTTCGCTGTTTCCTGTGAGAGACAGTGGCGGCGTTTTAATAATTTAGGCTAATTTTAAAGTTTTAATTTTTTCCGATTTTCAATCTATTAATATTAATATTTAGTCAATAATAAATTTCTATCTTTGCAATTAAATGAATTATTAAATGGAGTCGTTGATTTATAAAATTTTTTACATGATTGGAAGACGAATTTTAAGTTATTCAACTAATTTTTTAATGTGTCAGATTAAGCATTGAAAACGAGTAATAACTATTAATACTAAACATTTAACATTCCATAAAACAAAATATCGATTTAATAATGTAATTTAATTTCGGTTTTTATCGAAAGAAAGGAATAATTGCGACGACGCTGGTTGGTCACTTGCCGGCCGAGATGCAAACAACAATATTAATAATAATTTCCAATACAAAATGTTATCGTTATTCCGAGAAAAAAATGGCTTTGCTTCTCTGTCGAGAAGCGGTAACTTTATTTTAACAATAAATCAGAAGTAATTATTTTTATTATTAACTGATTTTTGTTTTGAATATCAAGTTTATTTAAAATTTATTTCTGATAGTTTTTATTTGAATGCGGGAGGAAAACGTCTCCATGAATAAAACAATTTTTTCGGTTATGATTAATCACTTAATTTCGAAATAAAATAGTACTTCATATCGTAATGTAAGTACTATGTACTCCGTATCAGCTAGCAAAACATACGTGAGATTTTTTGTTTATTAAAAATGGGTTAATAAACCTGTATGCAGCAATATCTACTTATTTAATCAATAACTTGACTGGCATTAGTCATTCTTTAAATACACAGCAAACATAAAAACATTACACTAGCGAATTATCAATAATTATTTCTTGGAGTAAAATGGATTTATGTTACAGCCAGAGCTGAAAATAATAAAGAAAGAGAAAAAAGATAATTAGAAAGAAATAATCTTCCAGCAAAAGCAATTAAATGGTAGTGGTGGTGTAAACCATTTAATTCGACAAAGAAAGAGAGAGAGAGAGATGAAATACTATGTACATGAGCGATACAAGGATACGGAAATCTAGTAGATTTCCAGCAAGTGGTAGATTGTAAAGACAGTTTTGAATTAATGTATGGGTCGGCATTGTGGAGAATTATTCGATCGGTCTCTATGTTTTATCTCTTCGTTTAACTAGAGAAAAGTATTTGGAATTTTTAAGAAATGATTTATGGGAACTATTGGAAGATGTCCCATTAAAATTACGTCATGATAGATGGTCTATCAATGACGGAGCTCCACCTCATTTTTACTCTCATGTTAGATCATTTTCGAATAAAAATTTTTCAAATAGGTGGATAGGCCGTGGAAGACCTATTGCGTGACTAGCTAGATCCCCTAATTTAAATTTCTTAAATTTTTATTTATGGGACTACAGGAAATATCTGGTGTACAAAGAGTCCTTTTTACTGAAGATGCACTTCATGCACGAATTTTCAAACTTAAAAGAGTAATTCGTGAAAAGCAGCAGAACTATTCTCAGGAGTTCATGAATCTTTTATAAATCGGGCCCGGCATAGGATTGAAAAAAATTGAAGATTACTATTCTGGATATTGTACTTTTATTGTATGGTTAAGGGTGATTTGTATTATCTGATGTAGTATTTATTGTTTAGAGCTGCAGACATTTGTTTATGTGATGATTAATTGTGGGAGGTATCGGGGTGGTAAGCCATACCATCTCGCTTGGTAGGTTCAAGTTCATTACTAGTTTATCGTAATGATTACACTAAATATTAGTGGTATGCATGTATTGTCTTAATTTGCTTTACCCTAATGAAGGTAACATTAAAGAACTGTTTGTGTAATTGCAATTTGCTATCTGATTTGCTAGCAAAAGCACATTTTTTTTCTACTACACCTAAGTAATGAAGATTTTGGTGATTTTAAAAACACAAAAATTTAAAGTACTATGCAATAGAACAAAATTGCGCCAACAAAGTTGAAATTTGAATTAAAAAATTTAAATAAACTTCAAAACAGATTTAGAATGTTTTTGAATAATTTTTTTTTTATTCTACGTTATATAGCTTTTATAACTTTTTTTAAATTTTGTGTACTTGTAATAAAAGTTTTTTTGACACTAATTTTCAAAACTTGATAAGTTTGTTGTCCCCTTTGATCCAAATTACTCTATTTTGGCTCTATTCTGGCTTTGTCGGGTCCCACGATGGGTCTCAAATTTGTAACCACGTTATTTGCCCAAAATATAAAATAATAATATAGGTGTTTTAGTCAGATTGTATTTACAATATTAAGTATGAAATATATAAAATTACAGTATTAGTACTATAAACTCTGAGAGAAACAGAATAAAATGAGAAACAACGATACCGAAAAAAAACTTACTCTAATAAAATGATGGGTACCCAAAAGTATAACCTTTTATTTTATCTTGGTTCCCTCTTTGAATGCGAGGTACAATCACCGGCTGTGGTTAACCGTGGTTTTTATGGGCGCCACTGGAATTTTAGAAAAAATCGAGAACCTTCACGATGTTGAGTGAGCAGGTAAGCTCACCAGTGAAAATATAAGTGATAATGAAAATAATAATAGATGAGACAAATAAAATTAGATATATGCCAATGGGGCGTTTAAAAGATACAACTAATAATACCAAAAAAAAATTTTCAAAGCCAAATTCGAAGTGGACATATGATGATGCCGTTTAGAGCATAGAGTCAATGTAAAGATTAAAGTTGTATAATTTCACGCAGGTAAAATATTTATCAAATTGAAAAGATAAAACCAATAAATAATAAAAAAAAAGATGCAGTAAGAGTTCTACTTGCGGTTTCTAGTGGTACAGTTGAAGGTAAGTGTTGTGGTGGTATTTTCCTAAAGCTGGTGACACTGGAGTGATGGTTTCCCCCGGCTGGAAGCGATGTTGTTAACCAGGGCGATGATTAACAAGACAATTACAATATTTCCTCTACAGGGCTTTCGAAAGCCGAACCAATTATTAAAGCACTTCAATAATTCCTCGTAATGATATTGAGTCCCCCTCAAATGGGTTAAAATAGGTTGCCTATTTTGAAGCACTAAAGCAACAGTCTAACTTTGAGGCTTAAAACACTACTTAGAACATCACCTCACTACGATTATGTCGTACGTTAACTAACGCGTATTGGTGGTTAAATCAGGTCGCGAAGCGATCCCTAACCAGCAGCAACTATAATTTAAACTTTCAAAATCAAAACGGAAAGAACCCCGCACGCAAAGCGTAGCAGATTTTTATAGAACGGTCCCTACAAGAAACCAATAGCGAGCGAAAGGAACAATATGAACGAAGAACACAAAAAACTGCCGCGAAAAAACAAAAAATGTAGGAAAGCAAGATAGAAAATAGTTCAATATATGAACTTTCTTAGATGGGAAAATATACGTATAATTAAGATAGAAATTGAACTGTGACTTTTAATCACAGTTTCTTTAATTTTATAGCACTGGTGTTATAATTTTGTGTTTCTCATACTTGATAATTTAAATACAATATTACCAAAACACTTACCGCCTGTTGAGAAATGCGAATTATCCATGTTGCTAGGATAAAATATTTGATCTGTTGTGTTCAATGTATTTTGTCCATAACAACTTTGATTATCGCAGTGATCATCGATGGTCTGCTTTTCAGATACTGACGGTTAAATTGTTATTTTGTATTTTGGGCGAATAGTGGGTTTATGAAACATGTCCATAGACTTTGGGCCATGTATAAATATAAACGATGTTCTTATGTTAAAAGTATTTGAATAGCAAAAGTTTATATCTAATATGTATGGGCTTCTAATTGGGTAGTTTCAAAACATGGAATTGGATAATCTGCATCTTAGCACATGCAATATTATAATTGTCACAAGCTGCAAGGGTAATATTGGTTTGAAAATAACAGACGTGCCAAATGTGGAAAAACTATTGCTTTAACAAAGAGCCATATACATATCCTGTTAATAGCTAGTAATTATTTTATTGTTGATACTGTTGAGAGATTAGTATTAACTGATTTTAATACATATTATGGCTCTTTAAGGACATAAAAAGTCTTCGTTTAAAGGAATGTATGTTAATTAACAAGAACAGAGTATTGTCTGATTTTAAATAAAATAACATCATTCAAATAATAAACATTTTATTCGACTCTCTTAAAAATAGGTGTTGACATAGGGTTTGAGAGTTTTCTCTCATATTTAGAAATGATACTGGATTTGCGCCCAACGAAATAGTTTAAATTTTTTGTTATTATTTCAGTTATCCATTGCTAAAATCAGTTTCATAAAATTTCTGCATCCCAAAGATTGAAAATGTATCATAGAGTGCGTCGATGACATATAAGTTACTTTGACCAGCGGCGACTACATACTATATATACACTCAAAATATAAAGCGTTATTTGTAAGCGTACTACTTTAAGATATCACGAGTCAGCACTGAAGAAGTTGATATACTGAATGTCTGTTTGTAAACAATAGTCTTGAGGAATTTGTCCTTTCTATTAAAATTCCCAGATAAAATTTCTAAAAGGGTGAAAATGTATTTATAATATGAACATTTCGAAAAAAAAAAATAAGAGCAAGATATTATCTGCATGAATTCCGATCAAGTCTGATAACTTACCTATTTAAATTGCTTTTAAAGCGATAAGGAATCAATTAGGGAACACTATTAAACAACTCCGGTGGTGCGTATTAGTAGATATAATCCAGCAGAACTAGACCACTGGTTCAAAATTTCGCCACCAGAGGGTGCCACAATCGCGGGGCTCCATTTTGATGTCATCGAGTTTCATGTGTTGTCCGCTAGGTAGCGCTGTGTGTAAATTTTCATTTTTCAATTTTTGTGTTAGATGGCGCTTTATGTGTCAATTTTCACAGTCATACTTTTGCATTTTGTATGTCAATTATCAGTGTGATATTTTTTTGTAAATGAAATGTCATACTTATTTTTGAATGTGACGCCAACCTTCAATGTGTTGTCCAAGGTGTCTTTTGACGTAATGTTTGAAGTTTGATGTTGTGTTGATAGATGTCGGTAGCATCCGATATTGTCAAAAATTTGAAAAACGGTGAAGGATTGTGCGGCGTGCTTACCACATGGATAAATATAAAGATGCCGTCGGGGCGCAGTCATAATAGGCGTCATTACACCTATCCTCAATGTGGTAAGCACATGTCGTGATTGCGGAAGTGGAACAGAGAAGTAATGGAAAGGGAGAAAGAGAGAGAGACAGATGATAGAGAAGATCTTTAAGATAAAATTTTTAGATGTGAATAGGAATCGAACCTATAAACTTTTATGGGGGCATAAAGAACTTACCACGGCACCACAAAGCCAACCGACATCCATTATGTTGGGTCGAGTATATAAATTGAATTTGGGTGGTGCCGAACAATAATCTGTATTTTTTATATAAAATATATAAAAGCGACCGAGATCTTTAACAGGATGTTATTTAAAAGGATTATAAAGGTGAAATTTTTTTCTATAAATGTTATAATCTGTATTAAATCTGAATTAACATATTTAGCCATATGCAAATGGCTATAAAATCAGCTTTTATAAAATTATTATAATATGTGATATAGTCAATTAAATTTAGCCTATTAATTACGGGAACGACATGATATGTATTGAATAATATTATGTTTACCAAATCAGATTCTGTTAATCATATATAGTCTTTTCCTGTCTAGTAATTTGGACCATTTTCAATTCCTCCTTATTATCACCTGTTATGACTATATTCTTACAACAAATAAAACATAAATAATCTAATTCTATTGCACTAGAATATATATGACGAATCCACTACATATTCTTACAATTCGAGGACATTATTTAATTTTATAAAAGGTCTAATGTGTAGTCGATCATCAATCATTCAGTTATTGTACAAAATCTCGTATATCCAATACATATTAGTGTTTCCTATTAAAATGCTTCAAAATAAGGGGGCATTATTTAATTTTACAAAAGGCTTAATGTTTAGCCGAACATCAAACATTCTTTATTGTATTTAATAATAATAAAGTTTGGCTTCATGACAAACCTACAAACAGATGTTTATCAATGTGATCAGCACTTAAAACACATTTCTCTTAAGGAATTTTAAAATGCGTTGAACAATAATCTGTATTTTTAATATAAAATCACCACAACTCATTAACAGGATGTTAGTTGTATTAAAAGATTATAAGGATGAAAAACGTTTTTAGAAATGTTATAATCTGTATTGTATATTTAGCAAAATATAAAATCAGATCGATTTTCTCGGTACCTGCATCAGGTATTTAAGCCGTGTGCTCATAGTAATGTTATAGTATTCTACTACAAAGAGTTAATTTTCTGGTTGCTTGTAATATTATAAAGTTAATTGTATTGTTTTCAATTGTATAAGTGTGCATATAGTGATCATGGAAAGTGCAATTAATTTCAGCAGTGATATAGTAAATATACTTTCAAAAGCTGTTCCTTTGTTACAAGAAAGTTCCAGTCTAGAAACGAGCACATGGATCAGGAAAATAAACAAAAGTATCCGAGACCTCATGAAAATCATGCGCAAGAAGCAACCAGTAAGTGTTTGTAATAAGCTTTCTACTAATTTAAGTCACTTAAGAAGATTTCGTCTTACATTAAAAAATAATAATTACCAGACTCACACTGGTGGTAATTTGCGAGCTTCTAAGAGAAGTGATAGAATAATTTGGGAGGATCCGAAATCTGCATTCAACAACCGTATCGGAACAGGCTTCATTTAAAACATAACAAATTCTGTGACACCCAGATGCCACAGAATTTTTAAAAGTTTCATTTGAACTTTTTAAGAGACGTATAAATAATGTATTAAAATCAATGAATGTAAATTAAGTAAACACCTGCTTATACGCTCAATATATCACCATCAATGAAAATATAGAAATTTCGGTATATAAGTAATTTCGTACCAGAAATGAAAAAATTGATTGTAGCACGGATTTAGTAAACTGGTTTCAAAATAACGTCATTGACCAAATATTATATAAAATGGGTGAATTTCAGGAACGTGAAAACAGGGCCCAACCACTAGTTGGGCCCTGAAGGCAATAGTTAATTTACAAATTAATATAAATGAATATGAATTCGGTCTTGCTGCTTCATCCTATATTAAATTACCTAAAGAAACTTCTAATAAGAAGGCATGTCTTAACATAAAAAATTATTAATTATTAATGCATTTTTTTATTGAAGCGTTATTGCATTACTTTATCCTGCTACTTTTCATTCAGATAGAATTTCATCGTATCCACTTTACTTAAATTTATTAAAAACAGATGGCTTACAATTACCAATTTCAATAGGTCAAATAAGTATATTTGAAAAACTTAATAACATTTCAGTAAATGTTTATGCGTTAGAGTTACATGAAAACACTGAAAAACAAAAAAATTATATAAAAGTACCTTGCAGAATAACGGACACCAAATTAGAAAAACATGTGAATTTATTGTACATACAAAATAAATATTACCCTAAAATAAATTTTTAATCTCCGTTACCCGATGATAACACGGAAGATGAGCAGCTTAACTATCACTATTGCCTTATAAAAAATATGTCTAGGCGCATATCAAAACAAATTAATAAACGTAAAATTTTTGTTTGCGATAGGTGCCTTCTTTATTTTCTAACTCAGGAAAAACTAAACAATCATCTAATTTGATGGGAACAATTAAAATTCTGTAAAATATCTTTTCCAAGTTATAATTATGTTGAGTTCAAAAATATTGTATATAAGCAAAATGCACCTTTCGTAATTTATATAGATTTTGAATGTGTCTTAGAGAAAATAGATATTTCACGCAATAAAAGTCAAATTTGTTAACAACAGCATACGCCATTTAGTGTAGGCTATTATGTAAAATATGCTTATGATACTTTGCTACTACGACTTTTATCGAGGAGAAAATTGTGTAGGATGGATAGTAAATCAGTTAGGGTTATTAACAAACAAGATTGAACAAAAGATTAAATCATCTGTGTCTATGCCTAGTGGACTAGATATCGAGGCAGAAAAACATTGACACATTTGTGAAAAACCGTTTCTAATTAATGATAAAATTGTCAGGGATCATAATTATTATAATGGCCTTATACGCGGTCTAGCTCATGCATCCTGTAACTTAAATTTTAAAAAATTATTTGCAGTACCAATAATTTGTCATAACCTTTCAAATTATGATAGTCATTTCTTAGTTAAAGAAATATGTAAAATGGGGACCATTACTTTATTAGCAATGAATAAAGAAAAATACATTTTATTTACTCAGCAGTATCCTAACAGTTCCGTTTGATATTGTTTCATAGATTCTTACAAGTTTTTAAACCCTTCACTGTTTGCATTAGTATCCACCTTACAAATAAAGGAATTAAATATTCAAAAACATAAATTCCGTAATTTAGATGTGGAATCTTTTAAACTACTGTCTTGGAAAAGTGTTTTTTGCTATGATTATGTAGATAATTTAAGAAAACTAAATGAAACGGAAGTACCAGCTAAAGAATTATTTTGTAATAAGCTGACTACATCACATATAAGTGAGGTCGATTTTGATCATGCAAAAGTAATGGAAAAGTAATGGAAAGGAAAAGATTCAATATTACTAATTTAGGCGAATATAGCCACTTATACTTGAAAACAGATGTTTTCTTGCTGGCTGATGTATTTGAAAACTTTAGAAGGAAGGATATTTATGGGTTAGAGCCGGCTTTCTACCATACGCTACCTGGGTATGCTTGGGATTGCATGTTGAAAATAACAAAGTGTAAACTTACTCTTCTCAAAGACATAGATCAACTTCTATTTATAGAAAAAGGTCTAAGGGGAGGTATTTCTATGTGTTCTAACAGATACTCAGCGGCAAACAACAAATATATGAAGAATTTTGACATTACAAAAGCATCTAAATATTTATTGTATTTAGATGCCAATAACCTATATGGTTGGGCCATGTCTCAGTATCTACCTTACGATAATTTTGCTTGGCTAAATAATGTAAATGGGGTAGATATTATGAATGTTCCTGATCATTCCGAGAGTGGTTATATTCTCGAAATAGACTTAGAATATCCAACGTCGCTGCATGACAAACATAGAAATCTGCCGTTCTTTGCAGATCATGAACGACCACCAGGTTGTTAAATTACTGAATACAGCTACTAATAAAAAAAATTATATTATACATTATCGAAATTTAAAACAAGCTTTGCGGAATGGTCTGGTCTTGACTTAAAGTCATAAAATATTACAATTTAGCTAAGCACCATGGCTCCAACCATATACAGATTTGAATACTAGATACCGAGAACAAGCTAAAGCAGTTTTTGAGAAAAATTTGTTCAAATTAATGAACAATGCCGTATTCGGAAAAACAATGGAAAACATTACTAAACATAGGAATATCAAGGGCTTGAAAAAATGAGAAAGCCGTTATGGTGCTGAAAATCAAATATCGAGCCCATTATTCCATAGCCATAAAATATTTGATGAAAGTTTAGTGGCTATAGAGCTAAACAAATCACATATAGTGTTTATCAAATCGGTTTTTATGGGAATGTGTATTCCAGACCTATCCAAAACTCTTATGTATGACTCGCATTATAATTTTGTATTAACAGAGATTTCACCGAATGAAAATTGCAAATTAATGTACATGGATACAGATAGCTTCATATATGAAATCATATCTGACGATGTATATTTAGATATTATTGAAACGCATATACAAAAATTCGATACAAGTAACTATGCTGTAGATAATCAATACTGTATACCATTAAAAAACAAAAAAGTTTTAGGTCTGTTTAAGGATGAAGCAGCTGGCAATATTATTAGTAATTTTATAGGATTAAGATCAAAAATGTACACTTATAAAATAGATTGCTTGAATAAATGCATAAAAATAATGAAGGGGGTGAAATACAACATAGCAAAAGATAAAATAGATTATAATGATTATTATGAATGTTTAATGCTATCTAAAGAAAAAGTTATAAAGCAGCGTTCCATATGTTCTTATAACCATAATTTATTTAGTGTAGAAGAAATTAAACCATCTCTTAATTCATTTGATGATAAACGTTATTTGATTGAAAACAGTACAGACACGCTTCCTTGGAATCACTATAAAATTCAATCTAATTAACGACAATAGTAATGATATGTATATATACAGATACCCGCACCACTTAATCATCTATTACATAAAAACTTGAAATGGCAATGGACATAAAAGCAGCAACACGCATTTGATCAACTAAAAGCAAAGTTAACAGAAGCACAAGTACTTGCCTGCCCAGACTTCAGCAGACCGTTCATACTTCAAACTGATGCGTCACAAACAGGTTTAAGCGCTGCTTTAATTTAGCACGGTACAGATGGAGACCATGTTATCGCTTACGCGAGTCGATCACTTATTGCAAATGAAAAGAACTTTTCCGTAGCAGAAAAAGAATGTTTAGCCACTCTATGTGGAATAGAAAAGGTGCGACCATATTTAAAAAATTATCATTTTGCCGTTTTGACTGACCATCAGTCTCTTCGATGGTTGCACTCATTACAAAGTCCTTCAGGCAGACTCGCCCGCTGGAGTATTTACTTATAACAATTTGATCTTGAAATAAAATATCGAAAAGGCGTATTAAATAAAGTCGCGGACGCACTCTCTCGAACACCATTAGATAATACCGAACCTATTGTTACAATTCAAGATGACCTTATAGTATTGTGAAAGTAGTGCTGCTTATGTTGTTACTTTAATATATATACATATATATATATCGTAAAGCCTCTCTACCATTTCTGGTGTAGGCTTGTTAGTCTTTATCATTTTTTCCTTTTTCTTCTTTTTTTTTTCTTTCTTTCTAAAGGCTTATACGTTTTTGCTTCGCGTCACTGCGTCGCAAAACTTTCTCCATTCTTTCCTGTTGTTTGCCATCCTACTAGCTTCACTCATCGTTATTCTTCTATTTTGTAATATCTTTTCTGTTATGTCTTCCCAGGTAGTTTCAGGTCTTCCCCTTTTCCTTTTCTGTCCAGGTCTAGCTTCCCATACCCTTCTCACTTGTCTTTCTTGTCCCATTCTTTTCAGATGGCCCCACCATCCTAACTGCCTCTTCTCTATGTATTCGTGTATCGCCTCAATTTCTACTTCTTTTCATATTTCTTCTTTCTTGATTCTTTGTCTCTCTGTCACTCCCTTTACTCTCCTCATGTATTTCATTTCTACCGCTTGGACTTTACTTATTTCCTTTTTATCTGTTATCCATGTTTCACATCCAAATGTCAGTATTGGTCTTATTATTGTTTTATAGACGTTAATTTTTGTTTTCATTGATATTTCTTTTTTCCCCACAATCGTATTGCTGATACTGTAAAACACTTTCATTGCTTTTCCTATTCGGCTGTTAATTTCTTCTTCTTGCTTTCCTGAACTAATTATTTCTACTCCCAAGTATTTCCATGTCGACACTTGCTCCAATTTTACCTTATCTACCATGATTTTTATTTCATGTTGCTCCCCGATTACCATTACTTTTGTTTTCTCTTTACTGTTACTCTAATATATTCGTCTATAACTGTGGAGTGGCGTATACATACTTTTTATATATATATTTGATATTGCTGTATATATATATGTTTTGTTTTGCTGTTTGTAACTGTTAGTCGCTTTATTTGGCTATGCCACTGGCAGTTTTGCGTTGTATGTGCCTATTACGTTATTACGGTGAAACGTATTTATTTTTATATACATTTTAGAATTTTACATTTCGGTCGGGTATGTTGTTCCTGCTTTATTGACATCTTGTTATAATCTTACATTCCGGTCGGATATGCTGTGATATTTTACTTATTCTGGTTTTTTTGTAAGCGTGAGCGTTATGCTTGCTTCGTGTACATATACCATCTATTGGCGTAGTAGAGACAATGTGATAAAGTGTACCGTTTTTGTGTATGCGACTACGCGGACACGTGTGTTACATATATAAGTTGAGGATCGTCCCGCGACCTCAACTCGTGTGGGCCTCGAGGTTTGTAGAGGATGTGGTGTGGTGGATGATTCGCGGTTGGGGAGAATTGGATTACTATGTGACGCAGGCAATCACGGGACATAGTTGCCTTTCCGAATAACTTGAAGGAATATGGAAATAATAATATTTTTAGTTGTATGTCTGTGATAACAGTCACTGACTCAGTGACGCAGTGACAGACTCAGGCGATTTGTATATATACAAGCTCACGGTGAACCGGCTCTTTTGCCGGTACGCGGTGTGCTGTAAACATATTTATTGGCGTTGTATGTTTGTGTAATATGTAAGTACTTGGTCAGCTCGTTTATTGTCAGGATCTGTATATCTGATTTGTTGTCTCTGGAAAAATTTTAGCTGGTCCTGTTTGCTGGTATGTGTTGTATTGTCTTTGTTTGCGGACGTGTAGGAAATGTGTTTGAAGATGTCAGCGGATAGACTCCATGTAGAACTTAATTTGATTGAAAACAGTACTGACACGCTTCCTTGGGGTCACTATAAAATTCTATCTAATTAACGACAATAGTAATGATATGTATATAATTTGTATATCAAATGTATGGTAGTATTGTGTGTAGTATTACTAAACATTTATAAATTTATTCATTTATAGTAGGAAACTTGGAAATTATTTTCTTTTATAAACTGATATAATAACATAATAAATACAGAAACATTCAAATATATCGATTTAAAATAATTTCTTCAAATATGGAACAGTTAAGCCTATGTGTATGTAGAGGTCCGTCAATTACATCGCAATCATCATCATCATCTTTAAAAAATAATCATGGAATTTGAGTGGATACTCAATGCTGTTAATCATATCTTTTAATTCCAAAATTTGATTAGTAGTTACCATGATTTCTTCTTCTACCAATAAATTTAAAAGCACACTTTATAAATAATGTTGTTACTGCTACCACACAATAGAGTATCGACGAGATTGAATCAAGTTTCTGTATTGATGAAACAGATGCAATAAATATTGGGGCGTGTAGACAGAAATAATCTGTCTACACTCTCCCACTCAATATTTTTAAACTCAGCATTTTTGCATATAATTCGAATTTTGTAT
Source organism: Platypus cylindrus (assembly GCA_949748235.1). Taxonomy (NCBI): domain Eukaryota; kingdom Metazoa; phylum Arthropoda; class Insecta; order Coleoptera; family Curculionidae; genus Platypus; species Platypus cylindrus. The sequence goes on along the minus strand of OX456492.1, from coordinate 11,853,756 downwards.
TTTGTTGAAATATTTGAATTGGTTGTAAACAAAACTGAGTCTGTAGCTATTTCCAGCTTACTCCAATTAGAAGGCCAACTGTCATTAGCTGAATTTAAGCAAATATAAACTTGTTCTGCATTTTTCTGATTAATTACATATATTACAGCATTATAAATTGTCGCTAAAAAAAGGAATGCAAATCCAATCATCGTGATTTGATTTAAACTACTTGAATAAACCGAGAATCAACTGTTACGTATGCATATATATATAAATATATATATGTTATTACTAAAATATAGTTATTTTTATTGACGCAAAAACTTATACATCCAGCTACTAAGCATAAAACAATTTCTTAAACTACACATATACAACTTATCATTTAGATGTTCTATACATTTTAGAATATATAGAATTAGTTGAAGTTTCAATATTTATAACTTTGGGTAGAAGTGATGTTGATTATGATCCGATTCTATTAGATTCACTGAATAATTTTTGTAAAAAGTCTTTTTTTTTTATGTCCCTTAACATACACTATATCAAATACATATAATTTCCTTATTATTAAATGTATATCATTGTATCTTATATGTCCTGATTCATACAATAGTTCATGAATATTATGAATTGCATAATTTGCATCTTTCTTTTCAGAAATGGTTAATGTTGAGTAAGGTTTAGGCTCTTGAAATACATAGTGACTATACTGCGATCCATGCATAATAGTGATTTCTTTAACATGGAATGCTCGTTCACTTTCATAATTATTTAAGACAAAAATCTGCATGTCAACAATAGCAATTTTCATGGCTAATTAATTTTTCTAACTACTTCAATGAGAGGAACAATCAATTACAAATAACGCATGTGTATAAAAACTATCGTAGCTTAACAAGACTTGCTTGCGTTCTAAGAGAGATTGGTTCATATAACTTCGATAAAAATATGAATAATTACAGTATATATCTGCAGAATTATTTGAAGCAAAATTTATATATGGTCTTTCAAATTGATAATAGTCTCCATAGAGAAGCAGCCTAACTCTAGAAATATTACTATGATCAAATAAAGTATTATCATTAGTTATCTGATCTTTTCGGTTTTGCTGAAAAGCAACAATGACATACCGGGGACATTCTACATTAGTGGTAGTTTTCACATTCCATATCTGTTTTGTATTTCCCATATTCAGAGTAATTCATGATAACTCCATTATCTGAATGGAACCAACATTGGTCGAACATGCTTTATCGATTTTAATAATTCCATTTTTATATAATCATTGGGCGTTATATACTTTACTGTCAATTCAATATTGTCAATTAAAATTTCTAGTATTGTTTTATTATTACTAGTTAACATAGCATTGATGTCATTACGAGAACGTACTAAACGTAAAGTATGTTTTCCACACATCATTGTTTTATAATCGCTGAATACACCAAATAAATAAGTGGTATTCGTATAAAGAATTCCTCTTTGCCACATGTTGATAATCTATTTGGGAAGTTCCAACTTCCTATAATTAAATGTTTTGCATCTTCTTCAGTATAACATAAGTTTCCACGAATAAAACTAACAATTCCCGGATCTTTAACATGTTCCACTCCTACACCATTCAATTCATACGTCACTGAATCAAATAAAAATGGTCCTGCATTATTAACTAGCCACACAGTTCCATCTCCTTTTGTCTTTTTCAATTTTCCATTAATTACCAAAGCAGATTCGGCCATTAATAGCCAAACATCATTTCTATTTATTGTTATTTCATTTACATCACTGTTAGAAAATGACTTAATATAGGGAAGATATGTTCGATATTCCATATGTGTTATAGAATCACCATTCAATGGAGATGCATACATGTTTAAAATTTGACTGACGGCATATCCAATTGATTTCTAAGAAGTTGTGTTTAACTTTGACAATTTACCCCAACTTTCTAGCTGAACGGAGGTTTTTAACTGAATGTGTTTGCTTGTTAATACTCCTTTTATGCGATTCATTAATATTCTTATTACTATCACTATTAATTATTAAAACCATCTTTTTTTAATTCTAACCGAACCATAACTTCTTCCCTTCTGATTTAGTATTTTTAGTGAAATGGTAGATAATTTTTTTCCTACTACTGGTAAATGAACCAAGTTTCGTGGAATTTCAGTATTAAAGTCCATATCAAACTCACGATGGCAAATTTCACACTTTAAAGTATTATTATTTGGTCTGAGGAAAAAAATATCTTCTTCTTTTTCATTTCCATTCAGCTTCAAAGGTATCAATTGCTTCTTTAGATAATTATTAATATCTGTAATCTCATATACTCCAGCAGGTAGATTAATTGAATTAACTTGTTTATTTTTATCTATATAGTGAAATTTAGTATTTTCTTCAACGTTCGGTATAGTGTTGTATGAAAAGAAACCAATCAATACCAATCCTTATTGAAAATTTGTATCTAGCTGTATGGGATTGGGAAAAACTATGGATAGTGTCGATTTACGATCCTCTAATCTGAATATTATGGACATAACTAACACTAGACTGTACTATGGCTTGCTATTATATAGAAACTCAATACATAAATGACCACAATTATTAGAATTAAATTTTTGGAATCGACATCTATTGTAGATTATATTACTTGATTCACCGAAATGTTTTACAAGTATTATTGGAAGTTTCAAATTATCGAGACTATCGAAATAATTGATAGTATCACCTTGCTTTTTATACGCCACCCTATGAGTGCCTTTATTGGCCTTCAAATCTAAATTAACAATACCACTTTCATTATAACGTATATATTTGGGTAATGTATCACGCATAAAGACACCTCTAAAATATGGCATATATAGAATATGTTTATTGGGACGATGTTAATGAACTAGTTGATAGCAACTAGATAGATACATATCCAAAAGAAAATAATCAGTTTAATTATTTTCTGCTTGTTATTGATTGTTTTTCTAAATATATTTGGATCGAACCGCTAAACAATAAATCTGATGATTCGGTGGTGGAAGCGTTTTTTAAAATATTAACTACCTCAAAGCGTAGCCCTAAAAATTTACAGACTGATCAAGACAAAGAATTCTACAATCGTCATTTTCAAAATTAATCACTATTCAACATATTCGCGAATGAAAGCAGCCATTGTTGACCGAACAATTCGTACTATAAAAGATGGTATAAATATTTCAGTTTAAATGGAACGCACAAGTGGATATCAATTTTACCAATTATTGACAAAAATTATAATGAAGCAAAACATAGTACAATTAGAATGAAGCCATGTGATGTTGTTGGTGAGACAATTGAGACAAAGTTGTTGGATACGATCTATAACCATATGAAAATCTTTCCAGGGTCGAAATTAAATGTTGGCGGTATGGTACGCATTAGTAAAGAAAAGCATGTTTTCGATAAAGGGTACATACCTAACTGGACCACCGAACTATTTAAAATTATCAAAATCAATTACACCAATCCTGTGACGTATTTGTTGGAAGATTTAAATAAACAGCCAATAAATGGATCTTTCTATAGTTATGAATTGCAGAAGACAAAGCATCCAGATATCTATTTAGTTGAACAAGTTGTTAAAGAAAAAAGGCACCATGGTATATGTAAAATGGCTTGGTTTTGATAATTCTAACAATAACTGGATTCATAAGACAAATATACTATGAAAAAGAATTAGTTGTTGTACAAAAATTGAATAAACATGACACCTTCGGAAAATAAATGCGTTTTAAGTACTGATTAAAGATTTTTATGAACTATTAGACAAGTTTGAACATGAAATTAGTGAAAAAAATGAAGCAAAACCTTTATTATTAAATACAAGATTTTCTACAACAAGTGATAATATATTATTTGATATTGGATTAAATATAGCAAGGGATTTTAGGGCTTTTATGAAATTAGATAATGTTTACGTACCATAAACCATGTGTATGGTAGAAGGCTTATAGGCTATATATTATATATATATATAGATAATGTTCTCGAATTGGAAGAATTTGAATTGGAAACACTGGTTTTAAATATGTAGTGGATTCGTCATATATATTTTAGTACAATGGAATTAGACTATTTATGTTTTATTTGTAGTAAGAATATAATCATAACAGGTAGTAATAATGAAGAATAAAAAATGATTCAAATTACTAGACAGGAAAAGACTATACGGTTAACAGAATCTGACTTAGTTAACATAATATTCATCAATACATATCATGTGGTTTTCTTAATTATTAGGCTAAATTTAATTGACTTTAACACTTTTTATAATAATTTTATAAAAGCTTTTAAGGAATTGTTATCAGAATTAATTTATCCAGTAACTGTGGGAAGTATAATAGATGAATATTGTAATTTAGCATTTGATGAGCGCAGTTACTGTTTGAAAGAATGCATGTTAATAAATAAAGAAAAAAAGATTTGTAAACTTGTATAATTGAAAATTTATTATATTAGCAATAATATACATTTTTAGAATATAAATCGTTTTATTTTCTTTTAACTATTTTAAGTATATATTATCAGGTTGAAAACTGGGAAATCTGGAAATGTAATTATTGACTTTAGAAAGAAAAATCACGGAGACAATTTTAATTTTTTAACGTTTTGTATTACCTGAATTAACTGACAGCCATTTCAAAGACCGGAGTCGAGTTTAAATTATTAACTGCAGTTAATACTTTAAAAACAATGCTGAACTTGCCCGGCAAAAAATGGTGCAAATTTTTCTTGAAAATTTCCGTTACTCGTAGGGGCAGAACCAGAATCTTATTATCTGGAAGATCCACTTGTACCGCTTCTCCATAACGGCTGATTGAAATTTTAATTCCTATAATAGCATATTTCTGTTTTGGTATTAAATCTTGTAATTTTACTAACTCTTTTCGAACGTATTTAGCAGAATTATTCAAAGCGTCTAAATCCATCTAAAAATATATATATTTAAGTATGAGCAAATAGATAAGAAGCAGAAGATAATAATATAATTACTTACATTTTAATTTTTTTTCTTGACCCTCTAACAAACACTAAAGGACATATTCAGAATTATGTAGTTGAAATGAATACTATAACATTACTATGAGCATACGGCTTAAATACCTGATGAAAGTACCACCACCAGCAAAAATTATAGTCCTTTTAATAAGAAATCCTTTAGATCTTTAAAAGAAAATCGGTCTGATTTTATATTTTGCTAAATATACAATACAGATTATAACATTTCTAGAAACATTTTTCATTCTTATAATCCTCTAATACAACTAACATCCTGTTAAAGAGTTAGGGTGATTTTACATTAAAAATACAGATTATTTTTCCACGCATTCTAAAATTCCTTAAGAGAAATGTGTTATAAGTGCTGATCAAATTGATAAACATCTGTTTGTAGGTTTGTCATGAAGCCAAACTTTATTATTATTAAATACAATAAAAAATTTTTGATGTTCGGCTAAACATTAGGCCTTTTGTAAAATTAAATAATGCCCCCTTATTTTGAAGCATTTTAATAGGAAACACTAATATGTATTGGATATACGAGATTTTGTACAATAATTGAATGATTGATGATCGACTAAACATTAGACATTTTATAAAATTAAATAATGTCCTCAAATTGGAAGAATTTGAATTGGAAACACTGATTTTAAATATGTTGTGGATTCGTCATATATATTTTAGTACAATGGAATTAGACTATTTACGTTTTATTTGGTGTAAGAATATAACAGGTAATAATAATGAGGAATTGAAAATGATTCAAATTACTAGACAAATGATTTCAAATTACTTTGTTCGGCACAACCCAAAATTCAATTTATATACTCGACCCAACATAATGGATGTCGATTGGCTTTGTGGTGCCGTGGTAAGGTCCTTATACCCCCATAAAATTTTATAGGTTCGATTCATATTTACATCTAAAAATGTTATTTTAAAGATCTTCTCAATCATCTGTCTCTCTCTCTCTCTCTCCTTTTCTTTTACTCCTCTGCTTCACTGATGCAAACACGAAGTGTGCTTACCGCATTGAGGATATGTGTAAGGACGCCTATTATGACTGCGCCCCGACGGCATCTTTATACTTATCCACATGGTAAGCACGCAAAAGCCTTCAGTTTTTTCAAATTCTAGACAATATCCGATGCTACCGACATCTATCAACACAACATCTAACTTCAAACATTACATCAAAAGATGCCTTGGAAACCACATTGAAACTTGGCGCCACATTCCAAAAATAAATATGACACTGATAATTGACACGAAAAATGCAAATATAACAAACAATAACAAACGTAAATTAAATTTACGTATAGAAACACATAAACACAGACGTACATACAACACATACATACAAGATACAACGATCAACAATGTAATACAAGATGAAAATAATTTTTTTTTTAATATAACTACTTTAAGAATTTAAATTTAGAGTAATGGAAGAATAAAACAAAGATTGAAAGCTTGGTTAAATATTCAGCTACATTTCCATCAGGTACTTAATTAAACATGTCGAATAGGCATGTAACAAAATTTTCGAAATAAGAATACTTTACGTATATAGTACGCATGTCTCAATGGTAAAAGTACACAAATTAATAAGCTAGATACCATTACCATTGCCATCATACAATTTATTACTGGTACAAACTTCCTATTAATTACTAATTACTGATTAGTAATTACCAATTACTAACCAAACCATACTCAATAGTAGTCAATAGTTAGGTAAGCATCGATAAATCGAAATGAATCCATTTATAAAAAATTAAAAATGCTTATCTGTATACCTGCATCTAGATGTTATTGCTATGTACTATTACTAACTCGTAATTATTAATTATCACCTTTAATAATTATGTTAGTGTAACAACTATTGCACTAAAAACAAATATTTTGCTTAACTGACTTTATTGTATCGTAACGGAAGTAATTTTTTGATCGTATTATATATAATATTTTTACTTTTGTTAATCGACCTTTGTGATTATTATTAGTATATAATATAGTATACTACTGCGATTATTGGTAGTACTTAACGAAAAATCTAAGATGCTAAAAGCTCTGGGATAAATGCCTCTTTCGTATTCTTCAGTGATAACTAATAAATTACCAAGTTTATTAGCTGCCGATGAGATCGACAAGTTGTTCAAATGCAATATTGATAATTGTCAAATGATGTTAAAAAGAACTTCTAATGTAACTTCCTTAGGAAGCTCTTCTGTTAATGTGAAAAATTATATCTGACCGAACATCACTCGGCGAGATTGCAGAGATGTCGTAAAATAATATATATATATATATGTATCGTAAAGCCTGTCTACCATTTCTGGTGTAGGCTTGTTAGTCTTTATTTTATTTTCTTTATTTGTCTATTATTTCTATATTTGATGATGTATCATGTTATAAGTAAGATAAAATTGGAGCATACTTTACGATGGGGCGACATAAGTCTATTGATATTATATGAGAGGAGCGATCTTGTATCGTTCCTCTCTATATTGTCTGACAGCAGCTCTTCAAAGTATTGCTTCCATCTTTCCATTATTTCATCTTCCTGCTTTAATAGTTCTCTTTTTTTGTTATTTACAAAAAATACAACCGTTAATACAACCGAAGAATATTTTTTGTAATTTCTTGATGTAAACTTTGAGAATTCGCATTGCGAACTTCCCATTTACTATCTAGAAAGATATCACCAAGTAGTTGTATAAAAGTTTATGCTAGCTGGGGTGTTTGTTATGAAAAAATACTGAAGTTTTAATGATTTTGTAATTAATTTAAAGGGGAAGAAATCATTTGTTTAAAAATTTAAATTTTCCCCAATTTGACATTCTTAAGAACCTTTACAAACCAAATTTAAAAGCGCATGAACAAAATTCAGTTCGTTTTGTTTTTTTTTTGGTATTATAAGGTCTCCATGGGTCACTAAAAATAGTTGATTATCGTGTTGAACATTTTATTCGAACTGAGTCCAACCAAAAAAAATTCGAGCACATGTGTATGAGCCTGAATTTGTGGCGTATTTAATTGTCTTCATACTTTTAGGCCATGTTTGGTAACGTTTTTCGTTTTTCTTTTTTTTTTGATTCTGCTGAGCCAAGTCTGGTCTTGACGATTTTTTGTCATTTGAACAATGGCCTACCTTGTAAACAGGCCAGAGTGAAAAATTTAAATAATATATATTTTATACTTGGGTTATTATAGGCTCAATTTTTTTCAAATTTTCAGGGTCATCATAATATAATGTCACTTATACAAGGTGTAACTATTTGCCATTAGCCTTAAAACTCTGTACAACTTAGTTTCACTTCCCAGCAAAATGAAATTACGTTGATTAAGACTTTTGTTTTTTTTGTTGTAGAAATTACGGTAACTTACGTACAGCACCCAAGTAACAACTTATGCGTAATTGAATTTAATTTTTTAATATTAGAAACGAGTGTCCATAACTAGACGTCATTTCCACCATATCGGTATTAATGGGACACCATTCAGCTTAGTCATCTCTCTACCAGATAAGTACGGATTTAACCATGTTCAGCACACTGTCGAGAATGACATACACCGTATAAGATCCAATGACAAAGGGCAGCATAAGTTCACACAGTTCTTCACTGGTAATTGGGCAATACATCCAGATTGGTGAGTACTAAACTGTTACCTACTAAGTAACCTACTATACAGTAACCTACCTACTATCAGTAACTAACTGATAATTTCCGTAAATGCTATTTCATGTTAAACGTAAATGCTAATAAAAGTCAGTACTATGTATTATTGCTTGTAATTAATAATGGAATAATAATTAATCACCGTCTAAGCAATTGATTTTGTTTTTTTAACTTTTAAAAATCAATCAAGTTATTTAATATATAGATATTTAAACACTAAAATTTCTTAGTTGAGCAGCTTTCACGGTTTGAGACTACATCCACGAGTAAATGGTCTGAGTCGATTCTATGCCACTTACCAAAATGGTGGCAGATAAAATACGTTTTTTGAACGTATTGCTTGAACGGGTTATGTTAGGGAGGGTTTCTAGCAAGAGTTCAAGATGTACATTGATAGACGTAGTGGGTAGTGGTAGCTACCAGTCCCTTGCCGTTGATTCATTGGTTGCTAGTTGTTGATATGGTGACGACTAGTGGTCAGGGAAGGGCGTTTGTTGATGATTTGTGACTAGTGGTTGAATATCCTGATAGATGTTGAATGTGGTTATAGCTGGTTTTTCATGAGTGACGTTATCATGGTGATTGGAGATGGTGTGTGATTCGGTGGTGTGATTCTTATGTGTGGTCCAGCGATGTGATTGGGCAGCCAGTTTGTGGTGTTCGGTTTAACGGTGTCGTTGGTAGACATATTGGTGACGTACGGTATCAACCAATTCGCCAAAATTTTTAGATTTAATTATTAGGTCTAATCTATATGCTAAATCTGACAAAATATCAAAACAAACTGTATCATATTTGTAGGCTCGCCACTATGAGCGAGTAGTAGTTGAGCCAGTAGTTGAAAGAACACTGTGTTCTGACTCATGTACACATTTAAAAACCCGTATATTACTATAATTGTTAATTATATAACGTTTTTATAACAAATTTATAACTAATTATAACTAATTATATAAAGTTTTTTGTTAGCAACTGGAGACTTACTTTATAAACCATATATTAGAAATTTGTCCGCCAGTTTAATAAGACTGACGTGCCTTAATGTCAGACAAATCTTCGTAAGTAAACACAGTTTGTTGTACTCTTCTCTGGAGAAGAGTACAACAACAATGGAGGACGGTAACTATAGATTCCTGTATTTTTCAGTCTTATGTGTGCTCAATTAAATCAATTAATTATTTCTACTTTTAAATAACGGTAAGATAATACCGCTAATTAAAATGTAATAAAATATTATTATTATATTAATAAAAAATATTATTAGTAATAATATTAAAGTGTTGGCAATCAAAATTTTTGGAAATTTTTTATTCTATTATAGGTTTTGCTATATAACTTGTAAGATTGGTTTTGTTGTTTATAGACATCTTCAGTTTATAACGGGTTGTATTGTTTGGGTGTAAAAAATCTAAATACATAAATAACAAGGATAAAAATTTGACAACGTCAAAATTAAATTATTCAAATTGGAAAATACTGTTTAATTTTAAGAAAAACCTGAATCACACGGATATGTTTAATCCAATATCAGCATCACTTCAAGTAATTTCAATTCATATTTTATCAACTTTATAGTGTAATCTGTAAAACTCATTGTTAAATTTCATTTTTTACACAATAAATTTTTTCAACTCTATACCTGTTAATAATATATATTAACAAATATTACCATGTTTTCAATGCACTAATCAATCTAAAGGACACTTTGGAGAATAATGCTAAAAATAGTACTACAACACAACTCGCCGGTTGCAGAAACGCGGATTAGCCAGTTTCCAGGACAATTTGTTGATTGTCCTTGATTTTGCGTTGCTAGAAACAGAATTAATTTAATTGAATCAAAATCTCGGATAAATTTGATCTGTCGCATCATTTGGAAGGATTAAATTGTTTCTGAAAGGAAATTGACGAGTAAATCAAAGATTAAAACTGATTAATTTTAATACCAGGAATTCGATGGATCATCTTGGGATAAATTGAAAAACGTATTTTCAATAAGTGATGAAATAAAATATTTTCATTATTGTGTTTCATTATCTTCACAAAACTAATTAATTTTGCAAGTTCATTCGAAAAGTAAGAAGTGAATAATTATTATGATGTTAGATTTATCTTCTCTATCTGCTTGTTGATTCCGATGAAACAACATCACCAATTCTCCATTGAGATTTTTGAGATAGAAAAAATTCTTTCGAAATGTTACGGAAGTAGATTTCAAGCTTTCATTTCATCTGAACAAGACAACTGTTTGGGAATTATTAAGCAGTATTGGAACCAATTCAGGACGTACAACTAATAGAAACTATTCAATTTGTGCCAGAGATCAAATTTTGATTACTTTACGCTACTTTGCAAATGGATCCTTTCAGTGCGTACTAGGAGATACTATGCCTAGATACTTACTTCCTTGATGACAATGGTTACCCTTGCAAAAAATATTTGTTGACACCTTTTCTAAACCTCCGCAATCTTAGTGAAATAGTTTATAATGTTGTACATATAGCCAGTAGAAATACTATAGAAAGATGTTTCGGATTGTTTACAAGTCGTTTTCCATATTTATCGTTAGGCCTTCGTACATCTCTAAATATCAGCTTAATTAATATTGTAGCTTGCTTTACATTGCATAATATATGTATTAATTTGCGTGAAGATACTCCAGAACTAGATTTAAATATTGCTATGCCCCAAGAAGTCGAGCTTTCAGTTCCAGCAGATGTAACTAGTTCCAGTTGCGATAAATACACACGCAATTTATAAGCTTCAACAACATTCAATAGGAATTAGAATTTAACCCAATTAACACGAAATGTCTAATTTAGATTTTACAGCTAATTTTCGTTTCCAAAGAAATCATCGTTACTACAATTTGGCTTTAGTTTACTCATATTTCTGAAGTAAGTTTTAAGCAATTTGAATAGCTGTGAAAACCTTTTAATGCTACCATGTAGCAACCAAGTTTTACACGACAGCCAAATAGCTGTTTAATAGCACTGAAGTAATATCTTACTGACTAGCTGTGATGACCATTATATGTCAAACTGTTTTTTGGTTAGTAAGTAGTTTTGACAACTTTTAGAGCTACAGAGCATATATACTAGAGATGATTCGAGTATATCTTACATATTTCGGTTCTTGTTTATTACCTTATGTGTAATTCATTTAATTTTAATGTGTTTCGTTACGTGTAGGATTATAATAAATTTATAATGTATAATGCGTCGACATAATGTGATATATGCAAAGATGTGAGCTATACTGATAGAATCACTCTTTCGACCTTATTTATAATGTATATGCCACATATATTATATAAATAGGTAAAATTTTTATTCTAGGATATTTTAATAATTGTTCTAAACAATGCTAAAAATGCCGAAATAGCTATCAAATTTCAAATTCATAAATAAATGAAATAGTATCACCTACCACATAGTAGGTGATAGTAAAACATATACATACTTGTTAATAGCAATTGTTATTTGTAGCGCACTCTATTATATTTAAGCCGCATCCAAATTCAATTTTAATAATTTATATTTTACTTGATAATAATATATATATATATATATGTCTATATGCCTTATACCATCAACTGGTGTCGGCTTATACTTGATAATAATATGGGTATCAATTATTTTACATTTTTGACGACTGTAATAAATATCAAAGTATACTAATCTATGTGAATGTCAAATCTTATCTTGCAAGAGGGATACAAAACATTGTCGGTCAAGGGAATATTAATTGTTTAAATGTCAGCAATTGCCCGTTTCAAAAAAATCGTTCAAAGTATACAGACATTCACATCAAATTCATATAACATAATCTATGCGTAAAATGAACCATTTTTATTCATACATAATACGCATTAACGTTGATTATGCGTAACATATCATATAATGTAAAATTGTATGTGAAACTCGTCATAGGCAATGTGATTTCCAATCGGAAGCGTTGGTTTTTTATAATGACGTCACCTTATTAACCTAAAAACCTTGTTATATTATTAGCTAATTCTTTTGAAGCAGACAAATGTAGACACAGCAGCCATTAATAAATCCCTTGGCAGAAGGGGAAGGAAAAACGTTTTTGTCTCTGTCTTGCAAGATATGGTTTGACGTTTGTATAGGTTATTATACCCTTATATTTATTATAGTCATGAAAATTTAAAATACTAATAGCACTTTGAAATTAAAAAAATGTTATTTAGTGAATTAAAAGAAAGAAGATGTCTAAAATACACACCAAACACTTATTAAACACAATTCACGACACTATTTGAACAATATAACAAAAACTAATTATATACAGATTTGCCTAGCGGATTCTTATACAAATATTTACTTAAATGAAACGTATCTAAGCAACAGATAAACTGATCCGGAAATCGAAAATTGCGGACTTTTTATATAAAATACACATCCTAGAAAATTCTCAATGGTTTTGAATCATCTATGGCCTATTGATTTAAACAATCTGTGTCCGTCAAGACAGATCTAGATAATTTGACTTATTAAAAATACATGTCATGGAGATTATTCTAGAGTGTACCGTGGCTCGTGATCGTTATTATTTATGTAAATAAATATTGTTGCAATAAGTTAATTTTTACTTCGCTTTCTTGGAATTTCTATCCTGTTATTATATCTTTTTTAAAGAGTATTTTCGTTTCGCCTTTTTAAAAATTTCACAAATTTAAAAAGGCGAAGCGACAATTCTCTTTGAAAAAGATTAAACATATCGAAACAGCTGTCGAGTAGAGAAAATAAGAAAAAAAAATAACAGGATAAAAATTCCAAAAAAGCTATTTAAAAAATATTTAAAAATTATCTACAAACTATACAATACTCAGAATGTTATACACCATACACAAGTTGGTCGATCACACAGTTTGGGAAGTTACTAGTTTCCACACCATTTTTAAACCCGGCAATTTATCAGATTAACATGATGTTTGCTTTGTTTTCAATGGCTTCTCTATCGCTTCATTTGGACCAACAGAGACTCGGATACGAGTTTTCCAGAATAGAGTTTCGCTACCCATTTTAATTTTTTAAACACAATGTTCCACTTTTTGCTAATTACAGCAACCAGTACATACTTCAAACCAGCGTCACAAAAAGCACGTCGAAACTCTAAACCGTTTCGAACATACAACACACCAAAGTTTATTAATATTCGATGATTTTTATCGAAAAAAGCCATTAAAAATTACTAAAAGCCCATCTCTACGCTACGTAGTCGATGGAATGGAAAATAGGTTTGTTGTTGATTAATAAAAAAATTTACTTACATCGTATACACAACGTCAAACACTTAGAGGCCTGGATAGCATTTACAACATTTGCATGATGCCAATTAAAAATATTAAATAATCAACATGGGCTCCGAGTTGTTTTTAGCCATTTTTATGATCGAAAGTATAGAATTTTAGTAAATTTTAGGGTGCTCTATTTCCAGAACAGTTTGGAATTTTGAGGGGCGGTTAAAAAAGTAATTAGAAGTGTTTACTCTCTGCAGTAATAGATAAGATAGCAGCACATTGTATTTAAAAAATCAGAACTGGATGGCAAATCTGTATTTTGGACCACTCGGATCAAAGTCCTTATTGGTCAAAATGACCAATAATCATGGACCAATGACCAATAAATGACCATAAAAACAATATGTTAATCTGATAAATTGATGGGTCCAAAAATTGGTGGGACATTAGTAATTTTACACTGTGTATAAGTATCTCCAATTTTTACTGACTTAATGTTTTTAAGGGAGTGCATTTGAATGTGCAATTGTTAAACAAAAACTTTTTTCTAATACATGAATCACGATGTACACTCATTAAACAGGATCTGTTCTGCCTATTTGTTACCATAGTGGCCATAACCAAGTTTTCACTCTTCGCAAGGTACTAAAACTACTATCGATATAACAAGTAGTCGGGGGTATGGTTAGCACAATTTCAAGTGCTTTACAAATGAAGGATAACGAAACTTGATTGTTTCCATACTTAGCAACTCCTACAAGCTTTTTGCTGACAATTTAGTATTTATTTTGCAAGCTTCATGCCAAAAATTTGATTCAACTAGAATATCTTCTATGTATAATTTTTTATATTGATTAGTTAATATATAATTTCACTTAGCTTTTTTTTTTTGGATTTCCTATCCTGTTATATTTCTTTTTACTTTTCCTTGGTTTACTCGACGGCCGTTTCGTTATTTCTATCTTAGTCAAGAGATTTTTTGTGTATATTTTCGCTTATGTGATGCCAATTTTATTATGCTAATTTTTGAATTGTTATTTTTTTTGTGGTCGTTATGGTTACGTTTTCTATGCACTTATATATATCTTAAAATATTATTAAATAATACTAAAAATGCATAGAGAACGTAACCATAACGATCATAAAAACAAAAATAGCCATTATAAAATTATTAAAATATTAAAAATAATAGAATTGGCATCACATAAGCGAAAATATACACGAAAAAACTCTTGACGAAGATAGAAATATAGAAACGGTCGTCGAGTAAAGCAAAACAAACAAAAAGAAATATAAAAGGATAAAAAATCCAAAAAAAGCTAAAGAAAAATATAATATCTTCTATATTATATAATTTATTAATGAAAGCAATGCTTTCATTATACTTTCCTAGACGAAGTTTAATTATTATTTGTGATATGATTAATAATTTATAAGCTTTCGTTTGCTCTTGAAGAAAGCGGAACATCAGCGAATTCTATAAATCGCATTCACCGACAAAGATAAACAATTAAAGTACATTATCAGCGGCAGAACTACTATGCCGCACGGTCCCGCCAGATTTGGGCCCAATTCTGTAGCGGCCCAAAATTTGTAGAGATGTTTTGCTAGCCTTTCCACTAGTTTACATTTAATTATAAATTATTTTTATATTACTAAATAATATAATAAAATAAGAGCTGAATACATACAAACGGATATGTGGCAAATTTTAACTAATTCAAGTGTTGAAAGCCGGTACATTATAACCACTAACCATTTTACTACTTGTTACTCTATCTGAGAAAACAACAGAACACGACATAAATATTTGTATATAATAACAAACAAGTTGTACTACGAAAGTAAAGCGTTCGGAGATGAAATATATCTATTTCAAAAATTAAAGAATAATACAGTAAAAATCCGGATGATGCCGCATGTTGTCTATGTTGTTTTAACAGGTGTCTATTAATTTAACTACTTACAGAAAAGCTTTCTTAACTAATTTAATAAACGAGTCGTTTGATTCTCATTTTATTCATTTTATTTTGTTCAAATATTATTAATTTTTATTAAGTTTCAATTTGAGAAGTAATGCCCAGAATCAAAGTTAGTTGTGTAACTCAGACTATTTCTTGCGCAATTGATTTAATTTCGTTGTGTTGTGTGACGTTTTTTTTAGTAAGTTGAAAATATAGCGTTTATAGAATTTGAAACAGTTGTATATATTTTAAAAGACATAATTACTTTGTTTTCATAATAGAGTGAAAGTAGTAAAACAAAGCCGGTTTTGTGCCAAAATCCATGATGGCGTCAATGTTTGTAGAAGTGTATGAATATGAGTTTATGGTGGGGATGTGTAAATGGTTTCCGGTCATGAACCACCTAAAGTGAAATGCCTCTACAATCGCTTTTTTGTAGTTTGACTTGTTCGTTATGGCCCCGTAATGGCGGGTTTCATTCGTGTATACGTTGAATAATGATTAATATTATATTGTTGCTACAAACATTGAAAATGATGATTATGGAATTCTTTACCTTGATCGATATGCAAATTCTTTGGAAAACGCTTAGATACGGATAATATTCTTGCAAATGCGGTTGACACTTCCTGCCCTGCTTTAGATTTTAGTGGTTGGGTCCATTCATCAATATCGCATACCTCAAATTTAAGTATATGATATGCACATATCCTGGTTCGTGTATCGCAGTATCAATATACTTGTATTTGATGTATACTGCAGCGTCAACATGTCATGAAAACACGTTTTAACATTCACGCAACACCGCCCCGCCAAATGGCTTTCGGTAAGACCAAAAATAATATACTAATTTAATAAACCAGTATCAAAGTCACACCGTAACAACACCACACTCCATTAGCAGAGAACAACGTTCGGTACTCTCTCATATCAGTCAGTGATAAATATGCTATCAGTATCTAGACTTCTATGGTGTTCAATCTCTGATTTCACATATTCACTGGCTCGAACTCATTGAGCTGCAAACTCAACTCAATCGCTATTCCATTATCCTTCAATGTCTTTCTCCGTAGCTGTAAAAAGAAGAGAAATCACAGTTAAAGCGGCAGAATGGGAGAATGTATTCAACAAAATAAGAGAAATCATTATGATAGAAGAAGTAGGTGAAGAAGGTATAAAGGAAATAAAAAGCAATACTAAGAGCAAAGATTCTACTTCTTACTGAAGAATAAATGGTAAACGAAATATTAAGAGAAAATGAAGAAATAAGGAAAATGGTGGTGATTAGATAGGCGACGACAGTAATGAGAGCAGTTAAAAAAAATGCCTTTAGAAACAGTAAACAATATGTGGAGGACTGGGTAGTAGAAGCTGACAAGGAGATATTCAGGTACGTGGTAAAAAAAGGAAAATTATTGATAGATTTTATTGTAAAACAGGTAGAAGAATATGTAAAGATCGCGATTTGCTATAAATGCTGCTGCTATGGGCATGTAGCCAAGTACTGTACAAGAACGGAGGTATGCTACAGATGTGTACAGGAAGGACATGAAAGGAAAGATTGTGAGAAAAATGAGATAAAATGCGCATACTGCACAAGAATTAATGGTAAAGATATAGAGCACATGGCCACCAGCAAAAAGTGCCTAATATACAAACGAAACGAGGAACCATATCGAAATAGGATAGATTACTGAAGCTAGGAAGAAGAGAAGAAACAAACAAAATACTGAAAAAGAATTGGGAAAAGGAGCAGAAGACAATGAGAAAAAAAAATAAAGAAATATGGAGATTAGCACCATGTAATATACGAAGCATAAAGGGAAAGGAAATAGAACTAGAAGATAAGTTTCTGGAAAATAAGATAGACATACTTACAATTACGGAAACGAATAAAAAAGGGCGAGGATTACAAAAAATGATGAAAGGAAGTGTATTTATATATAGCGGAGTGGAAACAGAGAAAAGAGCAGCTGAGGGAGTCGCATATATGATAAAAAAAGAATCGGCCCACAGTATAGAAGAATGGGAGGCGTGTTCAGAGAGGATATTGACAATAAATATGAAGGATGATAAGGAGAGCATTAAAACGATAATAAGTGTGTATGGACCAAATGAAAACGCAAAAAGGAAAACAAAGAGAAATTCTGGGAAATGTTAACAGAGACGGTAGAAAGAGTAAAAGGTAAAATATACATTTTAATAGTAGAGTGGGAAAGGGAAAACCAGGAGAGAGCGGAATATTGGGCAAGAATGGGGAGACAATACTAAATGATAATGGAAAAAGATGAATAGAGTTTTGCCGAATCAATAATATGTTTATAGCAATTACTTACTATAAGCACAAAGATATACACAAGTATACTAGAGAGATGAGCAGCAAAAATGAAAAATCATTTAGACTACATAGTAGCAGGAAATGAAAATAGAAAGAACATAGTAGATGTAAAAGTATCAAGAGGACCGGAAGTGGGAAGTGATCATTATATGGTTATATCAAAAATAAAGAAACCACTAAAATCAGACAATGGAGAGAGAAATGAAGATATTATATCTTCATGAGAAATGATAGAATATGAGAAAAAAAAGCGTATAGACTAAAAGACGGAGTGGTGGCAAAGCAATATAAGGAAAAAATGAAGAGGATGATCGAGCGCAGAAATGAGAAATGGAAGGCATTAAATTTGGAAGAGAGTTGGGAGGAAATCAGAAAGATGATACTACAAATAAGCTTGGAAGTGTGTGGAAAAATAAAAAGAAATAAGAAAATAAAGCAAACGGCATGGTGGACAGAAGAGATCAAGAGAAGAGTGAGATTAAAAAAGAAAAAATGGAAGGAATATTTACAAAAAAAAATAGAGAAACGTATCAGTGTTACAAGGAGGATAGGAAAATAGTGAAGCAATTAGTATTAGAGGCGAAAAAAAATGAATGGGCAGAATTCGGCAATAAATTAGAAAACGAAGCTCCAGAGAGAAAAAAAATATTCTATAGTAGACTAAGAACAATAAGAAAAGGAAAAACCAACGGTGCTACATATATAAATAACAAAGCAGGAAAAATATTAAAGCAGGAAAATGAAATAATGGAAAGATGGAAGCAATACTTTGAAGAGCTGCTGTCAGACAATATAGAGAGGAACGATACAAGATCGCTCCTCTCATATAATATCAATAGACTTATGTCGCCCCATCGTAAAGTATGCTCCAATTTTATCTTACTTATAACATGATACATCATCAAATATAGAAATAGAGTTTTCACTAGCTTAATTACGATCAATTCATTATCCTTATTTGGAAAGAATTAAATTTGTTTAAGTTAATCATTTAAATTAATACTAAATCGAAATCTTTAAGAAAGTATGTAAGAAATGACAAAAGTCTACGACAGTCCTCATTAGCTGGGTTAAGGGCAGGTCGAATTGCCATTAAAAAAGCAGGTGGTCGAAGAAATGATTACCGCGTATTATTCCATTTTAACATAAATCTGGTGGATTTTTACCAATATTGCCAAATCTGACTGACTTAGGAGCAATAGGAGAGTTATCTGGAAAAGTCTCCACTGTTGTAAATGTTGTAAAGAATATTTTGGATATTAAGAAGACAATCAGTGACAACGTTGGTAATAGTGCTTCTTCAATTACTGGAATTGGTAAAAAAGATTCAGAACTTTATTTATGAAAAAATTCTAAAGGATATGGATTACTTCTAAGAAAGCCACAAAGTTGTGAAGCGCTAAATTTACTTAATAGCGTTCTGTATGATTATGAAATACTAAAATATGTAAATAAATTTTAATTGCCATCTTTTAGAAGAGTTTGGATGCGTGATAAACTATCCAATCGCATATATCGTAATGAATGTGCCATTGTTAATTTATATTCAAATACTCATTGAGTTGCGTATAAAAAACTGGGAAATAATATCAACTACTTCGATAGCTTTGGTAATTTAAATCCAGCAATGGAATTGTTATATATTTTAGTTCATCAAATAAACTAATCTACAACAGAAGTCGATATCAGAAATTTAATTCCAGCAATTGTGGCCGCTTATGAATTGAATTTCTATATAATAACAAAGCAATGTGAAGCTTATCGTTAATTATTTCTTTAATATTCACATTAAAGGATCGTAAGTTAATCATTTCTATAGATTCTCCAGTCCCAGTTCAATTGGATTCGAATTATCCGTATGGATTGGCTGTGTATTCTTTTCATACAATACTATATCTAACGTTGAGGAAAATACTAAATTTTACTATGCTGATAAAAATCAAAAGTGTAATTAAATTTATTTGCCTGCAAGTATATATTAAGTTACTGATATAAACAATTATTTCATAGAAAAGTTATCTAATAAAAAAGAAAAAATGGAAGAAGGTATCTTTTTTCTAAGACCAAACAATAAAACTTTAAAGTGTGAAATATTTCATCGCGACTTTGATATCGAATTCACTAAGAACCATTCCTTAGCAGAATGGTTAATATTCTCACAAAAGATATTATCAGCTGGGGTTGTTCTTTCATCTGATCGTGCTGTACACATCGTCAAAGTTCGAACAATTCACGTAGATAGCTATATAACAAGTCGAGCATACTATAACGGTAGACTCTCTAGCACATTATATGAATTTCCCGTTATATCTAACCCAGGGTTCTTAATAGACGAAATCCCATTCAAAATCCCAACATCACTTTAAGAATATTAAATCAAAATTTTAATCTTGTGAATTTTCGATGTGAAGAAATCATCATCCGATTTGAATTGAATAGGATGGTTTTAATAATTAAATCATGTAAAAAACACATCGACACAGGTCCATGTTTTATGAGAAAAAGTTATTCAAGTAACAATAAATAGGAATGATTTCTGGTTTTTCCAGGGCGAAGCTGCTTTAGTAATTAAAGGAATACTAAAGAAGGCAAAAGGAGAAGGAGTAGGTTGTCTAATTAATAATGCTGGAGCGTTCTTATTCGATTCATTAACATATGAATTGAATGGAGTCGAAGTGGAGCATGTAAAAGATCTTGGAATTGTTAGTATTATTAGAGGTTATTTATGCTATGCCGAAGATGATATTTAACCTTTAATTTGCATGTTGGAGCTTTTCAGATCAAGCATCAACATGTGCTAAAGCAGAATTCTTTCTGCGAATACTTTTAGCGTATTTATTAGGTGTATTTAGGGAATATACGACAATGATGTGGGGAAACATACCCTAAAACTGGCTCGTTCTCGAACCGAAAATAACGCCATATTAATTGAATTCAAAATTGATAGTATTGAGTCAAAACTAAATCATGTAATGCCAAATGATAATATTAAAATGGAATTACTAAAATCAATTAAACGTGATCAACCAATTTTAATCGAATTCCGGAAATAGTAACTTCATGAATTACCAAGTATCAATACTGGATCAAAAAAAGAAATTTTGAGATTAAAGAGTACTACAAATTTGGAATGTTCACGTTACGCCATCATTTGGTCATATGAATTGTAACGAAGTTACGAAAAAAATTGGGTTTCGAATAGGAGCAAAACACTTCGTGCGACTTGGGGGAGATAACCGTCGCAGAAAATGTTCTCTTCTGTTGTTGTTTTTATAAGTATAGTTTTTATAAAGTATTGAAAATTGTTATTGCAAATCTCCCACCCAGGCGTTTGATTTTAATAAAGAAATTTGGGTATAAAAAAAGCCTGAGTCGACAGCAATGACCAAGTTGTTTCGTGACTCCAAGATACCTGAATCTAAAAGGTGGCGTAGAGGACACATTAAAACGACTTCACTGAAAGCAGCAGAGTGATCCGCTTACCCGAAGAGGGATTTAAACTCTGCTCATACTTTCAACCATTACAGGGCGGAAGCGCTTTGCTTGGCATAACCTTTTCCTTTGGCCAATCGGGTTCTCGAAAGGCTACTCTTTCCCCCTGGTGACCGAGTTCTCGAGACCCATTTTTTTATCGCCAATCGAGTTCTCGAACGGCTTCCTTAGGTAAAAAACCGGTAAAGGCTTTTCCTCCCACTTTCCCTTTGGAGTGTGAGGCGCCGTAAGGCTAACTGAAAATCAAAGTGTGGCGCCCGAACAGATATCAATAATTATAATATATTATAATATTTTAATAATTAACATCGAACAGAAAACGTAAAAGCGCTAAAAAAATTGGCGCCCGAGTAGGGACTATTTTTCGGAATAGAGTGGGGACTGTTTTTCGGAATCAAGTGGATACCGTTTTGCGGAAGAATTTTCAACCAGCCAATATCAGAACAACGTCGTTTTAACAAAAAAAAAGAATAATAATAAAGTTTGTTAGTCGTATGAAAGAAATACAGAAACTAGTAAGTAGAAGAAATTGCACGTAAACACCATAAAATAATTTGGTCCGCCCCAAGTAATTGGCCAACACCGGTTGCTAAACGACTATACGGCTATAGTCGTTTAGTACAGTGACGCGTAAACGGCTATACGCGTCACTGTACTCGTTTTTAAATCATGGTTAACACGTGGGTTTTTTTTTTTCAATTTTTTTTATTAAATCGGATGAGTTTTTAGAACTGTCCGGATAATATGATAATTTGATTTCGTAATTAATAAGTTTTTTTAACTGAAAGAGTAATTTAAGATATTAATAAAACTTATAAATTAATATATTATTAGAAGTTTTGTAAAGGACAATTGTAGATGATGGATGGTGAAGAACAAGTTATTTCTTTACCTGTACCGACTTTAAATATGGATCCACAAGACACTAGGGTGTCGTGGATCTACCGTTTGAAAAACGACGAAGTGGCCACAGGGTTGACAAAATTCAGTTTGAACACCGATGGAAATGCAGAAACTCTGAGAAAACAGCTGCTTAATTTCATTAAAGATGAGAAAAAGTCACTAGCTATTGGTTCCTCAGCATTTAATTTCCCACCGCCAATTCATACCACTGCGACTTCCGTTACCATAGGATTACCTTGTAATGTAAGACATGAATCTGTTATGACTAATATCAATGATCCGATTAAAACACCACCTACACCTAATACAACTACTGAACGACAGATGAAAGTTTATAAATAGAAGTTAGATTTCAATGGACGAACCGATCCTGTAACTTGTATTGAGAGAATAATCGAATCATGTGAAGCACAGGGCTATGATCTGCAGCAGGTAGTCAAATATATGCCTGATCGACTGCAAGGAGACGCATCGCTCTGGCAACGTAATAATAGACATTTATGGAGAATATGGGAGGAATCTTTATGTAATTTTTGTGACTTTTTCTATCCAGTAAATTACATGGAAGAGCAAGAAGCTGTTATTAGTCGTCGATTGCAACGCTCAATTGAACCCTCCAGCTAGTATCTAACCGAATTGCAGACTTTAATTCGCCGTCATGGAGGCGACACCCGTTCAAGAACTAAACTAGTTATATACAAATTTGTTACCCGAATATCGACAACAGATCCGACGTTCCCAATTTAATGATGTAGAGTCACTATCCACCAGAACTAGAGAGACAGATATATTATTGAAGGAATTACGTCATTCATTTTTGTCATTAGGGCGAACTACATCCGTTCCGCCAAAACATATACCACGAATCGCACCGCAACCATCATATAGAGCGACACCTCAAACAACACCGTCAACAAGCATACCAGCAGTACAACAACAACAACCACCATTTCTCCCAGTACGACAACAACATCCCACAACAGCCGTGAGACAGAATTGCTGGAATTGTGGAGACGAAAGTTATTGGCGAAAAGATTGTCTACAACAACGTGAACTATTTTGTTCGAGATCTAAAAAGCCTGGTGTATTGTCCCGACACTTTCAATGTAATCAAACAACCAGTAATGAAAGAAGGCAATAGCGAATTACAGAAATTACAGGAAAAGTCGAGATTGGAGACAATCGGCCACATATTGAGGTAAAGATGTTCGACGGCAAATTATGTGCTTTAATAGATACAGGAGCAGTACATTCATTTATGGAATATACAACACGAAGTTTATGCCGTGAAAGAAAGTTACCGATTATTCCGCCATCAGCTACATATGTATGAAGCGGGAATGGAAAAGTCACGCATATTACCGAAATGTATGAAATACAGTTAGAGATAGGTGCAGTGAAAAGAAACGAAATGGTGCAATATTTTAGCAGTAAAGAAGAGGAGAAGAAGAGAAGTAATTTAACAATCTCATTGGCAAAACACTCGCCACAGCATTTGCTATAGACCCAGCGACCGTCCGGTACGCCCTACAAACCAACAGCCACACCTTCTTCCCGCCCCCTCCAGCACGGCCCAGTTGCACTGGTATCTCAGGGCGTCTCTCCACGACGGTAGCGCATACATTAGAAATCGAAATGGAACAACACACGTGCATATGATATGCGCCTAGGATGGAGCCCCTAGCACAGTAATCATTTGCTTATATTTGTCGTTATTGCAACTTTAACATATCGATGATGAAGCATCAACATGTTTTAAATTTTTGCGGCCCCGACCCACCAAATGGCATTCGGACCAAGAAACTCACTATTCTAGCAATGTGAACCACTGCTAAGTTCCCACCCTAACCATCACCGCACTCCATTAGCGAAGAACGATGTTCGGTTCTGTCAAAGTTTACAGTGATCCTCACTCGATTAGCTATCACAGGTGTTAAATCCCTGATTTACACTGACTAGCTTGATGCTATTAAGCTGTACTTTTTAGCAATCACTAATTCATCCCAATGTCCCGTTTTCTGTTGTTGCACCCCTTCTGCAAACAACCCACGTTTCTTCCCTTTATCAACTACGAGCAGAATCTGCATCTACTCGTCGATGATTTACTCATTTCCCATATCTACTCAGTTGTATTTTTAAATACCCACTCTAAGTCGGTTCAAGGGAACCGTTGACGAGCTACGCCACTAGGAGGCGGTGGGAGGAAAATCTGCGTCCACTCGTAGCTCAATGGATGGGTCCAGACTTATTTTGAAAAATAATCTCAAAGCGAATACAGTAGCACAGAGTATACTACCGCCGCCAGCACCCACCTCCTCGAACCAAACCAAACCACCATGCCATCAGCCAAGGCTCTGGCACTAGCTTCCGTCACACATACGTATCCCATACGTACCTGTCAGGTACCACCGATCAAGCATTGCTTCTGACAGGTCGCGGGACGATCCTCAACTTATATATGTAACACACGTGTCCGCGTAATCGCATACACAAAAAGGGCACTTTTTATCACATTGTCTCTACTACGCCAATAGATGGTATATATACACGAAGCAGGCATAATGCTCACGTTTACAAAAAACCCAGGGTAAGTAGAATATCACAGCATATCCGACCGGAATGTAAGATTATAACAAGATGTCAATAAAACAGGCACAACATACCCGACCGAAATGTAAAATTCTAAAAAGTATATAAAAATAAATACGTTTCACCGTAATAACATAATAGGCACATACAACGCAAAACTGCCATTGGCATAGCCAAATAAAGCGACTAACAGTTACAAATAGCAATACAAAAAATAGTTATATACAGCAATAACAAATATATATAAAAAGTATTTATACGTCACTCCACAGTTATAAATAAATGTAATAAAGAAACAACATAAGCAGCACTACTTTCACAATAATTTAGGGTCATACTCGCTGTAACCTCCTCCCGTACTCACATCAACACGCCTCGGCCCAGGCCGCCTCACTCTCTCCCATTCAATCTCTCTTTCTTTCACACATTTTATATACATGATGCTACTCAGCATCCGAAAAACAGCCTCACCGCTACCTCTAGTCTCCAAAATAGCACCGCCCACATTATCTAACCGTAAAGCATGACCTACTATGGACTCAGCTAACGTCAATAAACTTAAAGCACCCAAACAAGGTGTGTCCCGGACGTCGTCCCGACGACGACAGTACTAGCAGTCAGAGGTGACCGCTTTCTTTATGGCCATCAGGTATGTCCCGAACACACCATGGCCAGTTACTGCCTGTGTAACATGGTAGTCTAAGCATCCCCACTTTCTAGACTGCCATCATCCCACATTCTTCACAAACTTAGCTGTCCATCCATCAGACCTACTCCATGTCAACTGAAACTCTGATCACACTTCTCCTTTAATTAATGCGGCTCTAACACGTCCCACACACACTCTTTCACGCATCGTCTATCTCACTCGTAACAATAACAAACCCAGTCAGGGGTGAACAGGTTTTCCACCTGCTTCCTAACTGATACATCGCCAAATTGTGCCGCATTCTACTGCGCGAGACATTGCATCACAATCTGATATGCCTTCCCAAACATATTTTCATTAAGTAAATCTAGCAACTCTTCCCATTTCTGTTTCTCGCTCTTGTATATAGCTCGGTTTAACTCTCTGTTACTAATTTTGTATCCACAAGCTAAACGACAGACATCAGCTCCTTCCCCCCCACTCGTCTACTCGGGGTCAGGATACTACGTTTATTTATACATTTCCTCCGCAGTTGTGCTATTTCAGCATTCCATCAGTATACCGGTTGCTTACGTCACCCCTCCCCACCAATATGTTTTAAGCTACCGTGTCATATGTACTCAAACCAATCAGTGACCGATCTGTAATCATATTCATTTCCCTGTGAAACGACATTCCCTAAGTGGACCCTTGCCGCCTCGGTGACTTCCCATTGTACCCTATTTCCTACTCTCACCCTCCCACCTCCATTCTGCAACCTGTACACGATCGTTCTGTGGTCGTGCCCACTCTCCCCATCAACAATAACTCTCCAGACTTTTGTCATGTCACTCACTCGTTCAGTAGTCATCGTCATGTCAACTATTGATGTGCCTCTACGGCCAACAAACATGCACACGGCTGCAGCATTCAGCACCACCAGCCCAGTCGAACACTGCCAATCGTTCAGCATGCGCCCCCTGGCGTTCTCCACTGGGGAATGTAGTATGTGGCTCTTCGCATTTAGATCACCACCAATAATCAGTTGTTTTCCACTGGTCTTTTTTAAAGACCAGTGGACGACTGGTCTTTAAAAAAAACTTGGTCAACTTAAGACTCAAGTTGTCCAACAAATCAGAAATGTTCCTAACTGCCTACGAAATTTTGGACTCTATTAGCGGACGCTCAGGCGCCAACATAACCACCGCCATTGCGAATGCGATCCTCTCAACTCTCTCGTCCATTGGCACCTCCAGAAACCTGTCGAAAAACAAGTTCCGTTATATTGCTCCAATAACGGATCATTGTGGGATTCTCGCTCCCAACCGTCACCCACTCGGTGTTTCAATCTGCCTATCCGAAAGGTAACTGCCAATGATTATGCCTAGGTATTTCGAGACGCCTTTACGTTCCAGCATTCTAAGAATCATGCTTCACGGAGCCGTGTTAAAAGCGTTTTTAACATCCAGCGTGGCCATTCCGAAAAACTTTCTGTATTTATAGGATTCAACGTTCACATTTTCTCTTATTTCCATACAAGGCGTACCGGACCCACAACCGACTTCCCTCCAACGAAGTCATACTGATTGGAATTTATTATATATTGGTCATTAGCTACCTCACACAACCTAACTTTTATAATTCTTTCAAATATCTTGTCGATCTGGTTTAGAAGTGAGATCGGTTTATACGTTTGTGTCCCACCCGGCTCTACGTTTTGGTTGATCACTACTACTTTCGCTAGTTTCCACTGCTAGGGATAAGTGTCTTCATTTAAACATCTCTCTCATCATCTCATTTAAACGACGCTATCGAATACCTTCAAGTTGTTGAAGATCATTTCCTTGACCACCTTTCCCGCAATTCCATCTGAGCGCTTTGCCCTATTTGCTATAATTTCACGCGATGTTAGGTAAACTTCCTCGTTTGTGACAGGAAATTGTATGTTGATCTTAAATGACGGTGACGCTCCCATATAATTTTAACTAATCGAATTCCATGTTTTGAAAATATTCAATTAGAAGCCAATGCATATTAGAGATAAACTTTTGCCATTTAAATACTTTTAACATAAGAACATCGTTTATCTTAATACATGGCCTAAAGTCCATAGACATATTTAAACCAACACCAATGAAATTGATGTTGGTTTAAATCGAAATTCATTATAGATTGAGGAAAATCTTTTATTCAAAATAAAGCACCAATCATTCTGATTGGTCACACGTTCAAATTCGTTTAGTAATTCAAAAAACTGTTTATCAATTTGACTAGCAATAATAACGCAATGATTTTCAAAAAACATCGTATACTAGCACAATTTGTAAAAGAAGAAACTAATGTTTTCCTCATAATATATTTGTCTCATCAATCCAACTATTATGAGAGTCATCGAAACCCAACCATCGTACAAATACCCTGTTTCCTTTTTTCTTTAATATTTTTTATGCTAAGTAAACATTTGGTTGATTAGTTTTTTGGTATTTCATAAGTATAAAATGCTCCTCGAATAGGACGCTTATTCATATCCTCAAACATATACTTTACGGGATTGGTTAATTTAATTTAGGTAATTTTAAATAATTCTGTTTTCCAATTAGGTGTGTATCGTTTATCGAAAACATGTTTTGCTTTACTAATGCGTACCACATCCCAAATATTAAATTTTGTGACCGGAAATATTTTTATATTATTATACACAGTATCCAATAATTTTTGCTCAATTGTTTCGCCTAAAACGTCACATGGTCTCATTTTAATTACATTATGTTTTGTTTCATTGTAATTTTTCACAAAAGTAGGTAAAGTATCAATCCATTTATGAGTACCACTTAAAGTGAAATGCTTGTACAATCGGTTCTTTTATAGTTCGAATAGTTCGTTCAGCAATGGCGGCTTTCATTCGTGTAGACGTTGAATAATGATTAATATTATATTGTTGCAACAAACATTGAAAATGAAGCTTGTAGAATTCTTTACCTTGATCGGTATGCAAATTCTTTGGAAATCGCTTAGATGTGGATAATATTATTGAAAATGTTGACACTTCCTCTCCTGCTTTAGATTTTAGGGGTTGGGCCCAGACGTCTTTTGAAAAACAATAACAAACCAACAAAAAATATTTATATTGATTATTTTGTTTATCATATGTATCCATTTCAGCAAGATCCGCTTGCCACAAATCATCTAGTACTTTAATAAGCCTTCGCCTTCTAAGAAAAGTTTTTCTCAGTGGCTTATGTAATTCTTCAACTAATTGAGTCTTTTCCACTGACACCATTTTTATTTTTTTATGATTTGGTAATTAAATGGACTAAAAAAGACAAAAGGAGAAGGAGTAAGTTGTCTAATTAATAATGCTGGAGTCTTCTTATTCGATTCATTAACATATGAATTAAATTGAGTCGTAGTGGAGCATGTAAAAGATCCTAGAATTGTTAGTCTTATTCGAGGTTATTTATGTTATACCGAAGATAATATTAAACATATAAAGATGGCAAGTTGTTGCTTTCCAAGTCAAACATCAACATATGCTGAAGGAGAAATCTTTATGCGAATAACTTTAGCGCATTTATTTGGTGTTTTTAGTGATTATAAGACAATGACGTGTGGGAAACATACCCTAAGACTGGTTCGTTCTCGAACCGATAACAACGCTATATTAAATCCTAACGATCAAATAATATCTGAAATTAAAATAGATAGTATTGAGTTAAAAGTAAATCATGTAATGTCAAATGATAATATTAAAATGAAATTATTAAAATCAATTAAACGTGATCGACCAATTTTAATCCGCTTCCGTAAATGGGACCTTAATGAATCATTAAGTCTTAATACTGGATCAACAAAAGGAATTTGGAGTTTAAAAATTACTACAAATTTAGAATGTCCTCGTTAGGCCATTGTTGGTTTTCATAACAACCGGAAAGATATATCAACTGCTAACACTGCATTATTTGATCATATGAATATATCTAATATTCGATTGTTTTTAAATCGAGCATATTATCCATATGAACGATTGAATTTAGATTTTCAATGTGATAATTATACTGATGTCTAATATAATTATTCAGAGTTTTACAGAAGTTGCATGGCACAATCTCTATTAGAACGAAAACAAGTTCTGTTGAGTTATGATGCATTTAAAACGCATGCGTTTTTTGTAATCGATTGTTCAAGAAGGGATGAAAGTATTAAATCATCTACAGTTGACGTGAAACTGCAAATTGAATCAGACAAGGTTTTCCAGCTGACACTAAATCATTATTCACGATTGTATTATCGAGCATTTGCCGCTCAGTTATTTTTTTCAAAAGAGATCATTCTCAAATGATCGCGTGTAACTTCAACACATTGTTAATAATTACTTAAGTAAATTCTATTTTTATTAAACTGAGATTTTCATTTCACATAATTCTTATTTCGAATATATTTCGTAGCGCTGGTCGCATCTGTGACAGCGACGCAGGCAGAGTGCCTATTTTGCGTTTATCACGGTTATCGGACGGGAAACTAGAGACTATGAGTTTGCGCTGTGATTTTTGTTTTCATTTGTTCCAATGCTAATAACTTCCGGTTTATTTATTTTTTCAACTTTTTATAGAATTTCAGGTATCCTTTTTTAATTTTCTTTTCTACCACTCCTGGAGACCGGAGACTTATAACAGTTCAACAGTTCCTTGCTCACCACTTTATCAATTATCTACGTTATCTATTAAGAAAACGTAGTATATTAAACTATTTTCTTTCTTGCGTTCACTCTTTTTTTGTCTCTCACCGCTGATTTCGTTATTCCCGTTCATAGGGTTCAGTATCGATCGCTATATGTTCCTGGTGGGGAACGTTCGATAAAATTTCGGTACGCTCTGCGTACAGGGATTTTACCTGCTAAGTTTTGAATAAATGCAGTATTTTGATTTGCTCCGCGAAGTAGTTAATCTACCGGTACTCGTGAGTTAGTCCCATTAGTTAATGGGACTATCCGGCTTTTCAAAGTTATATTTGAATTATCTTCAGCTACCATGTTAGGTTGCTGCTTTATTGTTAATGGTTAGTGCCTCAAAAAAGGTTAGCCATTGTAACTCGCTTGTCGACGATTCGTCATCACATTACTAGTACTATATAAGTGCTGTAGTTATTGGTTGAGATTTCGAAAACCTTATTGACCATTATTCATTGTCAAGTTAATCATCAGTAGCACCACTGCCTGCCTGATCGGAAAACATCATCGCTTCAGTGCCACCAGGATTAGAAAGTTCAACACCACATTTAGTATATAACCCCCACTAGCAACCACAAGTAGAACTTTATATCTGTTTCTTCTATCATTTACTGGATTATTTAATTCGCTCTATTCGATATACGGTGACCGAAAGTTGGCAGACTTTTTATTTTACCTACGTAATATTTAACATAATATAATGCTTTCTACACTCTAAAGGCATCACCATATGAGAGCTTAAAATTTGGCTTCGACTAGTAATTTCATATTTTAGACTTTCAATTGGCGAACAGTTTTCAAATGAAATTTACAATTTTATTTTCTATTATTATATATTTCACATCGTTCTTTATTCACTTGATATTTGATCCTGGTGAGCCTACTTCCTCGCTCAACATCGTGAGGTTTCTAAATTTTTCCAGTCCAGTGGTGCCCATTAAAACCGACGATATCCCAGCAGGTAATTTGTGACCCGCTATACAAAAGCGCACCAGATGAAACATAGAACTCGACTAATTTTGGGTATCAATACTTTTAATTTGTCTTTTATTTTGTAAAATACTCTTTTAATTTTACATTCAATATAAGTTTATTTTCCTTATTGCGTACTTTTTTCATTTTTAATACTTCGATGTTTAAAATACAACTTTTATCAGACATGTTGATATAAAGTTGATCAGAGCTACTGGAACGACTATATTAAAGTTGCAAAAGTACAACAATGACACTGACGATGGTTGCATGTCTAGTATCTATGCGCTTTAGATGCAGATACCAACGTGCGGATAAGACTAGGAAATACAGATTTTATATATAAGCTAGAAGAAAGTTAATAAGTTGAATATTAACTATAAATGGTAGTACATCGGAGGCTTCAATAAATAACCATTTCGCGAGTTCACTTCTTTTAGTCGATTTCCATGGAGTCCATTAAATCCTTTACCATTAACTCCTTCAAAACTGGTGCGCCATTGTTTATCAAGAAGGGTAAGCGTTGTAAATCTATCTACAAATAAGTCATATTATACTAAAAATTTGCCAGTGTATTAATCGTACAAAATGTTCATAAATAACATAATTCTAATCGAACGCAAACTGTAGAGTACTTATTCACATGACAACAGCATCCAAAATTATCAAGAATCACCGAGTTGACAATATTAATGGCACTAGATATTTGGGTTAAATTGACAAATACTAACCTGGCACAAATTAATTTAGTAATCTCCAGTTCCTATTTCAAAGACTAATCTTATAGAAAATTAGGGGTGTTGTATTTTGTAAATGCCTAAAACGTTTAAATGCAGTATAGGAGATTTATATCACATTCGTTACCTTGCCAGAAAATAATAGACAATTCACATATTAAACATAACGATATTTTGTTGGCTAGGTTTTACGTGTAATTCGCTTCGTAATCTATACTCTAAAATCTATTCGATTCGTAATCTTCCTTACATTCCATCTAATACATATCTGAGTGATGATTAAACACTCCTTGTGTTATAAATTCTTGCAGGCATTATTGTAGATACTTTGATGATAAACACAATTTCGAAACACCTGAAGATGAATTAATAAGGTTTTTGAAGAAAATGGAAGGACCTGGTTGGAAGTGGAATCGTGAATGTAAATATTAATGATAGAAATATTAAATTTTACCAACCAGTGTTGATGTATTTTAGGCGACAGAAAATTGATTTCTAAAGTAGTAGCTGATGCCAAAGTGACTATGTGGTTTGGTGAAAACATTACAACAACAATAACAACACAAAAAGAAAATGGGTAAGTAATGCATTCAAATAGTATTTCGTTAATGCTTACATAATTAATATCGAAATAAACATTTAATTAATTAATTATATTTTCTTTTTAATTAAATAAGACCAATGTCTAAGTTGATGGCTTACATATACAGGTACGACAAAAACAACGAAAATATTTTTTTTCTCAGCTTAACCAACCGATACTTGTTTAGTAATTGTGGGTTATCCGAAACTATGAAGCCAACTACATTTATAATCAACTATATTCAGTGTGCGTTCTCCACTAAAATTATACGAGTACAACATAGTGTTGGTTTACTGAAGGTTTATTAGAGCTTATGGAGACTCTAGGCATAGAAATGTAATTGTTATGCCTGTTATTGCGTACTATTTTATTTACTATATCTTTATGCATCCGTTCCATAATATTAACGTTACGTAAGCGTGTAGCAAATAAGCAGAAATATTTGCAATTTTAGAAATATGACGTACTAATGCATTACGTAATTTTAATATTATTTGACACATCTGTAAATGACCGTAGTCCCTAAATAATCACAACCTTCTTAATATCGGAAATGGTTATAAAACTATCTCATAAATAAAATAGTATTTAATTTAATTTTTTTGTCTATATGAATGTATGGGCCACTCCCGGTAGTTGAAAATTGTCCAAGTCTAGATTTACTGATTATAATACGATGTGGTTACGATATACTAGACAGTACTGAGTACTGCCTAGAGTGTCACTTGTTTTGTTCAGCCGAGTACTGGATAAAACAAAGGCTTCATGAGTACGCTATATGAGTAAATGATATCACCATCATTAGGAAATTAACATTATTTTCTTCTATATTATATGCTTTGCTTTGTTTTGCGTTGCGTAATTTCAATTTTATCCACATCGTGTTCTGGCTCTTCATCGGGGACCCATAACTTTTTGATCAAAAAAAAAGTTTAATACGATTTATGAAATTATAATACATAGATATTATTAATCTTAATAATATCTATAATATATTTTAAATATATTATAGATATTATAGTCTTAATATATTATTAGACAAACACCAGACTGACATTTGTATCAACAACATTACTAATGGACGTGTGTCCAAAGTTAAAATTAACAGGCGATGGATACGATTAACTTCTGACGTTTTCATACTGGTGTATATTAGTGCTTTAAAATTGAGGATATTGGAACATTCTGAAAAATAATTAACGTATATAGACGGATACATCGCGTGTAAAGTAGGTGGGTAGGGTTTCAATCGTCTACATCAAGATGTTACATCTTAGGCAGATATAAATCTGTTGAACCACGTAAGGACTGTTTACTGGAAAGTCTCAGCTAGTTCAGTTAATTAAGTACCACGTATCACTACTCTTAACTAAGTGTACCACTGGCCATCCTAATAAGCTAAGTACAATTAATACTGCTCCAGTAATTAAAATTTTGATACGCCCCCATCATGGCTTCAGAATTTCGTACATGCTGCACGAATATACATCTGCTAAAGAGTAATTTGAACCACTTGAAATCATTCAACGCGGTTATGCTGAACAATGTTCATGATATTTAAAAGTGAGGGATTGCACATACTAAACATCTAAAACAGGAGCTATCCTGTTTATTCGTTCTTGTAAATTAGTTATTTCATCAACAATTAACTCGATATCTTTTATACTGTTTACAAAAGTACTAAATCTAGTTAATTTAGCTTTAATGATTCCCTATTTTCTCGTTAACGTAGATTCCGGCATTTTGCGCAAATTGAAAGTAAATTAACGATAAGGAACCACCCTGGAAACAAAGGAAAGAAAAGAAAAGGATAAACACTTACGATATTGATGTTTGACTACTAGACTGGTCGCTGCTTCGTTGTGATTGATGATAGCTTCAATTCAGGATACACTGATTTTTGTTTCCGTGACTGAATGTACTTGAACACACTCACTAATTTCTGGCTGCCCAAAACACAATTTCTGGCGCTGATCCGGCTCGAAGGAGCAAATGTTGTGTCATTTGGATAATTTGAAGTTCGAAGGACCACCTTCTGCTGAAGGAAAATAATTGGGTGCTGGTTCCACTTAAAAAACTTTATTATACAATAAATACATTAATTTGGTATTAGCAGCAGCTACTTAAATTAGATTCTTGTTTGATTTTGTAACACGTTTGCCTCTTGAAGACTAAAATATTCACTAGACTTTAAAACTTGTCACCAAAACAACTCGATTTGTTTTTCACACTAGCACTTCTAATACTTGTAATACTTGCTAATACATGCTTTTGGTCTTTCCACAAAAGGACTCTCTTGGTGACTTAGTTGGTCGTTTTATTTATATTTATTTTTATAATAGAAAAAGGGTGGGACATCCCTCACACGATGTGATTTCGCTCGAACCTTTCAATACTTTTTTCTAATAAAAAAAAAGAGATCACAGCAAGGTCGTCCTTGCTTTTACGGCTAAACAGAACCTTGAAGACTCCATCCCATTTCTTTCACTGAATAGCACAGCAAGGGTTAACCTTGCTTGCCACTTAGTCTTCTCCCTTTGTCACCCAGCATTCCATCGAAGGGTTCAACCTCCCATGTCCCTCTTGATCAGAAAATAAAATGCTTGATCTAAATTTAAATGTTAACATACTTAATATCTAACATATCCGAAAAAAAAAAAAAAACTAAAACTATTGTATTTTCGCGTGAACAACGATGTGCAATTTGATTTAGAAATTAAATTAGTACATTCTATTTGTACGCACTGATAAAATGTAAAAAATGTTTTTTTCCATGGAGATATTTTTTTTATGATAATTAAATGTAAATGTCCACTAAGCTTCATACTCAAAACAAACGCATTATCTCTAAATTATTGCTATAAAAATGATGTCAACTTTTAAAAAAAAAGCATAGTTGTTTTTTTTCTAAGAGTAAACATTAAATGGGTAATTACATTTTGTATTGGAAAATGAATACGCTAGCATTATCGACGAGTCGAGTCGCCGACTAGCTAGTGAGAGTGCCGTCACAATTATGAGTTCCTTTCTGTTTCGTTAGAAAAAGAAATTAAATTATGTTATTGGACTGAATTTTAATCTTAGGCAATGTTTCGCAATACGATTAATTAACACTAATTTTCAATACTTAAATGCCATATTAAATAGTGAATTAGTCTAATAACTAAGAAAGCTAATCCTTCAATGCCCTCTAAAAAGTTCTAGATTCCAAATTCCAAATTAATTTTAAACTCCAAACTTGATTAATGACCAAATTTTAATATTAAAATATTGAAAATCTGTAAAAATTTCCACTTTAAAATTCGCTTTAAAATTATATTATTAAATCAACGCCACTGTCTCTCACAAAAAATAGAAAAATTTTGTACGACGTGTGACATTGAACTCGTTAATGAGTTCAATGTTTATCCTACTTTTCAAGACTCAGTATTGCGTAAGTCAGTTACACTGCAGTTTACAAACGTTTTTGAAGAAATCAGAAAATACTGATTATCTCGGCACCTATTGAAGATAGACCCCCCTGGTTTAGACATTTTCCGTTCAGTTTTTCATCCCCTATCGACCATTGAAATTAAAAATTCTAGTAGCGACACACCCTGTATATACACATATATTTTTTTTTTAGATGGATTTAGACGCTTTAAATAATTCTGCTAAATACGTTAGAAAAGAGTTAGTAGTAAAATTACAAGATTTAGTATCGAACCAGAAATATGCAATTATGGGAATTACAATTTCAATCAGCCGTTATGGAGAAGCGGTACAAGTGGATCTTCCAGATAATAAAATTCTGTTTCTGCTCCTACGAGTAACGGAAATTTTCAAAAAAAATTTGCACCATTTTTTGCCGGGCAAGTTCAGCATTGTTTTTAAAGAATTAACTGCAGTTAATAATTTAAATTTGACTCCGGTCTTTGAAGTGGCTCTCAGTTAATTCAGCTAATACAAAACTTTAAAAAATTAAAATTATCTGCATGATTTTTCTATCTAAAGTCAATAATTACTTTTCCAAATTTCCCAGTTTCCAACCGCCTAATACATATTTAAAATAATTAAAAGATAATAAAACGATTTATATTTTAAAAATGTATATTAAAATATGTATATTATTGCTAATATAATTTATTTTCAATTATACAACCAAACCAAACCAAACCAACCAATATTTTTTTTTATCTTTATTAACACACATTCCTTCAAATAAAAACTGCGTTCATCAAATGCTAAATTACAATATTCATCTATTATACTTTCTACACTTACTGGATAAATTAATTCTGATAACAATGCCTTAAAAGCTTTTATAAAATTATTATAAAAACCGCTAAAGTCAATTAAATTTAGCCTATTAATTAAGGGAACCACATGATATATATTGATGAATATTATGTTAACCAAATCAGAATCTGATAAACATATAGTCTTTTCCTGCCCAATAATTTGAATCATTTTTAATTCCTCATTATTATTACCTGTTATGATTATATTCTTACAACAAATAAAACGTAAATAGTCGAATTCCATTGTACTAAAATATATATGACGAATCCAATACATATTTAAAATCAGTGTTTGCCATTCAAATTCTTCCAATTCGAGGCTATTATTAAACATTATAAAAGGCCCAGAGTCCATGACCATATTTAATCACACATCAATTGATATACTATCACTTATTCTAGAAAACCTTCTATATAATAATAAAGGATTTGCGTCATTTTTTTCACTAATTCCATGTTCAAACTTGTCCAATAGTTCAAACTAATCCTTATCAATTTGATCACCACTTAAAACACATTTATTTTCAGATGGCGTCATGTCTATACAATTTGTGTAAAACAACTAGTTATTTTTCATAGTATATTTGTCCTATGAATCCATCCATTATGAGAATTATCAATTATCATCAAATCAATCAAAAAAACCAAGCCATTTCACATATACCATATTGCCTTTTTTCTTTCACACTTTTTCAACTAAATAGATATCTGGTTGCTTTGTCTTCTGCAATTTATAACTGTAGCAAGGTCCTTTTATTGGCTGTTTATTTAAATCTTCCAACAAATACGTCACGGGATTGGTGTAATTAATTTTGATAATTTTAAATAGTTCGTTGGTCCAGTTAGGTGTGTACCCTTTATCGAAACATGCATTACTTTACAGACGCGTACCATATGACCAACATTTAATTTCGATCCTGGAAACAGTATCATATGGTTATAGATTGTGTAGAACAAATTTTTCTTAGGACCAACGAACCCTTTATATGAAATATATCATATGAAATCCACTTGCGCGTTCCATTTAAACTGAAATATTTATACAGTCGTTCTATTATAGTACGAATTGTTCGTTCAGCAATGGCTGCTTTCATTCGCGAATATGTTGAGTAGTGATTAATTTTGTATTGTTTAAGCAAATCTTGAAATTGACGATTGTAGAATTCTTTGCCTTGATCAGTCTGTAAATTTTAAGGGTTATGCTTTGAGGAAGTTAATATTTTATGAAAACGCTTCCACCACTGAACCACCAGATTTATTTTTTAGCGGTTCGACCCAAATATATTTAGAAAATAAAGCAGTAAATAATTAAACTGATTATTTTCTTTTGCATATGTATCCATTTGAGCAAAGACTGCTTGCCATAAATCGTCTAACCCTTTAATAATTGTATACCTCCTCTGAAAATAAGATCTTATTGGTTTATGTAGTTCATTAACAACTTGATTTTTTTCTTTCGATGCCATTTAGCGCTTTATCACTTTAAATAACAGTGTCTACAATTTTAGTAAACTACCTTCAGTCTAGACGTGTTGTTCCTGGTTGTTTATCAGCTTTACAATAATTAAGATTTTTCATCTTGTTGCGATTATTAAATACATCTAACTGAACTTTATCTAATGTTTTAATTATATCTTCAATCGTGTTATTAGTTTCAGCTCTACTGCTATCAAATAATGCCGATAATTATTTAATGTTTATCTCAAAAGTATTGATTAAATCATTAATTCTATTAGATATATCTATTAATTGCTGTCTATTATTTTCGTCACTTTTAGCCACATCTTGCGGTAGCATTAAATACAAATTCATTATTGGTCAACGTGAACCATCCACATATTTTTTATTAGCAAAGTCATCACCTTGAGTGGGTAAATTAACGTTACATATTTGGAAACCTCCAATATTTAAATCACCATTATATGTGAATGAAAATAATTATGAAGAACTAGAGTAGGAAGAAATCTGATAATGTGTATATTTATCGGACGAGCGTCCGAACTTACCCATACTCATCACCGTGGTTTAACTAAATAATAATACTTATGCATGGTAATATATTAATATATAACTTTTGCTTCTTTTAATTCTTCAATAATTGACGCAATCTCATTACTATGAGAAGAATTACCTGCTTGTTATGATGCGAATAGCCATCGCAATCTATCAACTAGTTCATTAACATCATCCCAATAAACATATTCTATTGACTTGGAATCATAGACCATATTATAGTTTCCACATTGCTTTATCAACAATAGACGAATACGTCGATATTTCTGATTCCTCACTACAACTATTCTGCCTTGAGAAGAGTAACCCTTTCTGTATAGATTAGTGTCATCTAATATGCGATCAAATTTCTCGAGGTCTTTACAAGTATAATTTTTAGGATCTTCATAAAATAATAAATTATAAAGTCCGTTGCTACCTGTATATAATCCGCTACCTATTATTATATGGCCAGTAGTTTTATCAAATTCAATTTTATTAGGACCCAAGGTCCATGTATTAGTGATAGCGTTATATCTTGGAGAATGAGTAATCTCAATATTAGGAGAATGTTGAAAATAGTGCTTTATAGGTTCTTGAGAAACTTGTGGATATTTATCTAATTGAGCTGTATCTGTAATAGTAATTGTATCGTCGCTTTCATCTACATCATCATCCTCATCATCTAGCTCGTCTTCTTGTTCCATTTCTTTATCCTATTCCTCCTCCTCTTCCTCTATCTACTCCTCGTTGTCTTCTTCTACTTCTTCATCTATGTTGTCAATTTGATTTACTTCAAATATCTCTTTTTTTTCAATTTTCTTTATATTTTTCATTTCGTTTCCATTTATTTCAGACGTTTTAATTTTAACAACCACATTGTCTGCTGCTAATTTTTTTAACTGATCAGTAACAGGTGTAAAAACTCGGTTCAATGTACCATCTTCATTAGAACGTCCCAATTTTTGAGGCTAAATATTTTTTCGGACATCATTAGCTAATTCTAAAATTTTTCACTAGCGGGCACTTTCCGACTTATCTCGAATCAGCTAGAAAGTTGGGGGGTAAATTGTCAAAGTTAAACACAACTTTTATTAAATCGATTGGATATGCCGTCAGATCAAATTTTAAACCTATATAAATCTTCATTGAATGATCATTCTATAACACATATGGAATATCGAACATATTTTCTCTATATTAAATCATTTTCTAACAGTGATGTAATTGAAATAACAATAAATAGAAATTATGCTTGACTATTAATGGCCGAATCTGCTTTGTTAATTAAAGAAAAATTGATAAAGACAAAAAGAGATGGAACTGTCTGCTTAGTTAATAATGCAGGACAATTATGAATTGATTCAGTAACGTATGATTTGAAAGGTGTAGAAGTGGAGCATGTTAATGATCCGGGATTTATTAGTCTTATTCGTGGATACTTATGTTATACTGAAAAAGATGCAAAACATTTAATTATAGGAAGTTGGATGTATTTAATAATCGCGACAAGATGAAATATCTTAATTATTCCAAAGCTGATAAACAACCCGGAATACCACGTCTAGACTGAAGGCTAAACATTTGCTAAGATTCTAGACACCTGTTATTTAATCTTTAAAGTGATAAAGCGCTAAGTAGCATCGAAAGAAAAAAATCAAGTTGTTAATGAACTACATAAACCAATAAGATCTAATATTCAGAAAAGATATACAATTGTCAAAGGGTTAGACGATTTACGGCAAGCAGATATTGCTCAAATGGATACATATGCAAAAGAAAATAACCAGTTTAAATATTTTCTGGTTGTTATTGATTGTTTTTCTAAATATATATGGGCCGAACCGCTAAAAAATAAATCTGGTGATTCGGTGGTGGAAGCGTTTTTTAAAATATTGACTACCTTAATGCGTAGCCCAAAAATTTACAAACTGATCAAGGGAAAGAATTCTACAATCGCCATTTTCAAGATTTGCTTAAACAATACAAAATTAATCACTATTCAACATATTCGCGAATGAAAGCTGCCATTGCTGAACGAACAATTCGTACTATAATAGAACGACTGTATAAATATTTCAGTTTAAATGGAACGCGCAAGTGGATTTCAATTTTATCAGTTATTGTCAAAAATTATAATAAAGCAAAACATAGTACAATTAAAATGAAGCCAGGTGATGTTGTTGGTGAGACAATTAAGAAAAATTTGTTCTGCACAATCTATAACCATATGATAATGTTTCCAGGATCGAAATTAAATGTTGGTCATATGGTACGCGTCTGTAAAGTAATGCATGTTTCGATAAAGGGTACACACCTAACTGGACCACCGAACTAATTAAAATTATCAAAATCAATTACACCAATCCTGTGACGTATTTGTTGGAAGATTTAAATAAACAGCCAATAAAAGGATCTTTCTATAGTTATGAATTGCAGAAGACAAAGCAACCAGATATCTATTTAGTTGAGAAAGTGTTAAAAAAAAAAGGAAACACGGTATATGTAAAATGGCTTGGTTTTTGATTGATTTGATGATAATTGATAATTCTCATAATGGATGGATTCATAGGACAAATATACTATGAAAAATAACTAGTTGTTTTACACAAATTGTATAGACATGACGCCATTTGAAAATAAATGCGTTTTAAGTGGTGATCAAATTGATAAGGATTAGTTTGAACTATTGGACAAGTTTGAACATGGAATTAGTGAAAAAAATGACGCAAATCCTTTATTATTATATAGAAGATTTTCTACAATAAGTGATAATACATTATTTGATGTTGGATTAAATATGGCAATGGGTTTTAATTCTTTTATAAAATTAAATAATGTCCTCGAATTACAAGAATTTGAATTGGAAACACTGATTTTAAATAAATATGTATTGGATTCGTCATATATATTTTAGTACAACGGAATTAGACTATTTACGTTTTATTTGTTGTAAGAATATAATCATAACATTTAATACTAATGAAGAATTAAAAATCATTTAAATTACTAGACAGGAAAAGACTATATGCTTTTTAGATTCTGATTTGGTTAACATAATATTCATGAATACATATCATGTGGTTTCCTTAATTAATAAAATTTCTCAATTTTTTGTGAGAGACAGTGGCGGCGATTTAATAATTTAATTTTAAAGCGAATATTAAAGTTGAAATTTTTACAGATTTTCAATCTTTTAATATTAAAATTCGGTCATTAGTCAAGTTTGTGGTTTAAAATTAATTTGGAATTTGGATTCTAGAACCTTTTAGACGGCATTGAAGGATTAGCTTTTTTAGTTATTAAACTAATTCATTATTTAATATGGCATTTAGGTATTGAAAATTAGTGTTAATTAATCGTATTGCGAAACATTCCTTAAGATAAAAGTTCTGTCTAATAACATAATATAATTTCTTTTTCTAACGAAACAAAAAGAAAATCATAATTGCGACGGCACTGTCTCACTAGCTAGTCGGCGACTCGACTTGCCGATAATACTAGCGTATTCATTTTCAAATACAAAATGTAATTACCCATATAATGTTTACTCTTAGAAAAAAAACAACTATGCTTTTTTTTAAATGTTGACCTCATTTTTATAGCAATAATTTAGAGATAATGCGTTTGATTTGAGTATGAAATTTAAATATATTTAAAAATATATTTAAGCTTAAATATATGAAACAAAAATATTTGTTGACTTGTATAATTGAAAATTTATTATATTAGCAATAATATACATTTTTAAAATATAAATCGTTTTATTATCTTTTAATTATTTTAAATATGTATTAGGCGGTTGGAAACTGGGAAATTTGGAAAAGTAATTATTGACTTTAGATAGAAAAATCATGCAGATAATTTTAATTTTTTAAAGTTTTGTATTAGCTGAATTAACTGAGAGCCACTTCAAAGACCGGAGTCAAATTTAAATTATTAACTGCAGTTAATTCTTTAAAAACAATGCTGAACTTGCCCGGCAAAAAATGGTGCAAATTTTTTTTGAAAATTTCCGTTACTCGTAGGAGCAGAAACAGAATTTTATTATCTGGAAGATCCACTTGTACCGCTTCTCCATAACGACTAATTGAAATTGTAATTCCGATAATTGCATATTTCTGGTTCGTTACTAAATCTTGCAATTTTACTAACTCTTTTCTAACGTATTTAGCAGAATTATTCAAAGGGTCTATATCCATCTAAAAAAAAAAGATATATATATATATAATTCTGAGGAAAAAGATATATATATATGTCTATATGCCTTATACCATCAACTGGTGTCGGCTTCTGAGGAAAAAGATAAAAGGTAAAAAAGTTAAATAAGTTAATAATATAGTATGGAATAATATAGTTACTTACATTTTAATTTTTTATCTTGACCCTCTAACAAACACTAATGAACAAATTCAGAATTATGTAGTTGAAACGAATACTATAACATTGCTATGAGCATACGGCTTAAATCCCTGATGCAAGTACCACCACCACCAGCCAAAATCATAATTCCTTTAATAAGAAATCTTTTAAATCTTTAAGAGAAAATGGGTCTGATTTTATATTTTGCTAAATATAGAATACAGATTATAACATTTCTAGAAACATTTTTCATTTTTATAATCCCTTAATACATCTAACATCCTGTTAAAGAGTTGGGATGATTTTATATTAAAAATGCAGATTATCATTCCACAGATTTTAAAATTCCTTAAGAGAAATGTGTTTTAAGTGCTGATCAAATTGATAAACATCTGTTTGTAGGTTTGTCATGAAGCAAAACTTTTATTATTATTAAATACAATAAAGAATGATTGATGTTCGGCTAAACATTAGGCCTTTTGTAAAATTAAATAATGTCTTCTAATTTGAAGCATATGAATAGGAAACACTAATATGTAATGGATATACGAGATTTTCTACTATAACCGAATGATTGATGATAGATTAATCATTAAACCTTTTATAAAATTAAATAATGTCCTCGAATTGGAAGAATTTGAATTGGAAACACTGAGTTTAAATATGTAGTGGATTCGTCATATATGTATTAGTACAATGGAATTAGACTATTTACATTTTATTTGTTGAAAGAATATAGTCATAACGGGTAATAATAATGAGGAATTAAAAATGATTCAAATTACTAGACAGGAAAAGATCATATGCTTAACAGAATCTGATTTGGTAAACATAATATTCATCAATACATATCATGTAGTTCCCTTAATTAATAGGCTAAATTTAATTGACTATATCACATTTTATAATAATTTTATAAAAGCTGATTTTATACTTTGCATCTGGCTAAATATGCTAATTTAGATTTAATACAAATTATAACATTTACA
Organism: Platypus cylindrus; assembly: GCA_949748235.1. Classification (NCBI taxonomy): domain Eukaryota; kingdom Metazoa; phylum Arthropoda; class Insecta; order Coleoptera; family Curculionidae; genus Platypus; species Platypus cylindrus. The sequence goes on along the minus strand of OX456492.1, from coordinate 11,809,239 downwards.
GAAAAATTTTTCACGCTTATAATCCTTTATAATAACATCGTGTTAAAGATCTCGGGCGATTTTATATTTTATATTAAAAATACAAATTATTTTTCGGCACAACCCAAAATTCAATTTATATACCCAACCCAACATAATGGACGTCGGTTGGCTTTGTGGTGCAGTAGTAAGGTCCTTATACCCCACATTGAAGTTAATAGGTTCGATTCCTATTCATATCTAAAAATTTTATTTTAAAGATCTTCTCTAGCATCCGTTTCTTTCTCTCTCTCCTTTTCCTTTACTCATCTGTTTTACTGCTGCAATCAGGAGCTTGCTTAGGATAGGTGTAAGGACGCCTATTATGACTGCGCTCCGACGGCATTTTTATAATTATCCATTATATAATAAGGTAAGCAAGCAAAAAGCCTTCACCTTCATTCGAATTAAATGAAAATTAATTAAATAAATTAAATAAGGAATGATATATTAATATAATATTATATATAAATGATATAAATATTTCTTTCAATTTAATAATAATGTTTATAAACAAAAAACAGGTTTAGTTATGGGATCATGTTTATCACCTTTTCTAGCAGAAATTTTTTGAAAAATTTAGGCGCCAAAATTTTAAGTAGCAATTTTTCTAATCAAATCTTATTTTATAGACGACATGTTGATGACATCTTTATTATTTGGAACGGAAATCTACAAAACTAGATTTGCTGGAAAAATTAGAGATTACTGAATTCAAAAAAGATACCAACTATGATTGCGTTAATATAATTTCCAATTTTGAAACCTATTTAATTTTCAATAACTTGAATTTCAATTATTAAAAATATTAAACTGGATCGCTAAAGTCATTAAATTTCATATATTGCCATAATTTTCTAAATTGTCAATTTGAATTACTTTTCATAAATATTTCTTTTCATAATTATATTCTTGTCATAATATCTGAGGATGGTTTATACCGAAACACGTGTTATATTATGATTTTTTTTTATGTATATTGATTAAATATATATTATATAACTTTTTGAGACGGAAATTGGAGAAAATTTTATAATAATAATTATACAAAATACCGTCTCTTTGAGAAAAAATGGAACTTGAATTTCAATTTTTTCGAATTCTTGACAATTTCCGATGCTACCGACATCTATCCACACAACATCAAACTTCAAACATTACATCAAAAGATACCTCAAAGGTATTCCATCAAAGGAAACCACATTGTAACTTACTCTACCGACCACATCATGGCGCCACATTCCAAAAATAGATATGACTTTCATTGACAAAAAAATATGACACTGATAATTGACACAGAAAATGCAAAAATATGACGATGACAATTGGCACATACAGTGTCATCTAACATAAAAATAGAAAAATTAAAAATTACACGGCCCGCGATTGTGGCGCCATCTGGTCGTGAAATGTTAAACCCGTGGTCTAGTTCTACTGTTGTATATCTACTAATGTAGTTTTATAAATTTAGTGATGAGAATATTCTTGTCACGTTTATACAACCATGAATTTCTAGTTGCGATTATTTTTCTTTCCCTTTTCCAACAGTAGGAGGGAAATCTCAGCCATACAATTACCGACGACCAAGAAACGGTAACGATAAATGGGTCATTAAATCAAAATGAAGAAATCAATAAAATAATAAATGTATTCCAAAATAAAATAACCAAATATATAAAATAACCAAATTAATATTCAAATCACTATTAAAAATTAACCAAAACATAAGAATGAATTAAGGGAAGCAATCAAACTATGATCAAACTTCTATCGTTTCTAATCCTAAGCTTGCCTCAATAACTCAGCGTCTACTGAACTCAAACAGCATGCACGATATAATCACCCTATTAGTGAGCTAAACATCCCGATACAGGTAATTCCCGGGTTTCAACACGAAACTCGTTAGGAATATTAAGAGTGCCTCACAACAAAATCCCAAAATTAGCGATGCGACAAAACGCAACGCACTAACGCTAAAAAGTCTACAATTCTTATGCACCGACATTATATAAAAAAAATCCAATAAAAAATCAACAATAATACCAATCGTATTATTATAAACAACCAGACATCTGTGCCCAATAATCGTAACAAGTCACCTTCTTACTGAAGGTGATAAGTATAAAGTGTATGATGAAGTACTGATGAAGTATAGAGTATAGAGAAAGTTTTAGCTATATTGGAATGGCGTGTTACGCCTTCCACGTTACACATAGAAATGGCAACAATTTATCTGGAAATCGGAAAAATATTTTTGACGCTTTTGCCTCTTATCCTTCTCCATTCAACTCCATATTGGCGGATGGATGGATGGTTCGATGGAATATGGATGGAAATAGGAAAGAGTGGAAAAGAAGCGGAGGGAAGGAAATGGAAACTGTGAACTTTTAACTTTAGTGGTTTAATATAAAGTGGCATTTATTTTCTTGTCTAGTTTCAGTCTTTTGTTATTTACCACCATTGCCGTTTTCCATAAAATGAATATTGTAGTCATATATAGTCTCAAATCCCTATATATGTATATCGGGATTCTATTAATCTTTTGATTAACAGTTTTTTTATATTTGTTAATATAATATTGATGTTCTTTCAGTCTCCTTTCAATTTTTTTGCCAGTTTGCCCTACATAAATGGTCATACAATCGTGGCATTTAAAACTATATACTCCAGATTTAGATAAAAAATGTATTTTGTCTTTGGTTTTTATCAAATCTTTAACTAAAGTGTTATCTGTTTTGAAATGTATTCGAAAATCATAATGTTCAAAAGTTTTGTTAATTTCATAAGAGATTTCTCCAAAAAACGTAAAACAAAAATTATTTAATACTAGTTTATAGTGCAAGGCATTGTAACAAAATTTATATTTATATATATATTATTTATAAAGTTTTTTAATTGAAAACCCTGAGAAATGGTTTTTGAATGCCAAATTTTTTATAATATCTATTTCTTTTTGAAAAGTTACTTTAGATAAAGGTAAATTAAACAATCTATAGAACAGCGGATTAAAACTAGCAATTTTATGTGAATAGGAAGAATTAGAGGTATATTGAATTATGTTATTCGTAGAAGTTGGTTTTCTATATATTTGTATATATTTACATATGTGCATATAGAATTTACGAATACATCACATAATAAAATTAAATTTACTTTAGAAAGAGAAAATGATAAAAAATTACTTTTTTTAGATTTACTGATTACAAAAAAAGATTGTACTTTAGATTTCCAAATATACAGAAAACCAACTTCTACGGATAACATAATTCAATATACCTTTAATTCTTTCTATTCACATAAATTTGCTACTTTTAATTCTATAGATTCTTTAATTTACCTTGATCTAAATAGAATTTTTTTGGAGTTTTTTAGGAGAAATCCCTTATAAAATTAAAAAATATTTTGAACATTACGATTTTCGAATAAATTTCAAAACAGATAACACTTTAGCTAAGAATTTGATAGAAGCCAAAGACAAAATACATTTTTTATCTAAATCTGGAGTATATGGTTTAAAATGCCACGATTGTATGACTATTTATGTAGGGCAAACTGGCAGAAAAATTGAAAAGAGATGGAAAGAACATCAACATTATATTAACAAATATAAAAAAATGTTAATCAAAATTTATCCTTAGATAATAGTACGATCTTTGCACATCATATTTTTACGATCAGTCATACATTTTCTATTCATGATGATGTGTACTTGTTACATCAATGTAAAAAATTACAAATCTAGATTTGCTGGAAAAATTAGAGATTACTAAATTTAAAAAAGATACCAACTATAGTTGCGTTAATATAATTTCAAATTGTGAAACCTATTTAATTTTCAATAACTTGAATTTCGATAATTCAAAATTTTAGACTGGTTCGCAAAAGTCAATAAATTCGTATATTGCCATAATTTTCTAAATTGTCAATTTGAATTATGATTCATAAATATTTCTTTTTATACTTATATTCTTATCATAATATCTGATGATGGTTTATACCGAAACACGTGTTATGTTATGATTTCTTATATGTATATTGATTTAAAAATATATTATATAATTTTTTGAGACGTAGATTTAAGAATATTTTATTATAATAATTATTAAAAAAACAAAGTGGGCAAGCTAAACAGGCAAAACAGATTACAACCTAATGATATATTTTTATTTATATATTAAAGTATATTCATGCTTATTTATTTTTTTTATTGCTTTTAAATTAATTCTTAAATTTTTTTTTGTTTTATTTTATTTGGTCTGGGCTTTATTTTTAAAAGTTATTTAAACAGGTCACGTGGCAACCTGGAGGTCTGCTATGAAACAAAAAACAAACATCTATCGAGTCCAGAAAAATACGTGTATGCACCCAGACTTAGTATACACGAACCCCTCTCGGGTCGAGCACAACCAAAACAATTAAAGCCGAACAATAAGTAAAAATTTCGCACTAAGTGTAACAACTTCCTATGAATTTAATAACTGGCCTATTTTAAGTTCCGGTTAATATCTAACAAGAATTGTCCACACGCATAATGTAGAGTGCAACAACAGTGGTTTGTGTCAGAGCAGAAATCATGATTACACAATGAATTCTAAATACTTTAAAATAATGAAATTAATAATAGAGAAGACGTATTGAAAATGAGAAGACATTATAGAGATAGCGATAAATAAGCAATATTTGTAAATAAATTTTTATTTTGTAGAAAGCCCTGTCTGAACAATTGCGAATGTTACAGTCAAACTTTTGTAAAAGACGCAATTTGTAAAATCGCAATTGAATGCGATGCTCGGACTAGACGCACGTAATAAAGCTACAACTAAGAGTGTATTTATGATGCATATATAAAATAATGTAACGCATTATTTTACACCGCACATCATCAACAGCAAAGAGTAACTTTAATCAGGCGGGATATGAAACAATCATCTCTCAACCACCGAAATGCAAATGAATTGAAACTACATTTAAAACAAACGCAGCGCAGTTAAAAAAAAATAGAAGCAGCAGTTAAGTGGTACAGAGAAGAAAATAAGATTAATACATTTCGCCGTGTTTCAATTAAAAATACAAGCTGTTAAAAATAGCAGCTTTCCGCTTGTCCTTTGGAACTACTAATTGCCATTGATCGCTAGAAATTGCAGCTGATGGAATTTTTACATGTTTATTTAATAAGCCGTTTTTAACGCGCAAATCAGAATACGTGGATGCAATTCCATGTTTTGTCCCATATTCTGGTACCACCTATCAATAGTGTTTTTAAAAGACGCTTCGAGGTTAGCGAATTCGATGCTGCTGACATGCGGCACGAGGAAGACACCTCGGGGACAACATTGTCTTTAACCTGGACGATGAACCAAAATAAAATCATATGGCTGTAAACGTAAAGCCTATCTGGCCAATCTGCCTTGTGGATCGTTAAGATTATACAACCATAACAACGAATGATGATCAGTGATCTCACAAAGTTTTTCTACACTCCATATAACTGCCAAACATTCTTTTTCTGTTACTGTAAATTTCTGCTATTGATTCGTTAACGATCTACTTAAATAACAGATAACTTTCTTTCCATCGTCAAATTTTTGGGTTAAAACAGCGCCAATACCGTACGCTGAAGCGTCTGCTTGCACTTGGAATGCTCTGCTTGTCTGGACAAGACAACATTGATACGGTCACCAAACGCTGTTTTAACGTTCTTATCGCGGTTTCACGTTTTTCTGTCCATTCCCATTCAACTCTTTCCTTAATTAATGCCGTATATACATAATAACTGGTGCAATAATTGTGGAAAAATCTGGAATGAATCGCCTATACCAGGACGCAGTATCGATATAGCTACGTATCTGTTTCACGTTAGTCGCCGAAGGAATAATTAAAATAGCTGAAACTTTATTTGGATCAGGGTGTAGTCCGTTTCTATCTAGTACGTAACCGAGGTTCTTCAACTCGGGAAAACAAAACTTGCATTTCTCATTAAAGAGGACTAAACCAGCAGCATGTAAGCGATCGAAAACAGTTTTTAATAGCGACAAGTTCTCCTCAAAGGTTTTGCTGATAAACACTACGTCGTCTAAATAAACATAAGCGTTCTCTGCCAAGTCTGTGCCCGAAGCCTAATCAATAAATCTCTGCCATGTAGCGGGAGCATTGGTCAAGCCATACGGCATTCGATAAAAATGGAATAGACCTCTTCCAGGTACCGTGAACGCAGTTAACTCTTTCAAGTCATCTGTTAATTTCATTGTCCAAGATGCTATACACACATCAAGACAGCTCAAATATTTGGCATCACGCAGCCGCTCTAAAATCGTGTTTACGTAGGGAATAGGGTAGCTGCCTTTCTTCGTAACTTTATTCAACTTTCGAAAATCCAAACAAAGTCTATATGTGCCGCCTTGCTTTTTAGCTATGCAGGTTGACCTAGACGTCCGACTATGCAATGGTTCTACTAAGCCTAGTTCGAGCATTTCATTCAAAGGCTCATCTATGATCTTTTGTTTAAAAGGACTAACAGGATAGTAGTGTTGCTTAATTTGTTTCGTACTTGTTTCCAATTCAATTTCATGCTCGGCGACAGTGCAACAACCTAATTTATCTTCATAATTATCATTATAAGTAGTAATTCTGGTAAAACTAAAATATTTAAAATTTTTGTCTTACTCAAGTTACAGCTGTACATATTGATCCAATACTGACACAAGATTCACCGTTCGCTGTATTACAAATACTTTCTTGCCTATTCAACCTTAAACCCAATGATAATAGAATTTCATACCCCGTCAGTCCTACAATAGTTTTTGTTGCACCGCTATCTCACAAAGCTAGAACTGAATGACCTAGAATATTTCTTTTTAGATAAGGGCAATCGTCGCCATACAAATGCGAAAATAAATAATCTAATATGGCTTTATTTTTATTAGAAACTGAATATAAGATACTATGCGAATTATCATTTGAACTACAATATCTATTACTATTACCAAAAGAACAATCATTGCTATTACTATTATTAATACGACAAGTCCTATCGCTATTTTCAAAATTATTCGCAGAAACAATTTGAGCGGCAACGCGTTTAGCGTTTATCGCGCCCCGTGTCTCTCGTTTCTAAAACAAGAATAATTATTGACTCACCGTCCGCAATTGTTGCAACGTACTTTACAGTCAGAGCGAAAATTACCCATCCTACCACAATTAAAACATGACAAATTTTGATTTCTAGTCACTGTTTGATTCAACGAATTATGATTAACTGGACGATTATTATTATTATTATCAACATTACGAGCACGATTATTAACAAAATTGGTACCATTTCGGATATTATTAAAATTACTATTACTATTATTATTACGATTATCACGGTAACAATTATTAATTGGGTTTCTAGTACATGAATTTTGATTCTGAGGTGTTCGATAAAAATTAGAATTTTGATTAAATTGAGTAAGTTAATTTACATTTTGGCGCCAACTTTGATTGCGTAATGGATGATCATTAGGAACGTTCCCCGAAACTATTTGCTTAGCGTTATTTACAGCGTTTCTGTGATTATTATGCAGATATCTGAGTATGGAGATTACCGAATCCAGCCGCAACTGATTCAAAATCAGGTTCAACTAAATTATCGCGTTGTTGTGGAGGTGGCTGATAACAATCTAAACAATACTTTTTTGCTTCTAACTTTAACGCTTCCCTCTCTAACTCATCAAGTATTGTAACATCACGTAATTGAACGCTATAAAATGGTAATAAATGTCTAACAATAATTTGTAACTGATTCTCAGCTCAAAGAGTGTCATAACGGCGAAGCAACGCATGCACGGATATTAAATAATCGGTTATGCTCTCATTAATATTTTGTGTTCTGTCTAAAATCTAACTGAATAAGCAAGGACGATAATCAGGTGGTTCACAATGCAATTTAAGTAGTTTAGCCAATTCATCCCAATCAGAAAATAAATCACGACTGGCTCTGAACCAACATAATGCTGTATCACAAAATAAATCTATGGCAGATTCAAATAGTTGTTGTTGCGAAACACGCCTAGCAGTTTGAAGTTCCGAAGCTCTTTCTAAGAATGCATGAACTGACAATTGCTGAATGTCGCCAATAAGTTTTAAATTCTATTTATGCACAGGTACATACGAAGGGTGAAAAGATAGTGAAAATTCTGAAGGGATTACATCAAAGTATGGATTTTGATCTACAACCAATGAAGTATCAGAAACTGGATTTTTCGCAGTCCGTAAAGATAAAGTTACTGTGGCGGGAGTAACGCTTTCTAACTTATCCAAAGCTCATAAAACATTTACGAAAAGTTGGTCTTTTTGTTTTTCATGATTGGTTGACATCGGAGAATACTTTAAACGGTGGAACAAATGTTGCAATCAAGCTCGACATTTATCTGAGTTTTTTGATCGTATCTAATGGTTAATTTTTCAATCTAAGCTAAAATTTTTGCTAGAGTAGCCGATATAAATTCTAATTCGGTCACTACTCTATTGTGACATCAAGACCTGACAATGAATTACTAAAGCATTCTAATCTCATCAGCGCTCGTACTGAAGATCTGATTTCGGCTTCCCTTTGTCCCTCAGCAATTTCCAAACCCCGTGAACATGATTCCCAAACTAGCATATCCCTACTCAAATAATCCAAATTACACAAATCCATTGTAAACTTAAATTTGAATTAAAAAGAAATAATTAATAATACCAATAAAAATATATATATATACAGTATTATGTTTTGTGGCCACACCCGACGCCATTTAGCAGTTAACTTGTTACTGTTATTGAGCAAGCCGGAACGGCCGCGCCTATTCGAGAAAAGCATGTATGGAGAAATTATGAAATATTCCGTTAAATTTCAAGGTAGGCGGTTTAAGCTGATTTGCTCTGTCGTACGAGTACATTGAAATATGCAATTTCTTAACTTATTAATCGCATAATACATGTACGTCTAGAAAATAACAATAGGTGTGTTCATTCATGAACAATACGTGATGTTACATAGTAGGGAAGCATAAGATAGGGTTCAGACAAGGTTTCTAAAAATAACTTAAATTATTGAATTATTTATAATAAATATAATAAATAAACAACAAAGTGATAATTAAAATTTGTGAATTGATTGAATGTCAATATAAACTGAGTGCCAAAACAATTAAATATTTATTATTGACTATTATAACCGACAACGCGCGGAGTTCTATATAGAACAACAACTTTGGCATAAGACAAACCGTGTATTTAAGCAATTATGTTAATAATACGTAGCTAAACCAAACAAAAGACGTGAGGTAAAAAGGATAATACAAAGTAACTAAGAATGCACCCTCCAGCACGAAATGAGAACGATGTTAATGGCCATTAGCGAGTTAAGGTACGCGGTAACTTAGGATAGCACGCAGGCTGTATTAAGAGTAGGAGTTGTAAGGACTGCATAAGAGGATAAATCTGTTAGGTGTAAGTGTTGCGGTTATCAATCATATGTTAAATTACTTGGGACGATATTGTTGTCAAGCAATCTTTAAATGGTTGTTTATTTAAGGAGTAAAATACCAAGAAGCGGAAGACGTTAGTATCTTCACATTTTAAGACCGATTCACACCTTGTAAATCCGCTATTTGCCCAAAATAGAAAATAACAATATATGTGTTTTAGTAACAGTGTATTTAAAGCATTATGTTTGGAAAACACAAAATTACAAAATTAGTTCTATAAAATTAAATTGAAACCAAATAAAATCAGTACCAAACAATAGAAACTTGCTCAAATAAAAATAAGAGTTCCCAAAAGTATCAACTTATGATTTATCCCTGATGCGCTCCTGAATGTCCGGTTACAATCACCGACTGAGATTACCGTGAGTTTTATGGGCGCCACTGGAATTTATGATAATATCCAGAACCCTCACGATGTTGAGTAAGCATGAAAGCGCACCAGGCTAAATATAAGTGATGATAAAAAATTAATAAAATAAAATAAAATATACACTTACGCCAATGGAGCGTTTAAAAGATTAAACAATTAATAATACTAACCTAAATTCAGCGCGGACATGTGAAGTTGCCCTTTAGAGCATAGAGTGAATTGTAAGAGAATATAAGTTAAATATAATGTTATGTATAATTTTGCGCAGATAAAACCGTTGTAGTAGATAGAATATAAAATCAGCAAATAATAAAAAAAAAACTTATAGAGTTCTACTTGCAGTTTCTGGTAGTAGAGTAGGCGGTAAGTGTTGTGGTGGTACTTTCCTAAACCTGCTGGCACTCGATTGATAGTTTCCACAGGCCGGAAGCGATGTTGTAAACCAGGGCGATGAACCAGACAATTAATAGATTGCCTCTATAGGGCTTCCGAAGGCCAAACCAATAATTAAAGCACTTCTAAGCCGTCTCGATTGTGAAATTGAATCTTCCTCAAACGGGTTAAAAAAATAGGTCGCCTCTTTTGAGGCACCAACCATACATCACTGAAGCAGCAGCCTAAATTTGAAACTTAAAACACTGCCTAGAAAATTACCTCACTACGATTATGTCGTAAAGTGGATTAATTAGCGAGCAACCAGCGTCGTCGCATTTATTTATTTCCTTCGATAAAAATCGAAATTTTTTACATCAATAATAGAAATTTGGTTCTGGCAATGTTAAATGTTCAGTATTAACAGTCACTATTAATTTTCAACGCTTAATCTAACATTAACATTAACCTTAACATTAACGCTTATTCTAACATTAAGAATTCGCTGAATAACTTACAATTCATGGTGCAATCCTGTCAAAATTTCGGTTCTAGATAACCAACAGCATTTAATTCTATAGATGACAATATATCTAAAATCAAATTTTAATGTTAAAATATAGAAAATAACTAAAACTTTAGATGTTTAGAAGGAGTGAGATAAAGAGAGAGACAGATGATAGAGACGATCTTTAGAATAAAATTTTTAGATGTGAATAGGAATCGAACCTCTAAACTTTTATGGGGGTATAGGGACCCTACCACTGTACCACAAAGCCAACCGACATCCATTATGTTGGGTTGAGTATATAAATTGAATTTTGGGTTGTGCCGAACAATAATCTGTATTTTTAATATAAAATATAAAATATCTCGAGATCTTTAACAGGATGTTATTTGAAAGGATTATAAGAGTGAAAAATTTTTCTATAAATGTTTAGATATTGTTTAGCCTATTAATTAAGGGAATCACATGACATGTATTGATGAATATTATGTTTACCAAATCAGATTCTGTTAAGCATATAGTCTTTTCTTGTCTAGTGATTTTGATAATTTTTAATTCCTCATTATTATTACCTGTTATGATTATATTCTTACAACAAATAAAACGTAAATAGTCTAATTCCATTGTACTAAAATATATATCACGAATCCACTACATATTTAAAATCAGTGTTTCCAATTCAAATTCTTGTAATTCGAGGACATTATTTAATTTTATAAAAGAATTAAAACCCATTGCCATATTTAATCCAACATCAAATAATGTATTATCACTTATTGTAGAAAATCTTGTATTTAATAATAAAGGTTTTGCTTCATTTTTTTCACTAATTTCATGTTCAAACTTGTCTAATACTTCAAACAGTTCTTTATCAATTTGATCAGCACTTAAAACGCTTTTATTTTCAGAAGCCGTCATGTTTATACAATTTTTGTACAACAACTATTTTTTTTCATAGTATATTTGTCTTATGAATCCAGCTATTATGAGAATTATCAAAACCAAGCCATTTTACATATACTATGTTGCCTTTTTTCTTTAACACAAACTCAACTGTGACTAAATAGATATCTGGTTGCTTTGTCTTCTGCAATTCATATCCAGAGATAGATCCCTTTATTGGTTGTTTATTTAAATCTTCCAACAAATAGGTCACCGGATTGGCGTAATTGGCCTTGATAATTTTAAATAGTTCGGTGGTCCAGTTAGGTGTCTACCCTTTATCAACAACATGCTATTCATTACTGATGCGTACCATATCACCAATATTTAATTTCGATCCTGGAAAGATTTTCATATGGTTTCATATGATTTTCATATATCTCACCAACAACATCGCATGGCTTCATTTTAATTAAACAACACAAACACTATTTTTTTAACAAAAATAGTGAGTGAAGAGAGAAAACAGAGAACAGAAAAAAAGATAAAGTATAACAAAGACTGGAATAAATGAAGAAACAATTTAAAACCAGAATGGATAAATTAGAGACGGAAATATTGGAATTAACAGTGGGAGGTACAATAACCCAAGATAGGAGCCAAACGACATATGCGGCGATCACGGAAAAGAAAATAGGAAAATGGTACAAAAAAGATACAGGGACGGAAAACACCAGAAAAAATAAGAGAAAACCTTATGATAGAAGAAGTAGAGGAAGAAGGTATAAAGGAAGTAAAAAAATTTAAAAGTGGATTGGTAGTGATGAAGTGCAGAAACGAGCTGCAACAGGAGCAAATAGGGAAGAAACTGGAGGAAGTAAAAGGAATGACAGTGAGGAAACTGAAAGAGACAAAGCCGTTGTTTATAATAAAAAAAATTGAGCAAGGATATACTGAAGAAGAAATAGTAAACGAAATATTAAGAGAAAATGAAGAAATAAGGAAAATGGTGGGGATTAGAGAGGTGAAGATGAGAGCAGTTACAAAAAATGTCTTTAGGAACAGTAAACAATATGTAGAGGACTGGGTAGTAGAAGCTGACAAGGAGATATTCAGGTACGTGGTAAAAAATGGAAAATTATTGATAGATTTTACTGTAAAACAGGCAGAGGAATATGTAAAGATCGCGATCTGCTATAAATGCTGCTGCCATGGGCATGTAGCCAAGTACTGTACAAGAAAGGAGGTATGCTATAGATGAGGACAGAAAGGACATGAAGAAAAAGATTGTGAGAAAAATGAGATAAAATGCGCCAGGTGCACAAAAATTAAAGGTAAAGATATAGAGCACATGACCACCAGCAAAAAGTGCCAAATATAAAAACGAAAGGAGGAACAATATCGAAATGGGATAGATTATGGAAGCGGGGAAGAAGGGAAGAAACAAATAAAAAACTGAAAAAGAATGTTTGTGTGTTCAGAGAGGATATTGACAATAAATATGAAGGACGATAATGAGAGCGTTAAAACGATACAAACATAAGTGTGTATGAACCAAATGAAGACGATAAAAAGGAGAACAAAGAGAAATTCTGGGAAATGTTAACAGAGACGGTAGAAAGAGCAAAAGGTGAAATATACATTGCAGGAGATTTTAATAGTAGAGTGGGAAAGGGAAAACCAGGAGAGAGTAGAATATTGGGCCAGAATGGGGAGACAATGCTGAATGATAACGGAAAAAGATTGATAGAATTTTGTCGAATCCACAATATGTTTATAGCAAATACTTATTATAAGCACAAGGATATACGCAAGTATACTAGAAAGATGAACAGCAAAAAAGAAAAATCCATAATAGACTACATAGTAGCAGGAAATTAAAATATAAAGAACATAGTAGATGTAATAGTTTAAAGAGGACCAGAAGTGGGAAGTGATCATTATATAGTTATATCAAAAATAAAGAAACCACTAAAATCAGACAACAGAGAGAGGAAAGAAGATAAGATAGAATATGAGAAAATAAAAGCGTATAGACTAAAAGACGGAGAAGTGGCAAAGCAATATAGAGAAAAAATGAAGAGGATGATCGAGAGCAGAAATGAGAAATTTAAGACATTAAGTTTGGAAGAGAGTCGGGAGGAATTCAAAAAGATGATACTACAAACAAGCTCGGAAGTGTGTGGAAAAATAAAAAGAAATATGAAAATAAAACAAACGGCATGGTGGACAGAAAAGATCAAGAGAAGAGTGAAATTAAAAAAGAAAAAATGGAAGGAATATCTACAAAAAAAAACTAGAGAAACGTATCAGTGCTACAAGGAGGAAAGGAAAATAGTGAAGCAATTAGTATTAGAGGCGAAAAGAAATGAATGGGCAGAATTCGGCAATACATTAGAAAACGAAGCTGCAGAGGGAAAAAAAATATTCTATAGTAGACTAAGAATAATAAGAAAAGGCAAGACCAACATTGCTACATATATAAATAACAAAGAAGGAGAACTATTAAAGCAGGAAGATGAAATAATTGAAAGATGGAAGCAATACTTTGAAGAGCTGCTGTCAGACAATATAGAGAGGAACGATACACGAGAAGCAGACAATAGAGAGAGAAGGGAATGCAAAGACGAGGAAAAGGAATTTAATATGGTGAAATTGGAAAAGACCATAAAACAACTGAAGAATGGAAAATCACCAGGAAGTGACACAATAACGACTGAAATGATAAAATATATGGGGGAAGAGAGAAGGCAGGTAATGCTGGACATATATAACAAAATACGGAAAGAGCAAATAATACCTAAAGAATGGCAGCATGCACTGATAGTACCAATCTTTAAGAAAGGAGATAAGAAAGATTGTAATAATTACAGAGGAATTACTCTATTAAATACGAACATGAAAGTGCTTGAAATGATGATAAACGAGAGAATAAAAATTAAAATAGAAAAAACACTTGGCGAATCACAGTCACGATTCAGGAAAGGCAGAAGCATTCAAGGCCATATATTTACGGTTAAGCAGATAGTGGGAAAAACAAGTAAAAGGAAAAAAAATGTATACATGGGTTTTTTAGATTTAAAAAAAGCATTTGATAAAGTAAGAAGAGATAGATTGTGGAAGATGATGGCAGAGAATGAGATAAGCAGGAAAATGATTAGATTAATAAAAAAAATGTATGAAGAAAACTCAAATAGCGTGATAGTCAAAAACAGACAATCAAAAAAATTTAAAACGAAAGACGGACTAAGACAGGGACGACGACTAAGCCCAACATTATTTAATATTTACATGGACAAAATAATAAGGAAAGCGAAAGAAAGAACTAGAGGACTTGACGTGGGATGGAATTATATGGAGAGAGTTGAAGTAAAGATTGGAGCATTTGCGGACGATATAATGGTGATAGCATCTAACGAAAAAGAGTTGCAGACAAGCATAAATAAATGAAATGAAACACTTAGAGAGAACGGAATGGAGATGTGTGAAGAGAAAACAAAAGCAATTGTAATTGGGGAACAACAGGAGATAAAAATCATGGTAGATAGGGTAAAATTGGAGCAAGTGACGAAATGGAAATATTTGGGAGTAGAAATAACTAGTTCAGGAAAGCAAGAAGAAGAAATTAACAGCCGAATAGAAAAAACAATGAAAGTGTTTTACAGTATCAGCAATACGATTGTGGGGAAAAAAGAGATAACAAGGAAAATAAAAGTAAACGTCGATAAAACAATAATAAGACCAATACTGAAATTTGGATGTGAGACACGGATAACAGATAAAAAGGAAATAAGTAAAGTCCAAGCCGTAGAAATGAAATACATGAGGAGAGTAAAGGGAGTGACAAAGAGAGAAAGAATCAAGAATGGAGAATAGGAAAGACAAGTGAGAAGGGTATGGGAAGCTAGACCTGGGCAGAGAAGCAAAAGGGGAAGACGTGAAACTACCTGGGATGACATAATAGAAAAGATACTACAAAGAAGATGAATAACGATGAGTGAAGCTAGTAGGATGGCAAACAGCAGGAAAGAATGGAGAAAGTTTTGCGACGTGAAACAAGACCGTATAGGCCTAGAGGAAGAAGAAAAAAGAAGAAAAAAGGAAAAAAGATAAAGACTAACAAGCCTACATCAGAAATGGTAGACAGGCTTTACGATATATATATATATATATATTGTATAAATAATCTGAAATTGCCATATTTTTGAGGTGTCTTTATACCCAAATATATACCTTATAATGAAAGTGGTATTGTTTAATTTATCTAAATTAAACAAATTAAATTAAATCTTCAAATCTAAATTAATTTAGATTTGAAGGCCAATACAGGCACTCATTGGGTGGCGTATTAAAAACAAGACCATCAATTATTCCGATAGTTTCGATAATTTGAAACCACCAGTAGAACTTGCAAAATATTTCGGTGAATCAAGTAATATAATCTACAATAGAAGTCGACTCCAAAATTTTATTTTAATAATTGTGGTAATTTATGTATTGAGTTTTTATATAATAGCAAACCATAGTGCAGTCTAGTGTTAGTTATGTCCATAATATTCACATTAAAGTATCGTAAATCGACACTATCTATAGATTTTCCCAATCCCATACAGCTAGATACAAATTTTCAATACGGATTGGCATTGATAGGTTTTTTTTCTTACAACACTATACCGAACGTTGAAGAAAATATTAAATTTCACTATATAGATAAAAATAAACAAGTCAATTCAATTAATCTACCTGCTGGAGTATATGAGATTACAGATATAATTAATTATCTAAAAAAGAAATTGATACCTTTCATGTTGAACGGAAATAAAAAAGAAGAAGATATTCTTTTCCTAAGACGAAATAATAATACTTTAAAGTGTGAAATTTTTCATCGTGATTTTGATATAGACTTTAATACAGAAAATTCGCTAGCAGAACTACTAGGATTCTCACGAAAGATATTGCAAGCTGGAACAGTTCATTCATCTGATCATATTGTAAATATAAGTCCGAACGATTCTCGTGGATAGTAATATAACAAGGGGTGCATATTATAACAACAAACCGAAAAGATTATAAAGATGAAAAATGTTTCTAGAAATGTTATAATCTCTATTGTATATTTAGCAAAATATAAAATCAAACCGATTTTCTTATTAAAGGGACTATGATTTTTGCTGGTGGTGGTTGTCGTGGTGGTGGTACCTGCATCAGGTATTTAAGCCGTATGCTCATAGTAATGTTAAAGTGTTCTACTACAAAAAATTAAATTTCTGGTTGCTTCTAATATTATATATTTAATATTATTGTTATCAATTGTATAAGTGTGCATATAGTGATCATGGAAAGTGCAATTAATTTAAGCAGTGTTATAGTAAATATACTTTCAAAAGCTGTACCTTGGTTACACGAAAGTTCAAGTCTAGAAAGGAGCACATGGATCAGGAAAATCAACAAAAGTATCCGAGACATTATGAAAATCATGCGCAGGAAGCAACCAGTAAGTGTTTGTAATAAGCTTTCTACTAATTTAAGTCACTTAAGAAGATTTCGTCTTACATTAAAAAATAATAATTACCAGACTCACACTGGTGGTAATTTGCGAGCTTCTAAGAGAAGTGATAAAATGGGACGATCTAAAATCTGCATTCAACAACCGTATCTGAACAGGCATCATTTACAACATAAGACACACAGATGCCACTGAATTTTTAAAAGATTCATTTGAACTTTTTAAGAGACGTAAATAATATATTAAAGTCAATGAATGCACTTAAAGTAAACATCTGCTTGTGCGCTCAGTATATCACCATCATAGAAAATATAGAAATTTTGGAATTTAAGTACTTTCATACAAGAAACGACAAAATTGATAGTGGCACGGATTTAGTAAGTTTGTTTCAAAATAACGTCATTGACCAAATACTACATAAAATGGGTGAATTTCAAGACCGTGATAGTGGTTGGGCTCTAAAGACAATAGTTAATTTATAAATTAATATAAATAAATATGAATTCGGTCTTACTGCTTCATCCTATATTAAATTACCTAAAGAAATTTCTAATAAAAAGGCGTGTCTTAATATAAAAAATTATGATAATTCATGTTTTTATTGGAGCGTTATTGCAGGACTTTATCCTGCTACTAATCATTCAGATAGAATTTCATCATATCCACATTATTTAAATGTATTAAAAACAGATGGCTTACAATTGCCAATTTCAATATGTCAAATAATTATATTTGAAAAACTTAATAACATTTCAGCGAATGTTTATGCGTTAGAATTACATGGAAACACTGAAAAACAAAAAAATTATATAACAGTACGTTGCAGAATAATGGACACCAAATTAGAAAAACATGCGAATTTATTGTACATATAAAATAAATATTATCCTAAAATAAATGATTACTCTTCGTTATCCGATGATAACACGGAAGATGAGAAGCTTAAGTATCACTATTGACTTATAAAAAATATGTATGGGCTCATATCAAAACAGATTAATAAACGTAAAATTTTTGTTTGCGATAGGTGCCTTATTTATTCTCTAACTCAGGAAAAACTAAACAATCATCTCATTTTATGTGAACAATTAAAATTCTGTAAAATATATTTTCCAAGTTATGATTACGTAGAGTTCAAAAATATTTTATATAAGCCAAAAGCACCTTTCGTAATTTATTTAGATTTTGAATGTGTCCTAGAGAAAACAGACATTTCACGCAATAAAAGTCTAATTTGTTATCAACAGCATACGCTATTTAGTGTAGGCTATTATGTAAAATATGCTTATGATCAATCACTTTGCTACTACGACTTTTATCGAGGAGAAAATTGTGTAGGATGGATAGTAAATCAGTTAGGGTTATTAACAAACAAGATTGAACAATAGATTAAATTATCTGTGTCTATGCCTAGTGGACTAGATATCGAAGCAGAAAAACATTGTCACATTTGTGAAAAACCGTTTCTAATTAAAGATAAAATTGTCAGGGATCATAATTATTATAATGGCCTTATACCCGGTCTAGCTCATGCATCCTGTAACTTAAATTTTAAAAAATTATTTGCAGTACCAATAATTTGTCATAACCTTTCAAATTATGATACTCATTTCCTAGTTAAAGAAATATGTAAAATGGGGACCATTACTTTATTAGCAATGAATAAAGAAAAATACATTTCATTTACTCAGCATTATCCTAACAGTTCTGTTCGATATTGTTTCATAGATTCTTACAGGTTTTTAAGAACTTCACTGTCTGAATTAGTATCCACCCTACAAATAAATGAATTAAATATTCTGAAACATGAATTCCATAATTTAGATGCGGAATCTTTTAAACTGCTATCTAGGAAAGGTGTTTTTTGCTATGATTATGTAGATAATTTAAGTTAACTAAATGAAACGGAACTACCAGCTAAAGAATTATTTTATAATAAGCTGACTGAATCATATATAAATGATACCGATTTTGATCATGCAAAAGTAATTTGGAAAAGATTCAATATTACTAATTTAGGCGAATATAGCGACTTATACTTGAAAACAGATATTCTCTTGCTGGCTGATGTATTTGAAAACTTTAGAAGTAAGTGTATAAATATTTATGGTTTAGAGCCTGCTTTATACCATACGCTACCTGAGTATGCTTGGGATTGCATATTGAAAATAACAAAGTGTAAACTTAGGCTTCTCAAAGACATAGATCAACTTTTTTTTATAGAAAAAGGTCTAAGAGGAGGTATTTCTATGTGTTCTAATAGATACTCCGCGGCAAACAACAAATATATTAAGAATTTTGACATTACAAAGCCATCTAAATATTTATTGTATTTAGATGCTAATAACCTATATGGTTGGGCCATGTCTCAGTATCTACCTTACGATCATTTTGCTTGGCTAAATAATGTAAATGAGGTAGATATTATGAATGTTCGTGATAATTCCGATAGTGGTTATATTCTCGAGGTAGACTTAGAATATCCAACGTCGCTGCATGACAAACATAAAGATCTGCCATTCTGTGCAGATCATGAACGACCACCAGGTTCGAAATCTGTTAAATTACTGAATACAGTAACTAATAAAAAATAATAATATTATACATTACCGAAATTTAAAACAAGCCTTGCAGAACGCTCTGGTCTTGAATAAAATTTATAAAATATTACAATTTAGCCAAGCACAATGGCTCCAACCATATATAGATTTAAATACTAAATACCGAGAACAAGCTAAAACAGATTTTGAGAAAAATTTGTTCAAATTAATGAACAATGCCGTATTCGGAAAAACAATGGAAAACATTAGGAAACATAGGATTATCAAGATGGTTCGTAAATGTTAAGGGCCTTATGGTGCTAAAAATCTAATATCGAGCCCATTATTCCATGGTTATAAAATATTTGATGAAAGTTTAGTTGCTATAGAGCTAAACAAATCACATATAGTGTTTAACAAACCGGTTTATATAGGAATGTGTATTCTAGATATATCTAAAACTCTTATGTATGACTTTCATTATAATTTTATATAAAAAGAGATTTCACCAACTGAAAATTGCAAATTAATGTACATGGATACAGATAGCTTCATATATGAAATCATATATGATGATGCATATTTAGATATTGTTAAAACCCATATACAAAAATTCGATACAAGTAACTATGCTGTAGATAATCAATACGGTATACCATTAAAAAACAAAAATGTTTTAGGTCTGTTTAAGGATGAGGCAACTGGTAATATTATTACCAATTTCATAGGATTAAGATCAAAAATGTACACTTATAAAATAGATTGTTTGAATAAATGTATAAAAAAAATTAAGGGGGTTAAATACAACATAGTAAAAAATGAAATAGATTATAATGATTATTATGAATGTTTAATGCTATCTAAAGAAAAAGTTAAAAAGCAGCGTTCCATACGTTCTTATAACCATAATTTATTTAGTGTAGAGGAAATTAAACTAGCTCTTAATTCATTTGATGATAAACGTTATTTGATTGAAAACAGGTCATACACGCTTCCTTGGGGTCACTATAAAATTCAATCTAATTAACGACAATAGTAATGATATGTATATAATTTGTATCTCAAATGTATGGTAGTATTACTAAACATCTACAAATTTATTCATTTGTAGTATAATACTTTGAAAGAGATAATTAGAAATATATTTTAGGAATAGGTATATAATATGTATGTATGGTCTTTCTCATTTTTTATATTTAAAATGACTTTTTCTTAAACCTGGTGTGTTTTAAATAAATGAGAATTACGATTTGTCTGTGTCGTTTGTTATACTTAACATCACTATACAATGTACGCTACCAACTAAGCTGACTTTTTTCAAGTTCAAACAAGTTCAGATCTGTTGATAGACGAAGGTAAGAAAGTAGGTAAAATAACTAATTTCGTAATAAATTTATTATTTTCTATTATGAACTGATATAAAAATATAATAAATACAAAAACATTCAAATATATCGATTTATAATAATTTCTTCACATATGAAACAGTTAATCTTATGTGTTTGTAGAGGGCCATCAATTACATCGCAATCATCATCATTGTCATTTGTACGATGTCCCCAACAAGGCTTCAAATATTCTGATTCTCCTGGTATCTCTAATTGATTACTCAATATTTTTATAAATTTATCATGGATTTTGAGTGGATACTCAATGCTGTTAATCATATCTTTTAATTCTAAATTTTGTTAGTCGTTACCATGATTTCTTCTTTTACTAATAAATTTAGAAGCACACTTTAAAAATAATGTTGTCGTTACTGCTACCACACAATAGAGTATCGACAAGATTGAATCGATTTTCTGTATTGATGACACAGATGAAATGAATATTGGGGAGAAAAATCTGTCTAAACTCTCCTACTCACTATCTTTAAACTCAGCATTTTTGTTCATAATTCGAATTTTATAATTTGCTGAATTACTTGGAATGGTTGTACACAAAACTGAGTCTGTAGCTTTTTCCATCTTACTCCAATTAGAAAGCCAACTATCATTAGTTGAATTGAAACAAATATACACTTGTTCTGCATTTTTCGGATTAATTACATATATTACATTATTAAAAATTGTAACTAAAAAAAGGAAAGTAAATCCAATCATGATCATCTGATTTGGATTACTTGAATAAATTGAAAATCAACTGTTTCGTATGCATATATATAAATATATATATATATTTATTTTTATAGAGGCAAAAGTATAAAACAATTTCTAAAACTACACATATACAACTTATATTTTAGATGTTCCATACATTTTGGAACATCACGATTAAATTTAGGTACACAATTAGAATTACTTAAAGTTTCAATATTTATAATTTCGAGTAGAAGTGATGTATATGATGATCCGATTCTATTAGATTCACTGAATACTGTTTGTAAAAAGTCTTTCTTTTGGTGACCATTAACATACACTATATCAAATCCATATAATTTCTTTATTATTAAATGTATATCATTGTATCTTATATGTCCTGATTCATACAATAATCCATGAATATTATGAATTGCTTAATTTACATCTTCCTTTTCAGAAATGGTTAATATTGAGTAAGGTTTAAGCTCTTGAAATATATAATGGCTATACTGCTATCCATGCATAATAGTCATTTCTTTAACATGGAATGCTCGTTCACCTTCATAATTATTTAAGGCAAAGCCTTGCATGTCAACAATAGCAATTTTCATGGCTAATTAATTCTTCTAACTATTTCACTGAGAGGTAAATATTCTATCACACACTGGTGAATAACGATACAGTATGCTTTAGTGTCGGAAGCAAAACCTTCAGGTGACTCAATTTCGAGCTTAACGTCAACTATTGAAGATTTTATAGACTCATCCATTCTTGAACAATCAATTACAAACAACGCATGTCTAAAAAAATTATCGTAGCTTAACAAGACTTGTTTGCGTTCTAAGAGAGATTGGTTCATATAACTTCGATAAAAATCTGAATAATTACAGCATATATCTGCATAGTTATTTGAAGCATAATTCATATTTGGCTTTTCAAATGGATAATACTCTCCATTTAAAAGCAGCCTAATGCTAGAAATATTAGTATGATCAAATAAAGTATTATCACTAGTCATCTGATCTTTTCGGTTTTGCTGAAAAGCAACAATGACATACCGAGGACATTCTACATTAGTGGTAGTTTTCACATTCCATATCTCTTTTGTAGATCCCATATTCAGAGAAGGAAATTCATGATAACTCCATTTTCTGAATGGAATTAAAATTGGTAGATCATGCTTTATCGATTTTAATAATTCCATTTTTATATAATCATTAGGCGTTATATGCTTTACTTTCAATTCAATATTGTCAATTAGAATTTCTCCTATTGTTGTATTGTCACTTGTTAACATAGCATTGTTATCATTACGAGAACGTACTAAACGGAAAGTATGTTTTCCACGCATCATTGTTTTATAATCGCTGAATACACCAAATAAATGAGATAGTGGTATTCGCATAAAAAATTCCTCTAGTGCAAAGGTGCTTTATTAACTAGGCACGCAGTTCCATCTCCTTTTGTCTTCTTCAATTTTCCTTTAATTACCAAAGCAGATTCGGCCATTAATAGTCAAACATCATTTCTACTTATTGTTAGTTCAATTACATCACTGTTAGAAAATGACTTAATATAGGGAAGATCTGTGATATAGGAAAGAACCATGAAAATCATTCAATGGAGATTTATACAGGTTTAAAATTTGATCTGACGGCATATCCAATCGATTTCAAAAAAGTTGTGTTTAACTTTGACAATTTACCCCCCAAGTTTCTAGCTGAACGGCGTTGTTTAACTGAATGTGTTTACTAGTTAATACTCTTTTTATACGATTTATTAACATTCTTATTACTAGCACTATTAATTATTAAAGCCATCTTTTTTTAATTCTAACCGAACGATAATTTATTTCACTCGAAAATTTACAAGATTAAACTTCTGATCTAGTATTTTTAGGGAAATGGTAGGTATCTCTTTCCCTACAACTGGTAAATAAACCAAGTTTCGTGGAATTTCGTCTATAGAAAATCCAGGATTGGACGTGACGGGAAATTCGTATAACGTATGTGACGGTTTGTTGTTATATTACTGTCCACGTGAATCGTTCGGACTTTTACAATATTTACAGGATGATCAGATGAATGAACTATTCCAGCGTGCAATATCTTTAGTGAGAATCCTAGTAGTTCTGCTAGCGAATTTTCTGTATTAAAATCTATATTAAAATCACGATGAAAAATTTCACACTTTAAAGTATTATTATTTGGTCTTAGGAAAAAAAATATCCTCTTCTTTTCCATTTCCATTCAACTTGAAAGGTATCAATTGATTCTTTAGATAATTATTAATATCTGTAATCTCATATACTCCAGCAGGTAGATTAATTGAATTGACTTGTTTATTTTTATCTATATAGTGAAATTTAGTATTTTCTTCAACGTTCGGTATAGTGTTGTACGAAAAGAAAGCAATCAACACCAATTCGTATTGAAAATTTGTATCTAGCTGTATGGGATTGGGAAAATCTATGGATTGTGTCGACTTACGATCCTTTAATGTGAAGATTATAGACATAACTAACACTAGACTGTACTATGGCTTGCTATTATATAGAAACTCAATACATAAATGACCACAATTATTAGAATTAAATTTTTGGAATTGGCTTCTATTGTAGATTATATTACTTGATTCGCCGAAATATTTTGCAAGTTCTACTGGTGGTTTCAAATTACCAAAACTATCGAAATAATTGATAGTATTACCTTGCTTTTTATATGCCACCCAATGAGTGCCTTTATTGGCCTTCAAATCTAAATTAACAATATATTAACAATAAATAACGTATACATTTGGGTAATGTATCACGCATAAAGACACCTCTAAAATATGGCAATTTTAGTTTATTTATACAATTTAATATTTCATAATCATAAAGAGCTCTGTCAGGTAGATTCAGTGATTTTTTTTTTAAGTATAATCCATATCCTCTAGATTTTTTACGTAAAAACAATCCTGAACCTTTCTTGCCAATTTCAACATTGTTGCCATTATTCCCATTTACTTTATTTTTTATATCTATTATATTTTTAGCTACAGTAGATGCTCCTCCAGCTAGGGCACCCATTGCTCCCAAGGCAGTTAAATAGGCAATATTGGTAAAAGTCCTCCAGATTTATGCTCAAATGGAGTAACACGTGGCGAACGGATATTTTTTTTGCCCCCTGCTTTTTTAATAGCCAAGCGGGCTGCTTTTAATCCTTCTAAGTTTGATTTTCGTAAATTTTTATAATTCTTATATTTTCTTAACGCTTTCGATATAGGATCGATATCGTGTGTTTTGAATGAAAGCTGCATTCCCATTTTTCTTTTAGCTTTCATTGTATTTGCAACTAACCAAGCTTTTTCACCAATACTGGAATCTTTTGAGTTCACTCGTTCCCAAGCACGATCCTCTAATTCTTTATCCGCCTTATGTCTATCAGATGATGCAGAACTTGAGTTGCATGCGAGGTCGTGCTGCTTGCAAGCTGCATCTAATTGGTTGATTCCAGGATCACCACGTGCCAGGCGCTTCTGGATTCGCATGCCAGGTCCGCACCACTGATGCTGAGGGAGGTGGGCCTCAAAGGGGAGCTTATCCATTAACGAATTTACTATACCCGCAACTCTGTAGTGAATAGGTTTCATATTACTAAACTGTATAAGCAAAATGAATTCATTTATATAGCCAATTCGTTTTCACCTCCATAATAGTTACAAAAATCCGTTTAGTATGACAAGATCTTAAACTTGCCATCGAGAATTTGGACTTTGATGATTCGACATCTAAAACATATATACACAGTGAATTACTACCAAATTATTTTCGCGGAATTTTCTGTGGTCCGAGCGGGTGCGGCAAAACAAATTCACTCTTAGCTTTGTTATTTGACCGAAATGGATTAAAATTTGCTAATATCTATCTTTATTCAAAATCTCTTTATCAGCCGAAGTATAAATTATTGGGAAATGTATTGCAGCAAGTTAAAGAAATAAAATATTCCCCATATAAAGATAATGAATTAGTTATTGATCCTGATGAAGCTAAAGAAAACTCTGTACTTATATTCGACGATGTTTCATGTGATACGCCGGATAAAATTCGGATATATTTTTCAATGACAGGATACAAATCCATAAACGTAGCATAATTATGTCAAACTTATTCCAAAATCCTTAAACAATTAATAAGTGACAATTGCAATGTGATTGTACCTTTTAAACAAGATGATATTAACTTAAAACATATTTTTGATGAACATGTCACACCAGATATATCGTACAATTATTTTAAAAAAATGTGTCAACAATGTTGGAAGAGTAATAGATTTAAACCATTAGCAATTGTAAAAGAATTCAAATTAAATAATGGTCGATATCGATGTGGCTTTGATATATATATATAAAGGTTCATGAATAGTTTTATTTTCAAAAAAAAAAAAAAAACAGTTCTTTTTATAATCATGAAGCTTCTAGATAAGTCGGAAATTGCCGGCAAAAGAAAATTTTTAGAATTAGCTAATAATGTTTTGCATTATTAACTAAGCAGACAGTTCCATCTCTTTTTGTCTTTATCAATTTTTCTTTAATTAACAAAGCAGATTCGGCCATTAATAGTCAAGCATAATTTCTATTTATTGTTATTTCAATTACATCACTGTTAGAAAATGATTTAATATAGAGAAAATATGTTCGATATTCCATATGTGTTATAGAATGATCATTCAATGAAGATTTATGTAGGTTTAAAATTTGATCTGACGGCATATCCTATCGATTTAATAAAAGTTGTGTTTAACTTTGACAATTTACCCCCCAACTTTCTAGCTGATTCGAGATAAGTCGGAAAGTGCCCGCTAGAGAAACATTTTAGAATTAGCTAATGATGTCCGAAAAAAATATTTAGCCTCAAAAATTGGGACCTTCTAATGAAGATGGTACATTGAACCGAATTTTTACACCTGTTACTGATCAGTTAAAAAAATTAGCAGCAGACAGGTTGTTAAAAATAAAACGTCTGAAATAAATGGAAACGAAAGGAAAAATGTAAAGAAAATTTTAAAAAAAGAGATATCTGAAGTAGATCAAATTGACAAGATAGATGAAGGAGTAGAAGAGGAGGACCAAGAGGAGGAGGAGGACGACGAGGTGGAAGAAATTGAACAAGAAAACGAGCTGTATGAGGACGATGACGAAGTAGATGAAAGCGACGATACAATTACTAATGTGGATACACCGCAATTGGATAAATATCCACAAGTTTCTCAAAAACCTATAAAGGACTATTTTCAGCATTCTCCTAATATTGACATTACTCATTCTCCAAGATATAACGCTATCACTAATACATGGACCTTGGGTCCTAATAAAATTGAATTTGATAGTTCCATCAAATTCAGTCTAATTCGGACAGTGAAGGTGGTCGGACGCTTGTTTACGTTTAAATCGAAAGACGATACATAGATAAGCAAAATATTGATTGTTTGTGTACAGTGATTTGAGAACAATAAAATTTTAATTTTTGTATTTTTTACTGTTTTTTTTTATTTCTTTTTAAAGAAAAGAAAAAAAGAATAGTATTCTATTATGGAGGATAAAAATTCTTTTAAAGCGGCGTCGAAAGTGAAAAGAACGCCACCAGTGGGAAAGGTGGAGAGCCTCAACGGTGGAGGAGGATGAGGAGGGTGTAAATACATCGTACAGAGGAATGGTGATGAGTGAGGTGGATGATAAAAGCGAAAATAGAATGAAAATAGGAGAGAGAGAGGAAAGAGAAGATACTGGAGAAAAAACAGGCGGAGTGTCTGAAGAAATAATGAAACAGATCACATTGATACAAAGAGAAATTTGGGTATTTAAAGAAGGGTATAAAAGACAAGAAGGGATAACACGGGAAGAAATCGAAAAAGGAATACAAACCATAGAAAAAATATTAGTTAAAATGACCGCTACTGTATATGAAAACATGGAGAATGCCGAGAAAAAACAAAAACCAGAAAAAAAAGATAAAGTAGAGCAAAGGCTGGAATAAATAGAGAAACAATTCGAAAACAGAATGGGCAAATTGGAAGCAAAAATAACGGAATTGATAGGGAGAGGTACAACAACCCAAAATATGAGCAAAAAGACATATGCGGCTATCATAGAAAAGAAGAAAGAAAATGATACAAAAAAGATGAAGGGATGCAAAACACCTGAAACAATAAGAGAAATAACAGTGAAAGCGGTAGAAAGTGAGAAGGAATGGAAAAAATTCGAGAAAAACTGACGATAGAAGAAGTAGGTGAAGAAGGTATAAAGGAAATAAAAAAATACAAAAGTGGATTGGTAGTGATGCAGTGCAGAAACAAAAACAGGAGCAAATAGGGAAGAAACTGGAGGAAGTAAAAGGAATAACAGTGACGAAAATGAAAGAAACAAAGCCGTTATTTATAATAAAAAAAGTTGAGCAAGGGTATAATGAAGAAAAAATCCTAAATGAAATAATAAGGGAAAATAAAGAAATAAGAAAAATAGTGGGGATTAGAGAGGTGAAGACAATAAAAAGAGCAGTTAAAGAAAATGCCTTCAGGAACAGTAAACAATATGTAGAGGACTGGGTAGTAGAAGCTGACAAGGAGATATTCAAGTACGTGGTAAAAAAGGGAAAATTACTGATAGATTTTACTGTAAAACAGGTAGAGGAATATATAAAGATCGCGATCTGCTACAAATGCTGCTGCTATGAACATGTAGCTAAGTACTGTACAAGAACGGAGGTATGCTACAGATGTAGACACAAAGGACACGAAGAGAAAGATTGTGAAAAAAATGAGACAAAATGCGCCAACTGTACAAGAATTAAAAATAAAGATGAAGAGCACATGGCCACTAGCAAAAAGTGCCAAATATACAAAAGAAAGGAGGAACAATATAGAAATAGATTAGATTATGGAAGCTGGGAAGAAAAGAAGAAACAAACAAAAAACTGAAAAAGAAGTGGCGAAAGGAGCAGAAAACAATGAGAAGAAAAAATGTAGAAATATGGAGGTTAGCAACATAGAATATACGAAGCATAAAGGGAAAAGAAATAGAACTAGAAGATGAGTTTCTGGAAAATAAGATAGACATACTTACAATAACGGAAACGAAAAAAAAAGGGAGAGGATTGCAAAAAATGATGAATGGAAGTGTATTTATATATAGCGGAGTGGAAACAGAGAAAAGAGCAGCTGAGGGAGTCGCATATATGATAAAAAAAGAATCGGCCCACAGTATAGAAGAATGGGAGGCGTGTTCAGAGAGGATATTGACAATAAATATGAAGGACGATAATGAGAGCGTTAAAACGATAATAAGTGTGTATGAACCAAATGAAGACGACAAAAAGGAGAACAAAGAGAAATTCTGGGAAATGTTAACAGAGACGGTAGAAAGAGCAAAAGGTGAAATATACATTGCAGGAGATTTTAATAGTAGAGTGGGAAAGGGAAAACCAGGAGAGAGTAGAATATTGGGCAAGAATGGGGAGACAATACTAAATGATAATGGAAAAAGATTGATAGAGTTTTGCCGAATCAACAATATGTTTATAGCAAATACTTATTATAAGCACAAAGATATACACAAATATACTAGAGAGATGAGCAGCAAAAATGAAAAATCAATAATAGACTACATAGTAGCAGGAAATGAAAATAGAACATAGTAGATGTAAATGTGTCAAGAAGAACCGGAAGTGGGAAGTGATCATTATATGGTTATATCAAAGATAAAGCAACCACTAAAATCAGACAACAGAGAGAGAAAAGAAGATAAGATAGAATATGAGAAAATAAAAGCGTATAGACTAAAAGACGGAGAGGTGGCAAAGCAATATAGAGAAAAAATGAAGCGGATGATCGAGAGCAGAAATGAGAAATGGAAGACATTAAGTTTGGAAGAGAGTTGGGAGGAATTCAAAAAGATGATACCACAAACAAGCTCGGAAGTATGTGGAAAAATAAAAAGAAATAAGAAAATAAAACAAACGGAATGGTGGACAGAAAAGATCAAGAGAAGAGTGAGATTAAAAAAGAAAAAATGGAAGGAATATCAAAAAAAAAACTAGAGAAACGTATCAGTGTTACAAGGAAGAAAGGAAAATAGTGAAGCAATTAGTATTAGAGGCGAAAAGAAATGAATGGGCAGAATTCGGCAATACATTAGAAAACGAAGCTGCAGAGGGGAAAAAATAATCTATAGTAGACTAGGAAAAATAAGAAAAGGAAAGACCAACAGTGCTACATATATAAATATCAAAAAAGGAGAACTATTAAAGCAGCAAGATGAAATAATTGAAAGATGGAAGCAATACAGGAAAATGATTGCATTAATAAAAAAAATATATGAAGAAAACTCAAATAGCGTGATAGTCAAAAACAGACAATCAAAAAAATTTAAAACGAAAGACGGACTAAGACAGAGAGGAGGACTAAGCCCAACATTATTTAATATTTACATGGACAAAATAATAAGGAAAGCGAAAGAAAGAACTAGAGGACTTGAAGTAGTGGGATGGAATTATATGGGGAGAGTTGAAGTACTGATTGGAGCATTTGCGGACGATATAATGGTGATAGCATCTAACGAAAAAGAGTTGCAGACAAGCATAAATAAATGGAATGAAACACTTAGAGAGAACGGAATGGAGATGTGTGAAGAGAAAACAAAAGTAATGGTAATTGGGGAACAACAGGAGATAAAAATCATGGTAGATAAGGTAAAATTGGAGCAAGTGACGAAATGGAAATATCTAGGAGTAGAAATATCTAGTTCAGGAAAGCAAGAAGAAGAAATTAACAGTCGGGTAGAAAAAGCAATGAAAGTGTTTTACAGTATCAGCAATATGATTGTGGGAAAAAAAGAAATAACAAGGAAAACAAAAATAAACGTATATAAAACAATAATAAGACCAATACTGACATTTGGATGTGAGACATGGATAACAGGTAAAAAGGAAATAAGTAAAGTTCAAGCGGTAGAAATGAAATACGTGAGGAGAGTAAAGGGAGTGACAAAGAAAGAAAGAATCAGGAATGAAGAAATAAGAAAAGAACTGGGAATGGAGGCGATACACGAATACATAGAGAAGAGGCAGTTGGGATCGTGGGGTCACCTGAAAAGAATGGGACAAGAAAGACAAGTGAGAAGGGTATAGGAAGCTAGACCTGGACAGAAAAGGAAAAGGGGAAGACCTGAAACTACCTGGAATGACATAATAGAAAAGATATTGACAGGCTTTACGATACATATATATATATATATATATATATATGTATATATAAAGATCCTAAAAATTATACTAGTAAAGATCTAGAGGAATTTGACCGCATATTAGATGACACTAATCTATACAGAAAGGGTTACTCTTCTCAAGGCAGAATAGTTGGTTATTATTTAGTTAAACAACGGTGATGAGTATAGATAAGTTTGGACGTTCGCCCGATAAATATTCACTTTATCAGATTTCTTCCTCGCCTACTTCCTCGTCATAATTTTCATTCAAATATAATGGTGATTTTGATATTGGAAGTTTAAAAATATGTAACGTTAATTTACCCACTCAAGATGATGACGTTGCTAATAAAAATATGTGGATGGCTCATGTGGACCAATAATGAATTTGTATTTAATGCTACAGCAAGATGTGGTTAAAAGTGAAGAAAATAATAGACAGCGATTAATAGATATATCTAATAGAATTAATGATTTAATCAATACTTTTGAGACAAAAATTATAGAATTATCGGCATTATTTAATAGCAGTATAGCTGAATCTAATAGCACTATTGAAGATATAGTTAAAACATTAGATAAGATTCAGATGAATGTATTTAATAATCGCGACAAGATAGAAAATCTCAATTATTCCAAAGCTGATAAACAACCAGGAACAACACGTCTAGACTGAAGGTAGTTTGCAAAGATTCTAGACACCTGCTATTTAATATTTAAAGTAATAAAGCACTAAATGGCATCGAATAAAAAAAATCAAGTAATTAGTGAACTACATAAACAAATAAGATGGAATTTTCAGAGGAGATATACAATTATTAAAGGGTTGGACGCTTTATGGCAAGCGGATCTTGCTCGAATGGATATATATGCAAAAGAATCTGCTTTGTTAATTAAAGAAAAATTGATAAAGACAAAAAGAGATGGAACTGTCTGCTTAGTTAATAATGCAGGACAATTTTGAATCGATTCAGTAACGTATGATTTGAAAGGTGTAGAAGTGGAGCATGTTAATGATCCGGGATTTATTAGTCTTATTCGTGGATACTTATGTTATACTGAAAAAGATGCAAAACATTTAATTATAGGAAGTTGGATGTATTTAATAATCGCGACAAGATGAAATATCTTAATTATTCCAAAGCTGATAAACAACCCGGAATACCACGTCTAGACTGAAGGCTAAACATTTGCTAAGATTCTAGACACCTGTTATTTAATCTTTAAAGTGATAAAGCGCTAAGTAGCATCGAAAGAAAAAAATCAAGTTGTTAATGAACTACATAAACCAATAAGATCTAATATTCAGAAAAGATATACAATTGTCAAAGGGTTAGACGATTTACGGCAAGCAGATATTGCTCAAATGAATACATATGCAAAAGAAAACAACCAGTTTAAATATTTTCTGCTTGTTATTGATTGTTTTTCTAAATACATATGGGCCGAACCGCTAAAAAACAAATCTGGAGATTCGGTGGTGGAAGCGTTTTTTAAAATATTAACTACCTTAATGCGTAGCCCAAAAATTTACAAACTGATCAAGGGAAAGAATTCTACAATCGCCATTTTCAAGATTTGCTTAAACAATACAAAATTAATCACTATTCAACATATTCGCGAATGAAAGCAGCCATTGATGAACGAACAATTCGTACTATAAAAGAATGACTGTATAAATATTTCAGTTTAAATGGAACGCACAAGTGGATTTCAATTTTACCAGTTATTGTCAAAAATTATAATGCAGCAAAACATAGTACAATTAAAATGAAGCCATGTGATGTTGTTGGTGAGACAATTGAGAAAAAGTTGTTGGATACAATCTATAACCATATGAAAATCTTTCCAGGATCGAAATTAAATGTCGGCGATATGGTACGCATTAGTAAAGAAAAGCATGTTTTCGATAAATTGTACACACTTAACTGGACCACCGAACTATTTAAAATTATCAAAATCAATTACATCAATCCTGTGACGTATTTGTTGGAACATTTAAATAAACAGCCAATAAAGGGATCGTTCTATAGTTATGAATTGCAGAAGACAAAGCAACCAGATATCTATTTAGTTGAGAAAGTGTTAAAGAAAAAAGACAACATTGTATATGTAAAATGGCTTGGTTTTAATAATTCTCATAATAGCTAGATTCATAAGACAAATATACTATGAAAAAAAAAATTAGTTGTGGTACAAAAATTGTATAAACATGACACCTTCTGAAAATAAATGCGTTTTTAGTGCTAATCAAATTAATAACGATTTGTTTGAACTATTAGACAAGTTTGATCATGAAATTAGTGAAAAAAAATGAAGCAAAACCTTTATTATTAAATACAAGATTTTCTACAATAAGTGATAATATATTAATTGATGTTGGATTAAATATGGCCATGGACTTTAGACCTTTTATAAAGTTAAATAATACCCTCGAATTGGAAGAATTTTAATGGCAAACACTGATTTTAAATATGTATTGGATTCGTCATCTATATTTTAGTACAATGGAATTAGACCATTTACGTTTAATTAGTTGTAAGAATATAATCATAACAGGTAATAATAATGAAGAATTAAAAATGATTCAAATTACTAAACAGGAAAAGACTATATGCTTAACAGAATCTGATTTGGTTAACATAATATTCATCAATATATATCATATCGTTCCCTTAATTAATAGGCTAAATTTAATTGACTTTATCACACTTTATAATAATTTCATAAAAGATGATTTTATAGCCAGTTGCATATGGCTAAATATGTTAATTTAGATTTAATACAGATTATAATATTTATATAAAATTTTTTCACCCTTATAATCTTTTCAAATAACATCCTGTTAAAGATCTCTTTATATTAAAAATACAGATTATTGATCGGCACAACGGAAAATTCAATTAATATACTTAACCCAACATAATGGATGTCGGTTGGCTTTGTGGTGCAGTGGTAAGGTCCTTATACCCCCATAAAAGTTTATAGGTTAGATTTCTATTCACATCTAAAAATTTTATTTTAAAGATCTTTTCTATCATCTCTCTCTCTCTCCTGTTCTTTTACTCCGCTGCTTTACTGCTGCAATCACGAGGTGTGCTTACCACATTGAGGATAGGTGTAAAGACGCCTATTATGACTGCGCCCCGACGGCATCTTTATATTTATCCATGTGGTAAGCACGCACTAGCCTTCACCTTTTTTAAAATTCTTGATAATATCCGATGCTACCGACATCTATCCACACAACACCAAACTTCAAACATTACATTAAAAGATACCTTGGAAAACACCTTGAAACTTGGCGCCACATTTCAAAAATAAATATGACATTTTATTGACTCAAAAAAATATGACACTGAAAATTGACACACAAAATGCAAAAATATAACAGTGACAATTGACACATAAAGCGCCATCTAACATAAAAATCCAAAAATGAAAATTTACACACAGCGCCAATTAGCGGACAACACATGAAACCCAATGACATCAAAAAGGGATCCCGCGATAGTGGCGCCCTCTGGTGGCGAAATTTTGAACTAGTGATCTAGTTCTGCTGTTGTATATCTACTTATAGTAGGCACAATACAAGCCCCGCTATCATTGTCTTAAGTAACGGAAGGCCCACATATAGCAAGAGATTGCGTAAGTAAATCAAGCTTATCACAAACAACTATGTTATGATTAATATATATAATAAAGACAATATACGCATAAAAAACCAATTATATGTTTATAAAATAAGTTATTTAAGTTAAGTTAAGTTAAGTTAGTTCTAAAAACTAACAACTAGATGCATTTAGTCATGGAAAAAAGCTCAGTAATTACAAGTAAAATAAATTCATTAATAAAATTGAGTAAATCCGAAATTACTTAATTTTCTGCACTTATATAATCAAGCAGAAATTTGACCTGTATCAAAAAAAAGCAGGTATATGCTGCATTCGACCGTTATATACTTATATTATACGATTTTCAATTTTTTAATATTAGAATTTGATCATTAATCTATTTTTATGTTTAGAATAAATTTGGAATTTGACATGGAACATTTTAGGGAAAATTGATTGATAGCTAATTTCTTAGCTATTGAACTTATTAATTATATAATATGCCATATTATGCATTGAAAAAATCTTCTTTAATCGCTTTTTTTCTGATTCAAGCTCCATTTTTTCACAAAGAGACGTTATTTTGTATAATTATTATTATAAAATTTTCTCCAATCTACGTCTCAAACAGTTATATAATATATAATTAATCCATATACATACATAAAAAAAAATCATAATATATGATTCTAATGATCTTTGCTCATCATATTTTTACGAACAATCATACATTTTCTATTCTTGATGATGTGCACTTGTTACATCAATGTAAAAAAAGTACAAAACTAGATTTGCTGGAAAAATTAGAGATTACTAAATTCAAAAAAGATACCAACTATAATTGCGTTAATATAATTTCCAATTTTGAAACCCATTTAATTTTCAATAACTTGAATTTTGATAATTCAAAATTTTAGACTAGTTCGCTAAAGTCATTAAATTTCATATATTGCCATAATTTTCTAAATTGTCTATTTGAATTACTTTTCGTAAATATTTCTTTTCATAATTATATTCTTGTTATAATATCTGAGGATGGTTTATACCGAAACACGTGTTATATGATGATTTTTCTTTATATGTATATTGATTAAATATATATTATATAACTTTTTTAGACGTAGATTGGAGAAAATTTTATAATAATAATTCATTAATCTTATTGTATATAAGCAATATAAGCATGAAAGTTGTTTAGCAATCGCCAAAACCAAATTTAACATTTTTTTAATAAATAAAAAAACCACTTTACTTTGTTTTTCACTTAACTTAGAGAATGCCAATTTTCTTCAAGTTCGACTGTAGTTATGACAGTTCCCTCTCTATCATCCAACGTTAATCAAAGGGTCATCCGTGTCAGGAATATGAGAATGTAACATGAATGTATCGAAAAAAAGTATATAGGTCGAAAATAGAAAGCTGACAACCCTTCACAAAATGATTCTTCCTTGTACCTACTTTATTTATTACGGTACTAGACGGTGAACTTTTTTTGTATTTTATTCATTTTGCTTAATTGCTTTCTACTTTCCTCAAGTCCAAGATGACGGATGTCAACTTTTGTCACCTTCTATAACAATGGTAAGAACCCCTTTTTTCCTTGTTAGAAGTAACAAAAAGGAAAACAATAATTCTTAATATTAAATTCCTAGATAAAAATTAGATAAAATTAATTGATTAGAAAGTCATTCTTGTTATAATTTGTTAAATTCTGCCCGCATTGGAGCGAAGGCTTCAAAATTATATACTAAATATACTTGTAATTATTTTGCTAATTGCTATAGGATAATTGCTTATATAATAGTTATAAATAAATCTACTGTTTATTCCGTGAATCAGAATAGATAGGGAGAATGCACAGTTTACTTACTCACTCTTATAAATTCACCAGAATTGTTACTAATCCTTAAGGCCCTTTACACACCCATCGCTTACAGGCAACAGGTCAAGTACTCGCGACACTGGCCAGGTTTGGGTTGGAGTATTGTCTTCACGCAATAAGACTAGGTCATTGATCTTTAAATTTCTGTGAATTTGATACGACTTTGGTCTATGCTGTAAGCGGTTCAGGTAATCCACGGACCACTTTCGCCAAAATGTTTGTTGTATGTTGGCAAGGTTATGGTACACATTTAATCGATTCTGGCTAATAGCAGTACAGTCGGATTCAGGGAATGCGGTTACATGTTTTCCTAACAGGAAATGGCCTTGTGTTAGTATTTCATAATCTGAGGGTTCTGCTGTCATAGAACAAATGGGTCGCGAGTACCGGATCGCCTCTATTTGTTTTAGTCCCGTGTAAACCTCTTCAAGTGTGAAATTATTATCTTTTAATAATCTATGAAAGTGGTATTTACAGATTTATTTGCTGATTCTCATGTACCACCCCGAATGTGAGCTATGAGGGGAATTAAATTTCCATGTAATTCCCTGTGTTGGTAGAAATGCTGATAGGTTTAATATCATAGTATTTTTTTTAAGAAATTCGTAAAATTCACGTAATTAGTTTCGTGCGCCTTTAAAGTTAGTTGCATTATCGATATGAATTGTTGAGGGATTGCCTCTAGCGGACGTAAATCTTTTTGAAGTCCATAAGAACTCATCGGTTGTTAGACTGGTAACTAGTTCAATGTATACCGCTTTGGTACACATGCATACAAATAAAGCAGCATATGCTTTAATTAGTACTGCCTTTCTAAGTTTCGAAGATTTTATCAATGTCGGCCCACTAAAATCAACACCTACATTATCATAGGGTCGTGAAGCTATCACGCGTTCTTTTGGTAATGATGCCATTAGTTGTTTCGTTAATTGTACATTAAATCTATAGCATGTAACGTATGAATGAATAATTCGTTTGACTTCCGAAAGACCATTAAATATCCAAACGCGTAATCTTAAGTTTGATAATTTGAAGCGCCTTCGTGCCCTAACCGTAAATGTTCTAATTGTATAAATCTTTCAAATTACATTATTTTTTATGGCAATATTACATAATGTTTTTGCTTGAATAGAATTGTGGCATTTTCTAGGCGACCACCTACGCACGTAAGACCATGTTTGTCTATATTTGGGGTCAATTATGCAATACCTTTGTCCAATATTGGCTGATGATACGTTAATTTCTGTCTTTTTTTTTAAATGATTGGCCTTGAATTTGTTTAAATACACTGTTTAAACCGTGTTTTAATTCTAGGGGTGTCAGAGGGTCCGTTGCTTTATTATTATGTTTTTGTGTATTTTTTATAAAGCGATAACAATAAGCTACAGTGCGCTGTAATCGTGGGAACTAAAATAATTTTTTGCACAACGTGTGAAATAAACTATTGTCAGGTGACCTGGTAATAATTACTAAAATTATTTTTGCTTCGGGCGGTTGCGTATATAAGGGGGGAAGATAATTGTATTGGAAGTTTAAATCTGGTTTATTAAAAATATAGGTCCATGCCACCATAGATTAGATTTAGCCAAATCTTGTGGCAGCAGTCCGCTCGAACTTAAATCAGTTGTGTACTGATTCGACATGGTTCCAGCTATAATTTTTTGTAAGGTCTTGTATTTGTGACACCCTGTTAGCCACAAAGACTGATTATCGAGAAGGTTGAAATGCAATCCGACACAATGTGATTTCTGAATCAGACCACATATGTGTTGATTCGATGTTGATACCATCTTCTAATACTGTTTTAATTTTAGTCGTTAATTTGGACTCTAAGTGCATTGAGCATAGTTCCAATCCAGGGATAGTCAATGTTTTCATAAATGGTATTCGCGATTTTGAGGATTTTAAATTGCTGGCGATAGCATTATCTTTGTATATTCTATAATGCGTACGTAAACGCAAGCAGCGTATGACTTCATGCTAGCATCTACAAATGTGTGTAGTTCTATACGAGTAATTTCTTTTTTGTTAAATAACTATCAAAAAATATTTAAATTTTTTACTAGATGAATATTGCTTATTAGAGTGATACAACGGTCTAGAATTGGGTTATTGATGCTGTCATCTTAGTCAGTTTCAGATGTCCTTAATTGTTGCATAATTATTTTTTCCCAAAACTATTACTGGAGCAATTAAACTGAATTGGTCAAACATTTGTGCCAGTAGGGAAAGTACTTCACGTTTTGTATAAGTTGATTGCATAAGATTATTTGTTATTGAAATTGAGAATGAAACCAGACTGTAATTCCATGAGAGTCTCAACACCTTGCTTGAAGATGTAGGTTAGCTAATAGCAATTTCATGTTCGTTTATTTGTGTAATCTAATCGTCAATTCTTTTCATAAAATTTTCATTCTTAGAATGCGATTTATGTAATTCAATATATGTGGATTTTAATAGTGTTGTTAATTCATCATATAATTTTTATAATTTACTAAGTGAGTGGCATCTAGTCAAAAGATCGTCGACATAACATTGTTCTAGCAATGCTTGTCCTGCTAGTCGGTATTTTTTAAGATTTCTATCTGCGAGTTCTTTTAGGACACGAGTAGCAAGAAATGGTGCGCTTTTAGCGCCATATGTAACGGTAGTCAGCTCTATGCATAATAATTGATCGTCTGGTTTGTTTTGCCAGAGAATATTCTGTAAAAAGGCTTGTTCGGGGTTACCTTTATCAGTCGAAACATTTTCTTTATGTCAGTTGTTAATGCATATTCAATAGTTCTTTTATTCATTTTGCTTAATTGCTCTCTATTTTGCTCCAGTTCAAGATCGGATTTCAATTTTTGTCACCTTCTATAACAATTGTAAGAACCCTTTTTTTCTTTCTCAGAAGTACCAAAATAGAAATAAATAATTCTTAACATTAAATTCCTAGTTAAAGATTAGATAAAATTAATTGATTAGAAAGTCATTCTTGTTATAATTTGTTACATTCTGCCCGCGTTAAAGCGACGGCATTGTAACATTATCATAGCAAAAAATATGAAAAACATCTTGGGAAATAAACATTTTTTGCGATTCAATGAAACCATTCATGTACTAATTTAATGTCGAAATTAAATTGTACTTCTTACCCTAAGTACAACATTGTGCGTCAGCTAATAAAAAAGCAAGTGACATTTAACTAGTACCACAATTTAAAACTTGGTGATATCTGCCACGAGATTCACTACGCGTTTTTCATCTATAAGATTGCATTATCAGCTGCAGTAGCTGCTATCTCTCAGAAGCTTAGTTTTTCAAAATTTCTAGGGTACTCCAAGTCAGATGTTTGGAACTTTCCAAAATCAAATGGTGGTTTAATTAGTTGTGAACGTATATTTGCTTGCTTCAACCTGATTTAAAGATTTCAGTATAATTTAGTAGTTGTCTCGGTCTCAATCTTGCTTTATGGTTTGCTTTGAAGTATCTGAATTTCGTCACTGAATGATTAGAATCTGTCTTAAATATTTAGCATAGGCGTGTCATATTCTTTTACTATAAATGCTAATGATTGCGAAAATTTTGTTAGCTATCCACCTTATATGCTTTAAAATAGTTTAATTCACCCAAACCTGTACATGATTTGCTGCTAGATCGAAAGACAGCGGAAGAGTGTTTTTCCATAACGACCTAAATTTAGCTGTATTAAAAGCTAAACTAGTGATGCATATTAATTTGTTTTACTTATCACGAATTAATACTGTGAAATATTCTATTATCAACGCTTCTTTTTCAGAAATTATAATAAAATAATCACATACATTTGGAAGGGAATTGGAAAACAAGATTTTCTAGTTAAATGATTACAATTTTTAAGGCTATATTTTTTTAGCTATATGGGACCGCGATTACCTTATACTATACATTTACTGAATGTGAATAATCCTTGAATGTACCTAATCTAACAATTCTACATTTGCTTTATACTAATAGTGCCGATACGTTTTTTATTCACATCACGCTCGCTATAATGCAACGCATGCAGTTGCATTATTGCAGACTCTATTTTTTTGTTACTTTATATCTACCCTTGATAGCTTATTAAGAAATCATGGCGGTACTTGGGCATACTTGCTCACATATGGCATGAATATTAGCTAAACTGTAATTCAGGAAACGACTTTCATTTGCGAAGATTTCGAAATTGAAATACGTTTTCACGTATTTCAATTTTTACTAATTCAACTTTGTTATATTAATGCTGCACATTAGGTATTAATGTTAATTGCAATATATCTAATGTGTCTAAATATTATGAAATACTATCAATTATAATATGACCATAATGAAACATGTTTTTAGTTTAAATGGTAATATTACCAATTTTTAAGGTTTTGTTTATCGACCGTGTATAATTTAACTGAAACAGTTTTATGTCGGGAGTTGCGGTCTAGCAAGAAAATCTATAAATTTTATAATTTTATTTATTCTTAAAGCGTCTTCAATATTTCGCCACTTTTTGTGGCTTCTTCAGGAAGACAGAAATTACAATTAATGTATTTATTTGCAGATAATGACTAATACTAAGGCTAATACTATACTCCGTTATATTATAATATATTTAATTATAAAACTAAGAGTTTTTATTGGTACACCGCAGCTTCCGATATCAAACATTTCAGTTATATTACCAATTGCCTATCATTAAACTAACGTACAAAAACTAAGATTATATAATTAATACATATTTTTTTCATGCACACATTCAGAACTCAACTGATAAAGGAACATGCCGTTGTAGTAGCATTCATGGCCACACATAGTGGATTAACGCGTTGGCAAAATTTTCCAGAAAATATTGACACTAATATCCATGAAAGGTGCAATTTGTCAGCAATTATTCATATATGTAGAACTTTTTAAAAATTGAAGTAATTACCCTTTGTCACATCCCTTATATTCGCTTCTTCATTGTTTTAGTCATTTCCATCGAATTCACAATAAAGCAATAGATGAAATATGGTATAAAAGAGCAATTGATCAACACTATATAGATGCGACTAGTTTTGTGTATTCTGTTCCACATGAAATAGGTAGGTGTCAAAATTAGTATTCGCTTTAATAATCGACTATTATTAAAGCATAA
Organism: Platypus cylindrus; assembly: GCA_949748235.1. Classification (NCBI taxonomy): domain Eukaryota; kingdom Metazoa; phylum Arthropoda; class Insecta; order Coleoptera; family Curculionidae; genus Platypus; species Platypus cylindrus. The sequence goes on along the minus strand of OX456492.1, from coordinate 11,767,583 downwards.
CTAAAATTTTGCAGGTGAATTAAACAATACGCTGGTAACAGTTAGTCATGCCATATTTAAGGAAGATGGAAATCGAAAAGCGCCAGTTGCCGTAGTCGGTTATCAATTTTACCTTTCAGCATTGTACAACCTGTTCAAGAAACATACACTAAGTGTAGAAGATTCCATCATCACACTGTATTATTTTATTACTAAAATTTTACATATTTCAGTGCGGTGACATGCAAAAAGCATGCAAAAAAACATGTGATTCGGAAGAATTGCATTGTTTAATGCTTGATGATTCGGCTTACGTAATAATCAGTGACAATTTTCAAGAAACTGGCCACTTTTTTGGCAATATTCGTCCAGACATAATGAGCCAATTAATCAACGAGAAAGTATATAAACCTTATCGAATGTATGACTACCAAGGATTATGCCCGTCAGGTCATAATCCAGGAAGTAAAGCCTCTAAAATGCTAGTGGTACGTATCAATATAAATTGCATCAAATGTGTTATAATCTTCAATCTTGTAGCCTTATATATACTTAATGTCGTTTTTCGAATGGGTAGCAAATGGATTAATGCTTCTCGCTGAAGAGGCTGCTGAAAATGTATATAATCCACTATTATATCCACGGAAGCGTAATAAGCAAATTGAGGATCAAATTGTACAACAGGAAATTGAAATTATTAGTGATGATAATCAACAGAAAAATTCTGATTATAAACTAGATGGTAATTTACAACAAAGATTGCCGGTTCTGAATTTATATACTATTTATGCTATAGATAATGAATTTCATGATAAATCATTTGATGAGGGTGCCACAATGCATAAAACTAAACCAGAACCATGCGATAATGAATTCTATTTATATACTTTAGTGAATTATGGCGAGCGGAATATATCCAGTAGTGCATACAACCAAACAATGGGTAACTGTTCTAGGTAATGCCAGATTATTTTCGTATTTTGAGATAAGTTGGCAGTTGAATTGCGATCTTAAGTAGTTGGTCGATACCAAAGTATATATACAACACCAGAAGCAAATCACGAGTTGGAAATTTCGCCATCAGATGGCGTTACATTTGTATACAATTGAGGTTCAGGTATTGTCCACTAGATGGCGCTATCTGTAATTTTTAATTTTTCTATTTGTATGTTAGATCGCGCTGCTTATGTCAATTGTCATTGCCATAATTTTCCATTTTGTGTGTCAATTGTCAGTGTCATATTTTCTTGCCAATGAAATGTATATATTTTTGGAATGTGGCGCTATGTTGTGGACGGTGGAGTAAGTTTTAACGTAGTTCCCAAAATATCTTTCAATGTAATGTTTGAAGTTTGATGTTGGGTGGATTGGTGTCGGTAGCATCGAATATTGTCACCAATTCAAAAAAAAAAAATTCAGCCTGCTACTTGCTTACCACATGGATAAATATAAAGATGTCGTCGGGGCCTAGTCCTAATAGGCGTCATTACACCTATCCTCAATGTGGTAAGCCAGCTCGCGATTGCAGCAGTAAAGAAGGAGAGTAAAAGAAAAAAAGAGAGAGAGAGAGAGACGTATAATAGAGAAGAACCCTTAAGAATAAAATTTTTAAGATTTGAGTAGGAATCGAACCTACAAATTTTTATGTGGTTTATAAGAACTTTTACCACTGCGGCACAAAGCTGACCCACATCCATTATGTTAGGTTGGGCATATAAACGGAATTTTGTGGTATGCAGAATAATGATCCGGATTGTAAGATCTGTATTATAAGAATGAAAAATGTTACTAAAAATGTTATAATCTGTATTAAATTTAAAAAAAAATATTTAGTCATATGCAAAGTATAAAATCGAACACTTTTCATTTTAAAGCCTTAAAGATTAGAAAGGATTCTTTTTTAAATTTAAATTTAAGTTCCACTTTTCTCAAAGATTCGTTATTTTATAACGAATTTTAAAAATCCCTTTTAAAGAAATTATAGTTTCGGTGGTACTTGTGCCAATCACAACTTTGTGATTGTTTTTCACTTTTTTTTTTAAAATGGGAAAATTTCTTATTAAAAAGATTACAGTTTTTATTGACGGTTGTTGTACTTGCATCAGGTATTTAAAGTCATTAATGAATATTTTGACGCTTACAACCAATATATTCTTTTCAACTATATAATTCTGAATTTGTTCTATAGTGTTTGTTAGAGAGTGAAGACAGAAAATTTAAATGTAAGTAACTGTTCCTTACTACATTATTATCTTATTCTTCTTATCTTTTTTTCATACTCATTATGTATTTTTTCCAGATGGATGGGGGCGCTATTAATAATACTACTAAATACGTTCGAAAAGAATTAGTAAAATTGCAAGATTTAGTACCAAACCGGAAATATGCCATAATGAGTATTCAAATTTGAAAAAGCGGTTATGGAAAGCGATACCGGATTATCTATCAGATAATCAGAAACTGTTTCTGCTCCAACGAGTAACTGAAGCTTTTTAATCTCTCTTTATTTTAAGAGAAGTTTTCCTCATTTTTGTCGGGCCAGTTCAGCATTATCTTTAAAAGACTAACTGAAGCTGTTTGCGCCAACGACAGAAATCAGATTAGCAAGGTAAAAAATGCACCTAATCTATTTCTAAAAGTTGTAAATATTAGTTATTTAATTAATTAATTCGCTAGAGAGTATTTCGAGTCCGATAAGGACAATCTTTACTTACGTTTTTAATAAATACGTATCTTATCAGACGCACTATTTCTTTTACTAATATTATTTCTGTATTACTGTCAGTCACGCTGGTCGAGTTTACCTAGATTCTTCAACTTGGTTTGAAGAAATGAATAATAATTAATACAAGTCACGTGTTGTACCATTAATAGTTTGGCGGTTTATCGTACAAAAAGTTAACGAATATAATTCAATGGGGTGCGTAATCGATACGATATGGACAAAAGACAGGATAGTAATTCTGTTTTACTTACAGCGAAAATAAACCATTAAATGTTTTATTTATAATAATATCGCTAATAATCTTTGCAATGTTCATTGCATCTAAATTCAACGCCATAAATGACAGCGATAGATCTGTCACACTTTTCAGATTATTTATCTTTGTCTCACCGTAGATGGGATTGCGTTCGAAGCGCCGATCGATAAAAACAAAATCGACATATGCAATTCTAGTAATTGTACTTCATTTATTTTTCTCACCAATGATAATACATGTAAATAGTTAGTTGATAACAAGAATGTAGTTTTTAAGTTATTAGATTAACATTATTTTGTAATTGAAAATTACAAAATACCAGACCAAACCAAACCAAACCCATTAACCTTATGAATTGAATGTCTTTCCAAATACATTGTTTTTGGCAATTTTTGTGCCTTTCGACCAATTAAAATTCGCTAATTGGAACTATTCCTACTTCCGACGTATTCAGCGAAAAAGCCGTTCTAGAACATTCTAGCATGTTCCATCTAAAAAACAGATAAAAGGAGTGACCAGTAGCCACTGGCAGCCATTACTACATCAATTTTTCTAAAGTTAAAATCTTACGTCGCGTTCATTTTTATTTTTAATTTTTCGCAGTTGAAACAAATGAAATAAATATTGGAGTTGGGATTGGTCTAAATTCTGCCAATAACTTTCTTTAAACTCAGAATTTAGGTTTCTAATTCGAATTTCGCATTTTTTTGCATTATTTGACGAGTTGTAAACGAAACTGAGTCTGTAGCATTTTCTATTTTATACAATCAATTACATACAATATACATTACATATAATATGAAAAAAAATATCATGGCTTGACAAGACCTCTTTACGATTTAACAGAGATAGGTTCATATAAATTCGATCAAATTCCGAATAATTGCAGTAATGATTACAGCATAATTATCTGAAGAAAAATCTACATTTGGCCTTTCAAAAGGATAATAGTCTCCATGTAATAGAAGCGAAATGCTAGAAATATTAGTATAGTCAAATGAAGTATTATCACTATTTATCTGATTGTTCGGCTTTTTTGAAAAGCAATAAAGACATGCCGACGGCATTCCACATTAGTGGTAGTTTTCACATTCCATATTTCTTTTGTAGATCCCTTATTCATAGCATGTAATTCATGACAACTCCGTTTTCTGAATGGATTTAAAATTGGTTGATCATGCTTTATCGATATTAATAATCTCATTTTTATATAGTCATAGGGAGTCATTCGTTTTACTTTCAATTCAGTATTGTCCATTAGAATTTCTCCCATTGTTGTATTGTTACTAGTTAACATAGCATTGTTATCATTACGAGAACGTACTAAACGGAAAGTATGTTTTCCACACATCATTGTTTTATAATCATGTATGTTTTATGAAATCATCATGCTATGGAGCTTTATACACGTTTAAAATTTGATCTAGCATATCCAATATGTTGTAAAACAACAAGAGAATTTATGGCATTTTTTAAAAATAATAACAATGACGCGACGTCACAACAAAATGCGGGTCGTATTTCACTTAGAAACGAGCTGTTTTCGACGTGACGTCACACTACTACTAAGTACTGCTACATTATCTTTTCTTTTTCATTTTCTTTTCTTTTTTTTCTTTGGGTTCTTGAAAAGGAACATTTAGTATTTCAGTATGATTTTCTAAATTTGGTTCTTGAAACAATTTGTTCTAGCCTCGGCTAATAGTGATGGCTCTGGCCAGAACAAGAGAAATAGATAGGTGCTGACTCAATTGGAATTCACCAACAAAAAAAACCAAATTTGAACTATGTACATTTATTTACAACACTGGTTGAGATTATTTACAATGATTGCAATAATACAACTTTGATGTAAATACAAAACAACCACCTCAGATTCATGTAGTGAGAGAAAGTCTTTTGCCGTGAATATAAACTTTACAGTGCTAATCTTGTTCCCGATCAGTAGATTTCTTTTACTGTCGCGATGGAGTGAGCTAGTGATTTATTTTATCACTTGAGGACATGTAAGTAACTTTACTGTCGCGAGAGAGTTAGAATTATACTTGTCGACACGTAAGTAACTTTACTGTCGAGAGAGAGAGAGTGCTTATGCTTGAGACACGTGAGTGATTGGTTGTGAGATATGATTGTTGAGATACACTTGTGTAGAAACACTTTAAATTAGTCACTGTAAAATTGTATACTCACGGCAAAAGACTTTCTCTCACTACATGAATCTGAGGTGGTTGTTTTGTATTTACATCAAAGTTGTATTATTTCAATCATTGTAAATAATCTCAACCAGTGTTGTAAATAAATGTACATAGTTCAAATTTGTTTTTTTTTTGTTGGTGAATTCCAATTGAGTCAGCACCTATCTATTTCTCTTGTTCTGGCAAGAGCCATCACTATTAGCCGAGGTTAGAACAAATTGGTCCTTCGAGCCGGATCTTCATCAACATAAATCAACGGAATTGGATTGGTACGCAGCAGACAACCGCATCGCATCACATAGGTACCGTTAAGTTATTGTAATTAGAGTATTCGTCAAGTCAGAGTTAATTTTTTTTAAATGAATCTTACAATTAATTGTTAACTAATTAAATAGTGACTATCTTTTTTGCTTGTGTACTATATCACGATATAGTACACTTTGTAATTTATTTGACGAGTATTCAACAAATTTGGCTAAATTTTAATTTTTTGTTTTGAATTTTGATTATTCGTTAATTAATGAATGATTGTTTAAGCAAATAAATAATTGTCTACACACTACACATTTAATCACTCCTTAATTATTTTACAAAATAGCTGCTCTAATTAATTATACGAATAATCAACAATTCTCTACTTACATTTTTTTTTACATTTGATTATATAACGCCGTTTCTTTGTCGTACTCCTCTTGACATTTGTCATGGCGACACTAGAATCTCTTATCAAATCACGCGGTGCCTATAAGGGTAAAATCACTTCTCTTAACTCATGGTATGAAAAAAACCATGAGGTCGAAACTGAATGCTTCATGTACGAAAGTAGGCGAAATTCACTGAGTCAATTTTATCACAAGTATTCAGATATACAACTTCAAATTGAGCTTATAGATCCTCTGAATGAAGATTCAGAGGATGTGGAAAAAAGGTATTTCGATTGTTTAACGAAATATGGTACAAAAATATCAGAATTAGCAGCATTGAAACTACATACTTCTACTTCTGAAATCTCACAAAATACCAGTGCGATAGCTTGTAATTCAATTCAACCAGTGAATTTGCCACAACTTAATATTCCACAGTTTAGTGGAGATATCACAAAATGGAACGCATTCATCGAGCTATTTGAAGCGTTAATATCGAACAACCACACTTTAACGGACGTACAGAAGCTAGTATACTTACGCTCTTACTTAGAAAAAGAACCACTGCACTTGATAGAAACACTACCATTAGTTAATGACAATTTTAAAATTTCATTAGAGACCCTCAAAAACAGATATGATAATCAACTTTCAATTATCTTTGCTCATATCAAATTATTAGTTGATATCCCCGCGCTCACTAAAGTTACTGCTCACACTCTTAGAGACTTTATCGTAAAAATCAAACAAAATATCGCGTCTCTAAAACTTCAAAGCATTTCAACTGATCATTGGGATTTAATACTAATTTATTTACTCTCTAATAAATTAGATTTCTCCACTAAAAGGGCATATATCGCTGATAGAGGCAGTCGCGTTAGATCTGGTACAACTTTAAAATTACCTACGATCTCTGATTTTTTATCATTTTTGGAACAAAGGTGTATTGTATTGGAAGATATGTCTGAACCAATTCCACAATCACGGAATAACTTTAAATATCCAAGTAGTGTGCATAGAGTGGCACATCATGCACAAACCATATCTTCCAATAAACCACCTTTACCCTCATTACAATGCGCTTACTGTACTAACTCTTATACTCTATAAAATTTATAGTTGCCCTTCATTTAACTCTTTAAAGGTACTTGAACGCAGTAAAGTTGTTCAACAAAAAGGGTTGTGTTATAACTGTTTAGGGTCCAAACATAGTTCTAAATAATGTATATCTTCACGTCTCTGCTCTATTTGCCAAAAAAGGCATCACTCCCTCCTTCACGATTCATCTCGCAACCCTCAGCAATCAGTTCGGTTAGCGAATACACACAGCACAACCCAATTCACACCTAATCGCTCAGCTGATCGTGCCTATCGATCAGCAACCACATCTAGAAACACACACACTCAACAATCCACACAAAACACCAATGTAGTGAAGTCCAGCACAGATGATGATGCTAATACACCGACCACATTATCAGTTCTTGGATCTGATAGTTATGAGGTACTGTTGGCCACTTGTGTGGTTTTAGTTTCTGATGTGGATGGACAGCTACATCAAGCTAAAGCCATCCTCGACCCTGGAAGTACCATATCCATACTCACTACGTCATTCATGCGGCAATTGAAACAAGTTCCAAATGAAGAACACGTACAAATCTCGGGCATATCTGGAATAGTTAGGCAATCTAACAACTCAGTTACGATAGATGTGAACTCGTCAACTGACCCTAACTATTCCATAAAGGTCAATTGCTGCGTGCTTGACAAAATCACTGGTAACACACCATAACGATTCATCAGTAGGCAAAGGCTAGCTTTGCCACATCACCTTCCACTAGCCGATCCAAACTTTAACGTTCCTTCCAGGGTCGACATTCTCTTAGGTGCGGATGTATACTATCAAATTCTCCTCCCCAATATGCAAAAAATTAATGATCACTCTCTCACACTAATCCAAACCAAATTTGGATATGTACTATCAGGTATAATTCCTGACACAGCTTCTAATAAGCAATCTCTCTCACCGAATAGGGAGCACAGTTGTTTTTTGACCCAACTCCCTACAATAGAGCAACTCATGCAACAATTCTGGGAAATAGACAACCCAGAATCACTCTCGCCTTTCCTCCTTTCAAAAGAAAATCAATTAGTTGAAACACACTATCAAAACACTACACGTATATTAGAAAACGGGTCTTTTCAAGTTGATTTACCCCTTAAACAGCCCACCAAAGAATTTCCATTAGGTGATTCATTCTGTATCGCCAAAAAGAGATTCCTCAACCTTGAGAAACGACTACAAAACTTTCCACAACTGCACGATGAATACAAAAAATTTATAGACGAATATGTCGCTCTAAATCACGCAAAAATAGTTCCACTCACATTAGTAAACGACATTGGTGCCTCTAAGTATTTTCTTCCTCATCACTGTGTAATACGAGAGGAAAACAAAACAACTAAACTTCGCGTAGTGTTCGATGGATCCATGAAAAGCACATCTGGATTATCTCTCAATGATATAATGCATAAAGGATACACGGTACAACCAGAACTGTACGACATTTTATTAAGATTTCGCACATTCAAATTTGCTTTAACTTGTGACATTCAAAAAATGTATCGTCAAATCTCAATTAACCCCTCACAGACTTACCTTCAAAATATTTTATGGAGGGAGAGTCCATCTGAAGATTTAAAATGTCTCGAGTTAGTCACAGTGACGTATGGTACAAATAGTGCACCTTATTTGGCCACTAGGTGCTTAAAACAATTAGCTGAAACACATGCAGCTGAATATCCAATAGCAGGTGAATCTCTCCTCAATCAATGTTACGTAGATGATGTATTAACAGGGCATGGCTCCTATGAATCAGTAACCACCCTACACCAGCAGCTGGTCGACTTATGCGGAATAGCTAAACTCACACTTCATAAATGGTCCACAAATTGCTACCCTCTACTCAGAAATCTATCAAATGACATAGATACTGACAACAATGGTATTCACGAGATTACTGACAACAATCAGTCTAATAAGGTGCTTGGAATATTATGGGACTCTAATAATGACACATTTTCCATAACTTTGCCAAATTCTACTGTCAATAAACAAGCAACAAAACGAGAGGTGTTATCCAAAATTGCTCAAATGTTTGATCCATTGGGGTTGATTGGTCCAGTCATTGTCATCGCCAAACTTATTATGCAAGAACTATGGAAATTAAAAATTGACTGGGACGACAATTTGCCAGCTACACTACTCCAACAATGGAATACCTTTTTTGAAAACATTGGCTAGTTGAAGGAACTAAAAATTCCAAGATACATCATGGAAGATGCCACCCCAATTATAGTAGAGCTCCATGGATTTTGTGGTGCAAGCAAACGAGCTTATGGTGCTTGTATTTATGCACGAGCTATTTTCCCTTCAAAAAACATTTCGACACAGTTATTGACATCAAAAAGCAGGGTAGCACCAATAAAAGAAATCACCATCCCTAGACTGGAGTTGTGTGGAGCATTATTACTTTCTACTCTAATGAAAAGAGTATCATCTATCTTGACAAACAGATTACCCATCACTAATATCCACTGCTGGACTGATTCGGAAATTGTTCTCGCATGGTTGAATTCAGACTCATCAAGATTCAACACATTTGTATCAAATCGTATTTCTCAAATCCAAACTATTACTCAAAATTACACTTGGAATTATATCTGTTCGACGGACAATCCAGAAGACTGTTTGTCTCGAGGACTTATGCCTGCTACACTGTCAACATCAACACTTTGGTTTCACGGCTCTAATTTTCTTCAACAAGAAGATATCACAACCAAAAGCAGATCACCATCACCATCCATCCCCGTGCTAATAGGTGAAGAAAGAAAATTAAAGCCAATAGTTTCAGCTTGCCTGGCAACACAACACACATCCACTGAATATTGCCAAGAAATTTTCAAAAAATTCTCATCATTTTCGCGATTGCAATACACTATGGCTTATCTAATAAGATTCACAAACAATTGCAAGTCCGATGTTGACAAAATCCAAGGACGGTTAACAGTAGCAGAATTGACACAAGCTGAAGCACTAATCTGTAGGCTGACACAGTCTCATGCATTTCCAAAATTATACAAGGAACTCAATGAAAGCTCATCAAGCATCACTGATCAATACTTACAAAAATTAAGTCCGTTTTTGGACAATAATAAACTAATAAGGGTTGGAGGGCGACTAGCAGCTGCAGCTATACCGTATGATAAAAAGTTTCCTATACTACTACCCTCAAAGGATCACGTGACTACTCTAATACTAACTCGAGAACATATCAAGCTAGGACATGCAGGTCCACAAGCAGTATTATCCAATATCCGAGCAAGATATTGGCCTTTAAATGGACTCAAGGACATCAAAAAATTAATCATAGAGTGTCACCCATGTTACAAGTTTAAAGCAAAAAACTTCAAACAAATAATGGCCCAGCTTTCTAAAGAAAGACTTACACCCTGCCGCCCTTTCGAAAAAGTTGGAGTGGACTTTGGAGGCCCATTTTTAATTAAATCATCGACATTAAGAAGTTCAAGAACCGAAAAAGCATACATCGCCTTGTTTGTATGTATGGCCACCAAGGCAATTCATCTGGAATTAGTGTCAAGTCTATCAACAAAAGCCTTCTTAGCAACGTTAAAACGTTTCATTTCAAGTAGGGGTTGTCCTAGCATCATATACAGTGATAACGGCACCAATTTCGTAGGAGCAAAAAATCAACTTAAAGATTTATATAACTTTCTAAATAACACACACACACGCACTACCACGGAGTCGTTTCTCGTCACCAAAGAAATCTCTTGGAAATTCATTCCTCCGCTTTCACCTCATTGGGGTGGGTTATGGGAAGCGGGCATCAAAAGTACAAAATATCACTTACACAGAATAATGGGCAATCAAGCTTGTACTTTTGAAGAACTCACCACTATTCTCTGCCAATTCGAGGCTATATTAAATTCACGACCACTACAACCCTTAACCAGTGACCCCAGTGACAACCAATGCTTAACCCCAGGCCATTTTTTAATATTAGGACCTCTAACTGCATACCCCGAGCACAATGTAACAGAAATTCCATTAAATAGGTTGAATCGTTGGAAAAGACTCACTCAAATCCAACAGTCCTTTTGGTCTCGGTGGTCAAAAGATTATCTCAATCTCCTCCAAAATAGGCCCAAATGGATCACCCCTGCTCCAAATATTAAAAATGATGATGTTGTTCTCTTAAAGGGAGAAAATTCCCCACCACTCGAGTGGCCATTAGCCAGAGTTTTGGAAGTATTCCCTGGAAAGGATGGGAAGGTAAGGGTTGCGCGAATTAAAACAAAACAGGGAGAGTTTGTTAGGAACATTACGCACCTATGCCTGCTTCCACTCTGTAAATAGTTCATTCTACTATCCAGCATTCACGCTGTATATATATGTGTGTACTTGTAAATATTTTTCAGCTTCTCAAATTGCATTAAGGTCACTCATATTTCAGTCACTCACTCAAAACATTGACACACATCATTGCCCAGATCGTTCACACAAGGGGGGAGTTTGTTGTAAAACAACAAGAGAATTTATGGCATTCTTTAAAAATAATAACAATGACGCGACGTCACAACAAAATGCGGGTCGTATTTCACTTAGAAACGAGCTGTTTTCGACGTGACGTCACACTACTACTAAGTACTGCTACATTAACACGATTTTCTTTTTTTTCTTTGGGTTCTTGAAAAAGAACATTTAGTATTTCAGTATGATTTTCTAAATTTGGTTCTTGAATAAGAACGATTTACTTTCAGTATGATTTTCTACATTTTGTTCTTGAAAAAGAACGATTTACTTTCAGTTTGATTTTCTACATTTGGTTCTTGGAAAAGAACGATTTACTTTAGTACGATTTTCCAGAATTTGTTCTTGAAAAAGAACGATTTGTTTACAACACTAATATCTCTTCTTTGTTTTAAAACAGAACAATAGAATTTCTATCCAAATCTTCTATTTCTATTTTTCTATTGTGGTCTTGAAAAAGAACGATGTTAATTTTAGCCCCATTGCTCATTTTGTTTCCGAAACAATGTTCAATTTGTTCTGAAAAGAACAGATTGGTTTGTAACCGTCGTCTAGGTGATGATGTGATGTCGCCAAACGCTGCGACCGCTACTGCGGTCGCTCGCTGGTATTGTCGTCTTTTTATGCTCGTTACCTCTCCTGTGCCGCACAACCCGTTTCTAATCGTAAGCTCCACCCCGCGTCTGTCATCATGCAGAGTCAACTACATTGATTATTCTAACTCATTTTAAACAATGAATTGTCTGTTAATAATTGAAATAGATATGTAACACACGTAAAATCATGTTGCTGCTCTATCTACGATTTATTGGGCCAATTTTTGACCATTTATCCATATGATAATTCTAGTTTTCAGATGAATAAAACAACATACAACGACTAAATATAACCAATGCTCTTGACCCATGTAAATAATACCATTCAATTATGAACTCAAACAAACTGCAAACTATTAACAACAACATAACGGTTCAAGTTTTTTACTTTTCATATACACTACGTGAGTAAATCTGCATACATTGGAAATTTGCAAAGAAACAATACACCTGCTTTATAGTACAAGGCACATAAAATAACACATTTTTACCAGCACATAACACTAAGGCATTCGAAAATACAGTTTACTGCTTATTAACGTGACGTCAGAGGAGTAGCCAAAGAAATCCGTCTTGACTACATATGGCACTTGTTTTGCCGGCGATTTAAATTTCGCTGCTATATGTTGTTTCGGTTCTGTAATTACTAATAATTTTTTTTGTTACGTAGATTTAAATATGTATTTACTTTTCACACAATTTTTGTTTGTATACAATATTTACGTTAATTACTATGCACTTTTTTATCGTTTCTGAACGATGAACTCTACTTATTTTTATATAATTTTGATTGTATCTTTTTTATTGATTGATATTTTTGTTCAGTAGTGATATGTATTAAAGAATAAGATTTCCACATTCTGTTCTTATCAAACTTGCATCGAAAATTGTTCAAATTTATTAATTATAAGAATTTTCCAATCGCCACTTCGATTAAATTCACGCTTGAGAGAGGGCCCATCAATATACGTTTAATGGTGGTTCAGTGCTCAGTGCGTCCTCTTTATTATGTATATGGGAATGGAACATTCAAGAAGACAGTATACAATTTTACAGTGACTAATTTAAAGTGTTTCTACACAAGTGTATCTCAACAATCATATCTCACAACCAATCACTCACGTATCTCAAGCATAAGCTCTCTCTCTCTCTCGACAGTAAAGTTACTTACGTGTCGACAAGTATAATTCTAACTCTCTCGCTACAATAAAGTTACTTACATGTCCTCAAGTGATAAAATAAATCACTAGCTCACTCCATCGCGACAGTAAAAGAAATTTACTGATCGGGAACAAGATTAGCACTGTAAAGTTTATATTCACGCCAAAAGACTTTCTCTCACTACATGAATCTGAGGTGGTTGTTTTGTATTTACATCAAAGTTGTATTATTTCAATCATTGTAAATAATCTCAACCAGTGTTGTAAATAAATGTACATAGTTCAAATTTGGTTTTTTTTGTTGGTGAATTCCAATTGAGTCAGCACCTATCTATTTCTCTTTTTCTGGCAAGAGCCATCACTATTAGCTAAGGCTAGAACACAATATTTAATCTAGATATGCAATCGATTTCAAGAAAGTTATGTGTTACTTTGGGTATTTACCCCTCCCCCTTTCTAGCTAAACGGCGTTTTTTAACTAAATGTGTTTGCTTGTTAATATCTTTTTTATACGATTTATTAACATTCTTGTTATAATCATTATTTATTACTACAACCGTTTTTTTTTAATTCTAACCGAATGATAATTTCATCTTCTCGAAAAGATAATGTTTGTGACGGTTTTTTGTTATAGTGTGGACCCATGCAATAAATCCCTACTTTCTTTTCTTCTCTGCTCTCTGTTTTTCTTTATCAATTTTTCTACGTGTGCATGGACTGTGTCGCATTGACGTTGAAGATTTTGGAACTGCCCATCTGGGTGGAAGGTAAGTGCATCTTGTAACCCATTGATTCTAATCTGCCTAGATTTTCTATATGTTTCACCCCATTCTTGATCTAGCCTATGTAATAGTCGTTCATAAACGCTAGTGTACAATCTTTCTTGTAATCGCTCTTGGATATTATTTACGGTATTCCAAATCATGCTATAATTGGCAAGTTGTATCTTAACTGACTCTTTCATTTCGTTATCCGCTCGTGATTCATTTTCTAGTTCTAATCGTGACTGCAAAACTGTGGTTGATTTTGACGGCTTTATTTTACTGCATCCGACACGCAGCTTAGACTGTATTTTTCTAACATCCTTACAATATCGGTATAAATTTTCTTGACTCTATTACTGAATTTGCCCCTTGCGGAATTGTCTCTTCGTGTTGTTGAAACTCTTCCCAACATTCCCTCGCTAATGTTCTCTCGTCTTTTGTATATGGTCTGGTTTATCTCGTAGGACCATCTTTCTTTATATTCGTCTATAATTTATATAAGTTATCGGCTAACTTTGGTTAGTCGTTTATTAACACTTCCATTGTTATTTTATTGTTAAATACTTCCTTTTTCTACCAACAGTGTTACAATCAGACATTTTGACTGATTGATTAAAAATTTCCAAAATAAACTTCCTAAAAAATAAAACCGTCACATGTACTAACAATAATTAAAACTCTTAGGACTCATTTTATTACTACCCTTAATCAAGCTTATATACAAACTCTATATTCCCGATGTTCACGCTGGCACCAAAATCGTGGGCGAGCCGTACGCGATGATATGTTATTGTACCTTGTAATTCAGTAGACTCGACCTACTTTATAAATCACCAATCAACATTTTGTGGCTTTTCATATGGTGCCTATCAAAATTATTTATAAGCATTGTTCATAAATATTTAAATATAAATTACACCATATAAATTATTTTATAAACATAGAATTGGTTTTGTTATGCTTATATTGTCTTTATTGTACAGTAACAAAAAACATAATTGTTCATAATGGCCAATAACCGATTTACTTACGCAATCCCTTGCTATATGTAGGCTTTCAGGCACGTGAGGAAATGGCCGCGGGTCTTGCCCAGTGCGTCCTATATACCAGCTACCCCTTATGCATGGCTCCCTTAACTATACCCTATAATTTATACTAAAACTAATTGTTTATCATTGAAAAATATTGATGCCTTGCTCTTTATACACCACCTTTTATGGGTAATGTATCACACATAAAAGCCTCTCTAAAGTATCTCAATTTCAATTTATTGGCACACTTTAATATATAATATATAATCATAAAGAGCTCTGTCAGGCAGATTTAGTGATTTTTTTTAGTACAATCCACATCTACGGATTATAGAATATATAGAATCTTTACGTAAAAACAATCCTGAACCTTTCTTGCCAATTTCAACATTGTTGTCATTCCCGTTTATTTTTTTTATACCTATTATATTTTTAGCTACAGTAGACACTCCACCAACTAGCGCATTCATTGCTCCCGTGGCCAATAAAATAGGCAGCATTGGAAACAATTTTCCAGATTTATCCTCAAATTTAACAACGCGTCATGGGCGGATGTCTTTTCGACCACCTGCTATTTTAATAGCCCATCTCACGGTTTTAAACCTGTCAAGCTAAGTTTTCGTAAATTTTTATGAATTTTTATTTTCTTAATCATTTCTATGTAGGATCGATAACGTGTGTTTGAATAAAAGCCTCATTCCCATCTTTCTTTTAGCTTTCATTTTATTTAAAACTTGTCAAGATGCAGCATTATTTCCAAACTGGAAGCTTTCGATCTCACTCGCTGCCAAACACGACCTTGTGATTATTTGTCCAACTTATTATCACGTAATGCAGAATTTTAGTTGTATGTGAAGTCGTGCTGTTTGCAAGCTGCATCTAACGGGTCAATTCCAGGATTACCACGCGCCACACGCTTCTGAATTCGATTCGATGGACCGCAGAATTGATAACCCGGGAGATGGGTTTCAAAAGGAAGTTTATCAATTATCGAATTTAATATACCCGCACTTCTGTAGTCAATAGTTTTCGTACTAAACCGTATCAGCAAAATTAATTCATTTATATAGTCAATTCGTTTTCATGCTCATAGTAGTTAAAAAATTGCAGTTATAAATACAACATTTTAAAATTGCCATTGAGAATTTGGACTTCGATGATTCCACATCTAAAACATTTATAAAGAATGAATTACTACCAAATTATTTTCTCAAAATTTTCGGTGGACCGAGAGGATGTGGCAAAGCACATTTTCTTTTAGCCTTGTTATTTGATCGAAATGGATCAAAATCTGCTAATATCTATCTTTATTCAAAACTTTTCTATCAGTAATGATAATTAGCCATATGGGTTACTGGGAAATGAGTTGCACCAAGTTAAAGAAATAAAATATTTTCCATATAAAGATAATGAATTAGTCATAAATCTTGACGAAGCTAAAGAAAACTGTGTGATAGGCAGGATTAAATTAGGACATATTTTTCAAGAGGACTACCTAAATGTACCAACATAGCATATTTATATTAAACATATCCTAAAATCCGTAAACAAATAATAAGAGACAATTGCAATGCGATTACACTTTTTAAACAAGACTTATGCTTTAAGTTATTAACTTAAAGCATATTTTCGATGAACATGTCATACCAGATATATCGTATAACTACTTTAAAACATGTGTCAAAAATTGTGGAATAGTAATAAATTTAACCCATTAGTAATTGTAAAAGAATTCGAATTAAGTAATGGCCGATATCGATGTGGTTTTGATGTATATTCATGAATCATTTCACTTTCAAAAAACAGTTATTTTGATAATCATGACGCTTCTAGACGCGTCGGAAAGTGTCTGCCAAAGAAAAATTTTAGCATTAGATAATAATATTCGAAAAAAATATTTAGCCTTGAAGTTGGGGCGTTCTAACGAAGATTCGGTCATTGAACCGAATTTTTACACCTATTACTGATAAAAAACCGATAAAAAAATTAGCAGCAGACAATGTGGTTGTTAAAAATAAAAACGTCTGAAACAAATGGAAACTAATTGAAAAATGTAGAACAAAATGAAAAGAAGGAGATATCTGAAGTAGACCAAATTGAGAAAATAGGTGAATAAGTAGAAGAGGAGGAAATGGAGGAGCAGGATGAGGAGGAGGAAATGGACCAAAAAGACTGGTGGAGGATGATGAAGAAGATGAAAGCGATGTTACAATTACTAATGCAGATAGATCTCAATTGGATAAATATTCCCAAGAACGTATAAAGGAATATTTTAAGCTTTTTCCTAATAATGACATTACCCATTCTGCAAAATATAACGCTATCATTAATACATGGGCCGTGGGCCTTAATAAAATTGAATCTGATAAAACTATTAGTCATATTATAATAGGTAGAAAACTATATTCAGGTAACAACGGACTTTATAATTTATTATTTTATAAAGATCCTAAAAATTATGCTAGTAAAGATTTTAAGTAATTTGATCGCATATTAGATGACGCTAACCTACACAGAAAGGGTCACTCTTTTCAAGGCAGAATAGTTGCAGCCAGGAATCAGAAATATCGACGTATTATTTGTCCACTGTTGATAAAGCAACTATAATATGTTTTAAGATTCCAAACCAATAGAATATGTTTATCGGGATGATGTTAATGAATTTCGATTTCGATATATTACGCTTGCTATTCGCATCGTAACAAGCAAGTAATACGCAAGCAATAATTGCGTCAATTATTGAATAAATAAAAAAAGGAAAAGTTATATATTAATATAATATCATGCATAAGTAGTATTAATTAGTTAAACAACGGTGATGAGTATAGAAAACTTTGGACTTTCGTCCGATAAATATTCATATTATCAGACTTTTTCCTCGTCTACTTCTTCATCATTATTTTCATTTATATATACTGGTGATATAAAAACATGTAGTGTTAATTTACACACTCAAGATGTTGACATTGCTAATAAAAAGTATGCGGATGCCTCATGTTGACCAATAATGAATTTTCATTTAATGCTACAGTAAGATGTTGCTAAAAGTGAAGAAAATAATAGACATCGATATATTAATCGATATATTTAATGGAATTAAAGATTTAATCAATACTTTTGAGGAAAAAATTTAAGAATTATCGGCATGATTTGGTAGTAATACAGCTGAATTTAACAACACGATTGAAGATCGGGTTATTAAAATGAGTGAAGATTAAATGTGAAGATTTAAACATTACATAAGGTTCAGTTGGATACATTTAATAATCGGGAGAAGAAATCTTAATTATTTTAAAGCTGGTAAACAATCAGAAACAACACGTCTATACTGAAGGTAGTTTGCTAAGATTTTAGGCACTTGTGATTTAATATTTAAAGTGATAAATAACGTCTATGTAAATATTACAATATAAATGGAACGTACAAGTAGATTTCAATTTTACCAGATATTGTCAAAAAATATAACGAAGCGAAACATAGTGCAATTAAAATGAAGCCATGTGATGTTGGTGAGACAATTGAGATAAAATTGTTCGATACAACTTATAACCATATGAAAGTCTTGCCATGATCGAAATTAAATGTTGGCGATATGGTACGCGTCAGTAAAGAAAAGCATGTTTTCGATAAAGGGTAAATACTTAACACTTAAAAATTATAAAAATCAAATAGTCCAATAGTTGGTGATCTAAATAAACAGCCAACAACGGGTTTTTTCTATAGCTATGAATTACCGAAGACATAGCAACTAAAGAAAAACGAAAATATGATATATGTAAAATGGCTTGGTTTTGATTATTCTTATAATCGCTAGATTCATGAGGTAAATATACTAAAAAGTACCACAAAAATTAGTTGCTGTACAAATATTGTACAAACATGACTCCTTCTGTAAATAAATGTGTTTTAAGTGCTGATCAAGTGGATAAATATCTGCTTGGTCTATTAGATGTTTGAACAATACATTAGTGGAAGAAATCCAGCAAAACTCTCATTATTAAATACAAGATTTTCTACAATAAATGATAATATATTAATAGATGTTGGTTTGAATATGACCATGGACTTTAGGCCTTTTATAAAATTAAATAATGTCTTCCAATTCGAAGCATTTGAATGAGAACCACTGATGTTAAATACGTATTGGATTCGTATCCACAATATGGATATAGGTATATATGAGCATCGAATAACGTGCAGTACTGTATACTAAACAGTATAATACGTAGTTAGGCCTACGCACATACGTGTTTATATTTTATCTTACCTGATAAGTTGTAGTTTTTTGAAAAATGCGTATTATAGAACTGAGCCAAAATGTAATAGCAGACAAACAATCTTATTTTAATCAGCAGCGTAAAATATTAAACAATTTTAAATAATAAAAAAGAATGGAAATAACCAGACAAAAGTGAAACTAAAATCAATTATGGAACTATAACCTGCTAAACATTCGACCTTTTTTGTCTGTGATTCAATTTCTATAGATAACGTGCGCGATGCGCTAAACGATCGTCCGAACCGAACCCAATTCAAACGAACAATTACTAATAATCACATAGTAGAACTAGAACGCACAGCGAAAATTATACTAATAAAAATAATATATAAAATTAAATATTATTTTATAATATGTATATATATTTTATATATAAGTACGCATATTTCTTTCCCTAATATTATTTCGGTGTTATTATCGGTCACGCCCGTCAAGTTTATTTAGATTCTTTAATTTCGTTTGGGAAAAGAATAATAATTATTACAAGCCACGTGTTGTACCATTAATAGGTTAGCGGTCTATCCTTCAAAATAGGGTTAATGGTTATAATTCAAAGGGGTACTTACTCGATAGGATATGGACAAAGGACAGGATATTCATTCTGTTTTGCTTGTAGAGGAAATAGACCATTAAATGTTTTACATTTACCAAAATCCCTAATCATCTTTGCAATGTTCATTGCATCTAATTTCAACGCCATAAATGACAGTGATAGATCTGTCTCTCTTTTCAGATTTTTTATCTTTGTCTAACCGTAGATGGGATTGCGCTCGAAGCGCCGATCGATAAAAGCAAAATCGATCTATGCAATTGTACATTATTTATTTGTTTAGCCAATGATTATACATGTAAATAGTTAGTTGTTAACAAAATGCAGTTTTTAAGTTATTAGATTAACATTATTTTGTAATTGAAAATTATTCTGTATATTATTCTATACACATCGAGAATGAAGCACCGTTTTCTACATTAATGGAAGTTATGCAACCAATTAACTTTATGAATTAAAAATCTTCTCAAATACATTGTTTTTTGACAATTCTTACACCTTCCGACCAACTAAAATTTGCTAATTCAAGCTCTTCCTACTTCCGGCGTTTTCAGCGAAAAAGCCGTTTTAGAACGGCTACCATGTTCCATGTAAACTACTGATACAAGGAGTGACCAGTAGCCACTGGTAACCATTACTACTCAATTTTTCTAAAGTTAAAATCTTATGTTGCCTTAATTTTTTTTTTTTTAACTTTCAAATCCATTTTCTTCACAGTTAATTAATCTAATTAACCCCATTTTTCTAGTAATTCATGTCCAAATGAATTATTACTAATGTACTCTGTTGGTCTAATCAATATTCACCTTCATAAAATTGTCCTGTTTCATTCACGTTATACTAGAAGTTGACGTCATATTGAAAATTTTGCACTTCTCGAGAATTTCACCATAAATTCACACCTTCTCACTATTACCCAATGAGGAAAAACGTTTTACATTCGTTTTTCATTCTTATCTGCACGTTTTCTTCTCAATTATTCGAATTTTCGAATATATTTTGTTCTTCAACTTCATTGAAAATCTATCGTTGCGATGTAGCTGCATTTCTCTGATTTCTACTATCAAGCGGTGCTATAATTCTGACCACTGTGCCTGCGACGTTCTCGCCGCCCATGTAACTGGAGATGCTATCATCGCCAAGACGAAAATTATTGACTGGAAGGTGCACGTAATGTATTGCATACTGACAAACACTTAAGGTAGGACCTACACAGTTTACTGATTGTTGCATGAATTTTCGTTGAGGAAAACTTGCATAATTTCATGAACTGCATGAATTTTTTTTTTATCCCAGAGGCTTTTTGATATGCATACGATCGTTAGCACTGATAAATTACGGTTGCTGAAAAGTCCTTACATCGACACAGTTGTAATATACATGTGTAAATTATAGATCGATTCTATTTGCTTTTATCCATTTAAAAGAAACACATAAATTCATACGTATTAGAAGGTTGGAAACTTGACAATCTGGAAAAGTAATTATTGACTGCAGAAAGACAAATGATGAATATAATTCGAATTTTTTTTTAACGTTCTGTATTACCTGAATTAACTGAGAAGCACTTCAAAGACCGGAGACGAATTTAAATTATTAACTGAAGTTGAATTCAGTTGTTATGATTGATTTATAACTGAAATGTAATTATTAACTAAGTGGTGCAAATTTTTTTAAAAGTTTCAGATGCTCGTATGGGCAGAAACAGAATCTTATTATCTGGAAGATCCAAAGATTCACTTATACCGCTTCTCCATAATAGCTTGTCAAAATTTGAATACTCATTATTGCATATTTTTGCGTTGGTACCGAACCTTGCAATTTTACTAAGGATTTTTGAGCGTGTATAGCAGAATTATTCAAAGCGTCCAAATCCATTTAGATCAAAATACATAATAAGTATGAAAAAATAAATAAGGAGTATAATATAGTTACGGATAATTTAGTTGCTTACATAGATATTTTTTTTGCTTCACACTCTGACACACACACAAAAAAGAATTCAGAATTATCTGGTTGAAACGAATACTTTAATATTTATTATAAGCGGACTTTAAATACCTGATGCAAGTACCATCATCAACACCAAAAATTAGAATCTCTTTTATAAGAAATCTTTTCTTATTATTATACATAGGGCTAAATATGTTTTTTTAGATTTAATACAGATTATAACATTTCCAGAAAAATGTTTTAAACCTTAATATTTTTTAATACAACCAGCATGCTGTTAAAGAGTTTGGGTAATTTTATATTTAATATTAAAAATACAGATTATTATTCTACACACCCCAAAATTCCCTTTATATACCCAACCCAACATAATGGATGTTAGTTGGCTTTGTGATGCAGTAGTAGGATCCCTATATACTACATAATACTTAGCAGGTTCGATTCATATTCACATCTAAAAAAATTTATTTTTAAAGATCTCATCTATCATGCGTCTCTCTCTCTCTCGTTTTCCGTTACTTCTCTCCAGTACTGCTGTAACCAGGAGCTTGTTACCACATTGAGGATGAGTGTAAGGACGCCCATTATTACTGCGTCGCGACGGCATCTTTATACTTATCGATGTAGTAAGCAAGTATTATCATCACAACATTGCGCCACATTCCAAAAATAAATATGACATTTCATTGACACAAAAATATGACACTGACAATTGACACACAAAATGCAAAAATATGGGAATGATAATTGACACACACAGTGCCGTCTAATATACAAACCGAAAAATTAAATCGCCATGCAGTTGGCAACACGTGAACTGAAATGACATAAGAATGGAGCCCCGCGATTGTAGTGCCACATAATTTTGAACCCGTGGTCTGGTTCTGCTGTTGTATATCTACTTACGGAATTATCATGGCAACTAGAAACGAACAGAATTATTTTCATTTGACAGTTTTATGTTTATTGTTCTACGTTTTGCTCTTTCTATCGTGTAAGTGGCAATTTGAAAAAATAATTAAAATATGTATTACGCAAATATACAGAGTGCCCCACTGGGAATTTCCCAATGACGTTTGGTCTCGAAAGTTTAGATTTCGATGCCACTTTTGTCTTATAGAATTTGACCAATAGGGATTGAGATCAAGTATTCCGAAATAGGGTTTCGCTATCCAGTTTCATTGGTTTAAGTGTTAACTGAGTATTAAAAGAAAAAGATAATTAATGACTATAATTCAGCTCCGTACATGCCGGTACAAAATTTCTAGGGTTTGGGAATAGAGCCCTCTAAAATTTACTAAAATTCGATACCTTTTATGGAAAAATTCAATACAAGTTCAATAGCGCCCATCTCTAAGAACAGAAACGTTTAGAATAGGAAACATGCTGTGTTGCAGACGCTGTCGATCATCACCATATGTATGCCATTTATCGGATTGTCCATATTTCTGCCAAATCAAATTATTAAAACTTAAAATGGAATCAATTTTTCGTTCCAGTTGTTTCAGTACATCATTAAATTGCAATATTATGATTTTCATTTGTTAGACATTGTGATAAAAATTTAAGTTATTAGAAAATTGAACGGTTAACAAAAAATTCGTGAGTATCGTAGTAATTGCGTAGGGATGCAGCTCAATTAGATAAAATGCGACAACTGCACAAGAATTAAAGGTATAGATATAGAGCACATGGCCACCAGCAAAAAGTGCCAAATATAAAAACGAAAGTAGTAACAATATCGAAATAGGATAGATTATGGAAGCGGGGAAGAAGAGAAGAAACAAACAAAAAACTGAAAAAAAAATAGGGGAAAGGAGTAGAAAACAATGAGAAGAAAAAATTAAAAAATATGGAGGTTAGCAACATGAAATATACGAAGTATAAAGGGAAAAGAAATAGAACTAGAAGATGAGTTTCTGGAAAATAAGATAGACATAGTTACAATAACGGAAACGAAAAAAAAGGGCGAGGATTACAAAAAATGGTGAAAGGATTTGTATTTATATATAGCGGAGTGGAAAGAGAGAAAAGAGCAGCTGAAGGAGTTGCATGTATGATAAAAAAAGTATGGGCACACAATATAGAAGAATGGGTGGCGTGTACAGAGAGGATATTGACAATAAATATGAAGGCTGATAATGAGAGCGTTAAAACGATAATAAGTGTGTATGGACCAAATGATGACGACAAAAAGGAGAACAAAGAGAAAATCTGGGAAATGTTAACAGAGACGGTAGAAAGAGCAAAAGGCGAAATATACATTGCAGGAGATTTTAATAGTAGAGTGGGAAAGGGAAAAACAGGAGAGAGCAGAATATTGTACCAGAATGGGGAGACAATACTAAATGATAACGGAAAAAGATTGATAGAGTTTTGTCGAATCAACAATATGTTTATAGCAAATACTTATTATAAGCACAAGGATATACACAAGTATACTAGAGAGATGAGCAGCAAAAATGAAAAATCAATAATAGACTATACAGTGGCAGGAAATTAAAATAAAAAGAACATAGTAGATGTAAAAGTATCAAAAGGGCCGGAAGTGGGAAGTGATCATTATATGGTTATATCAAAAATAAAGAAACCACTAAAATCAGACGACCGAGAGAGAAAAGAAGATAATATAAAATATGAGAAAATAAAAGCGTATAGGCTAAAAGACGGAGAGGTGGCAAAGCAATATAGAGAAAAAATGAAGAGGATGATCGAGAGCAGAAATGAGAAATGGAAGGCATTAAGTTTAGAAGAAAGTTAGGAGGAATTCAAAAAGATGATACTACAAATAAGATCGAAAGTGTGTGGAAAAATAAAAAGAAACAAGGATATAAAACAAACGGCGTGGTGGACAGAAGAGATCAAGAGAAGAGTGAGATTAAAAAAGAAAAAATGGAAAGCATATTTACCAAAAAAAATTAGAGAAACGTATCAGTGTTACAAGGAGAGAAGGAAAATAGTGAAGCATTTAGTATTAGAGGCGAAAAGAAAAGAATGGGCAGAATTCGATAATAAATTAGAAAACGTAGCTGCAGCGGGAAAAAAAATATTCTATAGTAGACTAAGAACAATAAGAAAAAGAAAGACCAACAATGCTACATATATAAATAACAAGGAAGGAAAAATATTAAAGCAGGAAGATGAAATAATGGAAAGATGGAAGCAATACTTTGAAGAGCTGCTATCAGACAATATAGAAAGGAACGATACAAGAGAAGCAGACAATACAGAGAGAAAGGAATGCAAAGACGATGAAGATGGATTTAATATGGAGGAATTGGAAAAGACCATAAAACAACTGAAGCATGGAAAAGCACCAGGAAGTGACACAATAATGACTGAAATGATAAAATATATGGGAGAAGAGGGAAGGCAGGTAATGCTGAACATATATAACAAAATATGGCGAGAACAAATAATACCTAAAGAATGGCAGCATGCACTGATAGTACCAATCTTTAAGAAAGGAGATAAGAAATATTGTAATAATTACAGAGGAATTACTCTATTAAATACGAACATGAAAGTGTTGGAAATTATGATAAACGAGAGAATAAAAATTAATATAGAGAAAACTCTGGACGAATCACAGTCAGGATTTAAAGAAAGCAGAAGCATTCAAGACAGAGAAAGAGAGAGATAAGTAGGAAAATTATTAGATTAATAAAAAAAATATATGAAGAATACCCAAACAGCGTGATAGTCAAAAACAGACAAACAAAAAAATTTAAAACGAAAGACGGACTAAGACAGGTAGGAGGACTAAGTCCAACATTATTTAATATTTACATGGACAAAATAATAAGGAAAGCGAAAGCAAGAACTATAGACTTGACGTGGGATGGAACTATATGGAGAGAGTTGAAGTAAAGATTGGAGGATTTGCGGACGATATAATGGTGATAGCATCTAACGAAAAAGAGTAGCAGACAAGCATAAATAAATGAAATGAAACACTTTGAGAGAACGGAATGGAGATGTGTAAAAAGAAAACAATAGTAATGGTGATCGGGGAACAACATGAGATAAAAATCATGGTAGATAAGGTAGAATTGGAGCAAGTGACGAAATGGAAATATCTAGGAGTAAAAATATCTAGTTCAGGAAAGCAAGAAGAAGAAATTAACAGTCGGGTAGAAAAAGCAATGAAAGTGTTTTACAGTATCAGCAATATGATTGTGGGAAAAAAAGAAATAACAAGGAAAACAAAAATAAACAAAAATAAAAAAATAGGAAAGACAAGTGAGAAGGGTATGGGAAGCTAGACCTGGGCAGAAAAGAAAAAGGGGAAGACCTGAAACTACTTGGGATGACATAATAGAAAAGATATTACAAAGAAGAAGAATAACGATGAGTGAAGCTAGTAGGATGGCAAACAACAGGAAAGCATGGAGAAAGTTTAGGGACGCAGTGACGTGAAGCAAAAACTAATAAACTTAGAGAAAGCAAGATAGAAAGAAAGAAAGGAAAAAAAGATAAAGACTAACAAGCCTACACCAGAAATGGTAGACAGGCTTTACTATATATATATATATATATATTCTCCACTACTACCAGGCTATTTACCCAACCTTGAGGACTTTCTACTCTAGTAATAATATTTCTTTTAACTTAACTATCTAAAGTACTTTTTAATTTTTCTCTTAATTTTATTGGAATTCTTCGAGGTGGATTTACCAGAGGAATAGCTCCTAGTACAATTTCTATTTTACATCTATTATTAAAACAACCTACACCCTCGAACAAATCCTTATTAAAATTTAAAAACTTATCTAATATGCTACTCGTATTGACGTTAACCTCATCTACTCTTTTAATTAAATTCAATTTTTCACATGCTCTTGCACTTAATAATGGTATATCTTTATTTTTAACAACGAAAGCATTTCGTAACATTGCTTATATTTGAAGTCTATTAATAATTTAGCACAACCAACAGGAATAATTTTAAAATCACCATAACATTTTAATACTACATTGGTAGGTTCTATTCTTACCTTATTTCTATAATGGTTATTAATTAGATGTTCTGATATCGTACTCACTTCTGCACCACTATCTAACTTTACTTGAATTGATTTCTTGTCAATATGTATATTTTGATACCATCCCTGTCTGTCTGGAATATTTCGATCTACACTATTCACCATTTGCACACTACCCAAATATACGTCTCCTTCTGTCTCCTCAGACCCATCCAATAAGAGTTGTGGTGGTTTCTCATTATTAGTTCTCACCATCTGTATATTTCTTTGTGTCTTCTTTACCCTACAACAAATTTTAAAATGATTAAACAAATTGTTACACTGTTTTCCATAAGCTGGACATTGTCTGGCACCATTGATAATTCATCTTTTGTTTTTGTTACTTTATATACTTCAGCAACATTTTGATGTAAACTTGACATTTGACTTTTTGATGTTTCTGCTACTCTACAATATTCTATAGTTTTTCTCAATGATAATTCTTCAGAGCTCATTCTCAATAATCTTTCTTGTAAACTTAAATTATTTATACCAATAACTAATTTATCTCTGATCATTTGATCAGTTAAATTCTCAAATTCACACGTAAGAGCCAATTGCTTTACATCTGCCAAAAATTCTTCGAATTTTTCACCTGGATTCTGTATTCTCTTATGAAACATGTACCTTTCATATACTATGTTCTTTATTGGATTGCAATATGTTTCAAATGATTCTAACACTAAACCCAAAACTTTTTTATCATCGTCTGATAATCGAAACGTATTATACAATTCTACTGTCTCCTCGCCTATTATATTTAAAAATATAGCCACATTTATTTCTTCAGCTTCACCTGATTTCCCAGACGCCACCATATATATTTCAAAATTCTGTGTGAATTTCCTTCAGTTTTCACTGACATTTCCATTCAAAATGAGTTCAAAATGGTTTAGGTGCTCTGGCATTACTCATTTCTCTCAATAATACAATTTTTTTTCAATACATATCTTTTTTTTTTAACCTTACTTTTTTTTTCAAAAAAGAAAACAACAATCATTATTTATTTCTTACATAGCTTCATCGACTGCGCCATGTTATATATTGCTGTACGCTTAGGGATCTTGGGTATTATATGAATAATAATTAGTCAAGACGATAGTTTTTAAATCATGTATATTCTCATCCAACCACCATGTGCTACTACCACTTTTATATCTTGTCTTGCATTACAGTGTTGCCTACTTTGTATTCGGTTTACTATAGTACTTGGTGAACTTGTACCATTTAAGTAGGTTATGTTAGTTTTAAGTCTCGCGTGTGGCTTGTTTTCCTTGCTATTTCTGCCATTCCGAGTAAGAATTTATTTTTTGGAATCTCGTCATTCCATTCATGCGCCTTATTAATTAGATGACAAGTAATTCGGCTAATCCATTAAGAAATTATTGAGTAAATTACTTAAATTACTAATTGAGAAAGAATTTTAGTTACTCAGGCCGTTTACCCGCCATTGGTCAACTATATTTACGTCATACGTGTCAGTGTTTGGGGTTTTTGTTATAACTTAACATTTTGCTTAACATTAACAGTTTTATAGGCATTTTGCTAAACATATTCCACCCAACGTGGTTGTTTCGGGTTGTCAATCGTGTGCCTTTATTGGGCTGTTTTAGAAAATTCTACAGGGTTTAATTCTGTTGAAGGCTCTGTAGCCTGGTTGTAAGGGAAAAACTCACACAATGCTCCGTGTACTGCCATGTTTACATATGACGTGAGCCTTATTCTACCTCTCTACCATAGCTCTAAGGGTTTGCATTAATGGTTGCCACCCATATCCGTTCAAGCTTTTCTGGCTTAGTTTAGGCCTTCTTGCTGTACCATAATCCTATGTTCTCTAAACATTGTTGGATGTTTTTTTTCCTGTAGTCGGAAAATTTCTGTGAAATTTCCCGTCTGTGTGTTGGAGGAGGGGCAGCTGTAACTGTTCAATTTCTATCTTATTTATAGGTTTTTTAGATCTAAAAAAAGCATTCGACAAAGTAGGAAGGGATAGATTGTGGAGGATGATGGCAGAGAAAGAGATAAGCACGAAAATGATAAGCTTAATAAAAAAAATATATGAAGAAAACTCAAATAGCGTAATAGTCAAAAACAAACAATCAAAAAAATTTAAAACGAAAGACGGACTAAGACAGGGAGGAGGACTAAGTCCAACATTATTTAATATCTACATGGACAAAATAATAAGGAAAGCGAAAGAAAGAACTAGAGGACTTGAAGTGGGATGGAATTATATGGAGAGAGTTGAAGTAAAGAGTGGAGCATTCGCAGACGATATAATGGTGGTAGCATCTAATGAAAAAGAGCTGCAGGCAAACATAAATATATGGAATGAAACACTTAAAGAGAACGGAATGGAAATGTGTAAAGAGAAAACAAAAGTAATGATAATTGGGGAACAACAGGAGATAAAAATCATGGTAGATAAGGTAAAATTGGAGCAAGTGACGAAATGGAAATATCTAGGAGTAGAAATATCTAGTTCAGGAAAGCAAGAAGAAGAAATTAACAGTCGGGTAGAAAAAGCAATGAAAGTGTTTTACAGTATCAGCAATATGATTGTGGGAAAAAAAGAAATAACAAGGAAAACAAAAATAAACGTATATAAAACAATAATAAGACCAATACTGACATTTGGATGTGAGACATGGATAACAGATAAAAAGGAAATAAGTAAAGTTCAAGCGGTAGAAATGAAATACATGAGGAGAGTAAAGGGAGTGACAAAGAGAGAAAGAATCAGGAATGAAGAAATAAGAAAAGCACTGGGAATGGAGGCGATACACGAATACATAGAGAAGAGACAGTTGGGATGGTGGGGTCACTTGAAAAGAATGGGACAAGAAAGACAAGTGAGAAGAGTATGGGAAGCGGGACCTGGACAGAAAAGAAAAAGGGGAAGACCTGAAACTACTTGGAACAACATGATAGAAAAGATATTGCAAAGAAGAGGAATAACGATGAGTGAAGCTAGTAGGATGGCAAACAACAGGAGAGAATGGAGAAAGTTTTGCGACGCAGTGACACGAAGCGAAAACGCGGGGGCCTAGAGGAAGTAGGAAAAAAAGATAAAGACTAACAAGCCTACACCATGAATGGTAGACAGGCTTTAAGATACATATATATATTTATAGGTATATTTTTCATTTGAGAAAGTGCATATTATTTAACTATTCCATCTCGCCTTCGTACTTTCTTTGTTCCTTCGCGCCGCTTTTCCTGGTATCTGTCACTAGGGTTCGTTTTTTATAGGGTTCCTAGTGGGGAACATTCGATAAAAATTTGGTACTCTGTGCTTACGGGGTACTTTTCGTTCAAGTTCAGGGATTCCTGCTGATTAAGGTTCGCTTCGCAGCTTATATTTGTCTACGGGTATGCGTGATTTAACGTACGACATACTCGTAGTGAACTTATTTTCTTAGTAGTGTTTAAAGTCTCAAAGTTAGGCTACTGCATTATGGTATATGGTTTGTGCCTCAAAATAAGCAAACTGTTTTAACCCGGTTGACAGGGGATTTATCTTTACTACGAAGAATCACTGAAGTTCCTTAATTATTGGTTCGTAATTGGCCTTCGAAAGCTTTGTATAGGGATTATTTTATTTGTCTCGTTAATCATCGTCCTTGCTCCTAACATTGCTTCCGGTTTGGACCACCGTCGACTTAGCATCCTCGCCACCAGTTTAGGCAAGTGCCATCGCAACCTCTAACATCAACTGTACCACCAGAAACCGCAAGTTGAGCTCTCTAAATAAAAAGATAAAATCTTTCTTTTATTATTTGCTGGTTTAAACATTTTAAATTCATACACGGTGGCCAAAAATTGGACTCTATCTATTGTTACTCGCGTAAAATACGTAACTTCTATTCTCATCACTTTCTCTATGCTCTTCAGGAGCATCTTCATATGTCTGCTCTAAATTTTCTTAACATTATTAATTGTTTAATCTTTGAAACGTCTCATTGGCGTAATTGTACTGTTATTTATTTCGCTTATTATTTTATTATCACTTATATTTTTCATCGTGAGCTTCCCTGCTCACTCAACCTCGTGAGGGTTCTGGATTTTACTAAAAATTCTAGTGGTGCCCATAAACCCACGGTAATCCTATCCGGTGATTATAACCCGAGATTCAGGGGCGCACCAGTGATAAAATATATACTGATCTTGTTGGGTACATTGCATTATGGTGATTTTTTTTATCGTTTGGTGCTCATTTTATTTTATTTAATTTAAGTTGATAATACTGATTTTGTGATATTGTATTTTCCGAACTTAATATTTTAGATACACTATTACTAAAACACATATATCGTCATTTTCTATTTTGGGCAAATAGCGGGCTCATACGTTGTGAAATCTATTAAGTCATAAGTTAATAGTAATGTACTTATCCAATCATGTTATTCTTTATATTGTAGAATAATAATGAATGTGTTATAATATTTTCAATAAGTTGAATAAAACTCACTAAACTAAATTATTCATTTCAACTGATTTTATCAAAATTGTTTTAACTGATAAGATGCTTAAAAGTAAACACGGTGGCCTCACAATTTTTTGGTCAACTTTTCATTAATCTTTATAGCAATGTCGAAGAAATAAAAATTACATCATTTTAATTCAATAATTTACCAGAGAGAATGGAACGAAAAATTGGTACCATTTAAAATTTCAGTAATTTTTATTAACACAAATATTGATTTTCAAATAGTATTTATTTCGAGGTAAACGTAATTCTTCACTTTTAAATATCATGAACGTTGATCAGCATTACAACGTTGAGAAGTTTCAGGTACCCGTGGAACAAGTGTCGTTGACCAACGGTCATGATATGAAAAATGCAGGATTACGTTTACTTCCTTATAAATACTTCTTCAAAATTATATTTTTGAATATGCGCACAGACTAGCCAGAGTACTAGTTGTTAAATTGCCGCTCAGCTAATGTACATTTTTAGTATCATAAATAGATGTAAAATTGTCACAAAACATGTGAATTTATTGTACATACAAAATAAATATTATCCTAAAATAAATGATTACTTTCCGTTACCCGATGATAACACGGTAGATGAAAAGCTTAAGTATCACTATTGCCTTATAAAACATATATCTAGGCACATATCAGTACAGATTAATAAAAGGAAATTTTTTGTTTGCGATAGGTGCCGTAATTATTTTCTAACTCAGGACAAACTAAACGATTATCACTTTTTAAGCGAACAATTGAAATTCTGTAAATTATCTTTTCCAAGTTATGATTACGTAGAGTTAAAAAATATTGTATATAAGTAAAAAGCACCTGTCGTAATTTATTTAGATTTTGAATCTGTCCTAGAGAAAATAGATATTTCACACAATAAAAGTCAAATTTGTTATCAACAGCATACGCCATTTGATGTAGGCTATTATGTAAAATATGCTTATGATCAACCACTTTGCTACTACGATTTTTATCGAAAAGAAAATTGTACAGGATTGATAGTAAATCAGTTAGGGTTAATAACAAACAAGATTGAATTCTGGTATTTATTCTTTTAGGTTTAGTAATATTCGTGAATATTTATTAATAATTATACATTTTTTTCCTTTGAATGGATTATTAAATCCTTTGTACCAATGTCCAGTGCGCTAGATATCGAAGGGGCAAAACATTTTTTTCTTTTTATGTTGTTTCTAAATAATGATCTGTCTCTGAAAATTTTGTCAGGATTGTCAGAGATGTATAACTATTTTAACTTAGACCTACTTGTGTTTTTTAAATAAACGAGAATTACGATGTGCCTGTGTCTGTTGTTATACTTAACATCGCTAAACAATACATAGTTGTACAATGTATTTGGTTTGAAAGCAACTAAGCTAACACATTTCAGGTTCACTCTAGTTCAGACCTGTTGATAGACGAAGGTAAGCAGCTAGGGACCTAGTTATTAAAATGTCTAATTCCGCAATATAATTATTATTTTCTGTTATAAACTGATATGAAAATATAGTAAATCCCAAAACATTCAAATATATCGATTTAAAATAATTTTTCACATATGATACAGTTAGTCCCATGTATATGTGGAGGTTCATCAATTACATCACAATCATCATCATCTTTATTTGTACCATGCCCCCAGCAAGGCTTCAAATATTTTGATACCATTTCTTATGATAGCTCCAATTGATTGAAATCTTTATAAAATTATCATCGAAATTGAGCAGATTCTCAATGCTGTTAATCATATCTTTTAATTTGATTAGTCGTTAACATGACTTCTGCTTTTACCAATAGCTTTGAAAGCACAACTTAAATATAATGTTTACGTTACTGCTACCACGCAATAGAGTATCGACAAGATTGAATCGTGTTTCTGTATTGATGAAACAGATAATAAATTCATACATATATTGGTGCGGAGAATCGCTCTAAACTATTCCACTCACTATCTTTAAACTCAGAATTTTAGCTTATTATTCTAATTTTGTATTTTGTTGAATTATTTGGAATGACTGTATTGAATCTGTAGCTTTTTCCATCTTACTCCAATTAGAAGGCCAACGGTCATTGGCTGAATTGAAGCAATTTTGAACTTGTTCTGCATTTTTCTGATTAACTACATATAATACAGTATTATAAATTGTCGCTAAACAAGGATTGTAAATCCAATCATCGTGATCTGATTTAGACTACTTGGATAAACCGATAATCTACTGTTACGTATGCATATATATATATTTATTTTTATTATCGATTTTATTGAGGCAAATACTTATACATCCAACTACTAAGTATAAATCAATTTCTTAAACTAAACATATGTAACTTATCATTTAGATGTTCCATACATTTGGGAATATCACGATTTAATTTAAGTACAAAATTAGCATCATTTGAACTTTGAATATTTATGAAATGAGGTAGCAATGATGTTGATGATCATCGATTCTATTAGATTCACTAATTAATTCTTGTGAATAGTGCTTCCTTTTATGTCTTTTGACATACTCTATATCAAATCCATATGATTTTTTTTATTATTAAATGTATATCATTGTAACCTATATGTCCTGATTCATACAATAATCCATGAATATTATGAATGTCATAATTTACATCTGGCTTTTCAGCAATGGTTAATGTTGACTAAGGTTTAAGTTCTTGAAATACATCGTGACTCTACTACCATCCATTTATAATAGTAGTTTTTTCGACATGGAATCCTCGTTTACCTGCATAATTATTTAAGACAAAGCGTTGCAAGTCAACAATAGCATCATTTCCAACGATGCTTCCAACTTCAGAAAATTGTGTAATTAATACACAATTTTCTTACGCAAGTTCGGTAACAATTACACTAAATTAACTTATTAAATAAGTGAAGAGAAATACAGTACACTTAACTAATCGAAATGCAGAGAAAGATTCCCGTGGGTCAAGTAACTGTGAACTCATTATAAGTTCTAGATGAATGGCTTTGTTAGCGCAACAAACTAATTCAGCAATGAAGCAGTCTGCTGATGTTTTGCCTCGAGCGATGGTCGGTCTGACAAGAAGTGGGCCAGCAAAATCGACTCCCATAACATCGAATGGTTTGCTTCTAGTCAAACGAACAAGAAACGCTGGTAATGGGTCAAAGCTAGGAGAGAATGTTTGAGAAAAGTTCTTTTTTCTTTAAGTTTAAAATTATCGGCACGGCTTCTGCTAAAGTGGCAAAATCGGTTTTGGTAGATGGCGCTAATTTAAAGACGATCTGGACCAGAATCGCGCCTTGAGCCGCGTGGTGGTGGGCGTACCACGAGATACTACGTTGGCGGATTTTTTCTCGGATTTGACATTGCACCATTGGATAGTAGGGCGAGTTTCGTAGATAAATCCGACGCTATTAGAGATAAAAGTATTCCATTGTCTGCGCAGCAATTTAATCCAGGCGACAATTCCAGCGGAGTCGGACCAGAGTATGTTCGAGGCAACATGATCTTAGTCTGATCGAAGATGATGAATTAATTAGGCAGGATGATGAGCGGCGCATAATTCAAGTATGGGAACACTCGTCGGCTTTATAGATGACAGTTTCGTCTTTGCTATGATTAATTGTTCATAAGTAACATTAAACTGTTAGAGCAGTTTGACCGTCGGGCGAAATGACTCTCAAGTAAACCACTGTCGCGTATGATACTTTGGACGCGTCAGAATAGCCGTGTAGTTCAAACCGTCCAATACCTTCATGAAGCGGGATTTTGACAGATTGTAACTGACGAAGCTTTTCCCAAAGCCTTTGCCATTCTCAGAGTAAATCAGAAGTAATTTTTTAGGTCTCAATCCAATTGACAAATTAGGTCTCTTGGAACTCAGCTTTGAATTTCAGCGTGACTGGAGGTATCTAACCGAACGGATCATAAATACGGGCTGTTCCCGACAGTAAACTTTGCTTTATATATACGGAAAGTGAAAGGGCGGCAATATGATACGTGAAGATATCGGAAGCCGGTAACCAAGTAAGACCAAATGTTTCGATGCTCGAATCTTCATTAGACATCAATAGGCATGGGTTAGCTATTCCTGTTGACTCCAGATCTGAAATCAAGTACGCATGAATAGCAGACCATTGTTTAAGCGGAGAACACCCTTTTTTGTAACAACGCAATTAATTCGTCTCGAATACATTCCAATTGATGTATGTTATCATGACCGGTAAACAAATCGTCAATATATCTACCATTTTGTAAAATTTCCAAAGCATTGAAGCATTCCGAGGCATGACGATTTATTAAATTATCTATTGTCCGCAGTGCTAAATATGGAGAACAGGAAAGGCCATAAGTCATTGTTTTTAATTGAAAAATTTCGATTTTGTTCTTCTTATTATGTTCGGTATGTTGCGGTCGCCATAGAATTAATAGTCTTGATCATCAGGTAATACGTTTTCTGACGGTACATCTTTTCGATATTCGCCGTAATTACATATTTATTTCATCTGATGCGTTGAATTATTTGATCGATATTACTTTGAAGCCGCAGGACGACAGGCAAAATATCATTGAATAAAATACCATTCGATGTTTTCGCCGAGGCATCGAACACAACTCGAAGTTTGGTCTCCAGTGACACCTTGTTAGACAACGCCATGATTTGGAATAAAATAATGTTTAAGTGGAAGATTAGCTTCATTAAATGAAGTTATCATCATATGGCCAAGATCTTCATACTTAGTCATAAAATCGAAATATGCTTTACGAAAATCCGGAATGCGATTGAATTTTCTTTGCAGTTGTATGAATCGCCGCAGAGCGGAATTATGAGAATTTCTCAATAAAGAGGCGTAATTTTTAATGGGAAGAATTTCCCATTAAAAATTCAAGATCTGGTAACAGATCTTGAATTGATGGGATCAAGTTGCGGTGATCGTTGAAACTTCATCGGCGTACCATCTGGAGCTGAAATACGCGCAGGTGTTGTTGATTGGCGCGTGCTGCAGTTAGGCCACAATAGAAGAGCTTGATAGGTAGTCACACGTGATTCGATTGCATCAAATTCTGCCAGCGTTGCTTGATTAGCTGAGGTAGTGGAATCGCTTTCAACGAGTTAGAGATGAACCTGGAATTGGTGGTTTAAGTCAGCGAAGACAATGTCAATAAATTCGACAGTGCCCCCATCAGAAGTCGCTTTAGCCCGATCACATAGTCAAGTAACGTAACGTTTGCATAGACGAATTGATGGCATTTTCACTACAATATGCACGAAATTATAATTGAAAATCGATAGAAAGTGTTGGCACTATTGACATTAATGACACTGCTTACACGCACAGATGCTGTGATGTATGTATTGATACCTACTAGAGCGCCAGACAATAATATATTTACACTGTCAATAAGTTCGGTAACAATTGCACTAAGTTAACTTATTAAATAAATGAAGAGAAATACAGTGCACGTGCAGTACAATCGAAATGCATAGAAGGATTCTGGTGGACGAAGTAACGGTTACTGTACTGTTGACGAAAGGATTAAAAAAATGCGTAGTGAAGCGAAAGGCGCTAATTGGCTTGAAAAGACGATTAATCTGGTACTCTCAACCCTTAGTGTTCAAGAGAGAGTAAAAGCAGAGCCAGAAGAACTACTAAAAACATCATGTTACAAAAATACAATAAAATTTATAAATGTAGATTATCGAGGGTTTTGGATTTAATTTGATTAACCAATTAATATCGAAAATGTCGGTCTAACAATGAAACTCTCACAGATCCTTTTATTTTATTTTATTGTTTAGTGCTTTCAATATTTCGCTAATTTTTGTGGCTATTTCAGTTTAATACTGCACATCAAAATTTTTTATTTAATTACAAAGAATTTTTTAAACTAATACAATGTAATTATAATTGCTACAGTGCTGATACATTACTTACAGTTAATAATGATTAAATTTGGCGCACTGGCATTTGTTGATGTAAGCACACAAGGTGTGCTCAGCCAACTCACAAATTAATAAGATACAAGTGGCAATACAATTACTTTAAAAGCATCAATAGAATTATAAAAACCATAATGGCAACCTTTTCGCTGTAAGATGTAGAGTGCCATTTTTGAATATTTTGCTGTTGCATTTGCTGTCTTTTACTTTAATTTATTTGATGTTTATTAGAAACAGCTTGTTTGTTTGATAGACCCTATGTCGTCAGATTATTTTTTATATCGGTGATTTTCAGTTATCATATATCCGATATATAATTATTAAGTAAACACTAGGGAACATCCTATTGATATTGTTGTTCTTTAATCTGTAGTTTGATCCACTAAACTGTTATATAGTGTTTTTTGCTGTTAATACTTAGTTTTGTTATATTTTGTTGTATTGTTATTTATGTTATTAGTATCTGTGCAAGTTGTTAGATTTGGTGTGTGGTGTTTCTGTTATAGTATATGCTGTGTTGTTATGCAAATTTTTTAACTACATTACTGACAATCGGACGAAGACTTGTGTATCCATTTTATAATTGATCGAATTACTATTTTGTTTTATTGCTATAGATTTCAGAGTCAGTCTTGTTTTGCAGTTAGGCACCTTCTTTACTACATTGACTTATTCGAAGTCGAAACCATGCCCTGTTTTGATATAGTGTTCAATGGTTGCGGAGCCCATTTTACTTTTAATGCTTTTCAAATCGCTCTTGTGATTAGACATTATCATTAAAGGCTTGCTTTAGCCACTGGTAAAATAAAAAAAACCCTGTGTGTGACCGCCACTCACGATAAAAGTGAAACCATATTTTCCATAGTGATTGGGCAGAAATCGGCTATGGAACTGCATAAGATCATATACAGAAAATTAAGTGATTAAAAACTGAATAAGTTTTTATTTCAATAAGTTTGGCCAAGGTAACACTTTTATATTCAATAAGTTATTTTAATTGTTTTGCCATTAATTGTTGATTTTAAAATTGTGACTAGACTGAGCACACCTTATGTGTGTAACAGACGAATACCGATGTATTAAAAATTAAAAAGGAGTAACACCTAACTCCTCCTGAAGAAGCCACAAAAAGTGGCGAAATATTTAGGACGCTTTAGGATTAAATAAATTATAAAACTAAGAGTTTTTATTGGTAGACTGCAACTCCAGATATCAAACTATTTCAGTTACACTATACACGGTCGATAAACAAAACCTTTAACAAATATTGACAATCTTACATTTTTGCTGATTATATCAATGATTTGTCTGTTAATCGTGCTCAATTTATTGAGAGTAAGTCTATTAAATTCATCTTGCAATGCCCACATAGAATTTGACGTTCGACGACCATGATAAAATGTGAAATCTCCTTTCGGATAAACAATATAAGGTCCATTGATACTGGTGATTCGTGATAGTGCCAGAGAATGTTGGGAATGTGCCTTTTCATATTCATAAACTATTTCGTCAAAGATTCCGCCTTGTAATTTACGTATAGTATCTACGCAAGCTGAAATCACTAGAAAATGGTTCCGTTTAGCAGCAATGGTTTTATTATTGTTTAAATAAATTGTGGCTTTTCGTCGAGTTATGGGCACTGCTTACAATCGAATTGCTGATACTGTAAAACACTTTCATTGCTTTTCCTATTCGGCTGTTAACTTTTTCTTCTTGCTTTACTGAAGTAGATATTTCTACTCTCAAATATTTCCATTTCGACACTTGCTCCAATTTTACCTTAACTACCATGATTTTTATTTCATGTTGCTCCGCGATTACCATTACTTTTGTTTTCTATTTACACATCTCGATTCCGTTCTCTCTAAGTGTTTCATTCCATTTATTTATGCTTGCCTGCAACTCTTTTTCGTTAGTTGCTATCACCATTATATCGTCCGCAAATGCTCCAATCTTTACTTCAACTCTCTCCATATAATTCCATCCCACTTCAAGTCCTCTAGTTCTTTCTTTCGCCTTCCTTATTATTTTGTCCATGTAAATATTAAATAATGTCGGACTTAGTCCTCCTCCCTCTCTTAGTCCGCGTTTTCTTTTAAATTTGATCTTTTGTCTGTTTTTGATTATCACGCTGTTTGAGTTTTCTTCATATAATTTTTTTATTCATCTAATCATTTTCCTGCTTATCTCTTTCTCTGCCATCATCTTCCACAATCTATCTCTTCTTACTTTATCAAATGCTTTTTTTAAGTCTAAAAAACCCATGTATACATTTTTTTTCCATTTACTTGTTTTTCCCACTATATGCTTAATCGTAAATATATGGTCTTGACTGTTTCTGCCTTCCCTTCACATGCTGGATAATTCTATTAACTTCCATGTTGCTCTTGTGGTAGCTGTAGTTGTGACATTGAAGATTATTGATGTTGTCGGTACTTTCAGTAATATGGCGTGGATAAATACCCGATATTCAGTTTTTGGGCCATATTGTTATGTTGCCTTTATCCTCAACAAGGACCACCAGTTCTAGATGGGATTTTAGCCAGGCATGTGAATCATCTACCAAATATTTAATTGAACATGGTTGTTGAAATTTGTTTCTGTTGATACAGTTAGTGAGTATAGCTGTCGACGTCGACCTAAATTCATCACTTATTTGTAGGCAATACTTCAGCTATGTGTTCCACTTCTGTTACAATTTCATCAATCTGGATGTCATCCAGCTGTTATTGTACCCCAAATTTACGCTCGAGCGACAGGTACGTGCTGACCTGCTCCGGAACCACCGTGACCGACAGGCTGACAAACCATTTTAGTTGCGTGACCAATTCGTATATCCTTGTTTGTTTTCTACATTAAGCTTTCAAATGTAACCATGTTATTTTGTTTATCTAATCGTATATACCTGTTAAGTTTGATGATCTGTTGTTTGTTGTATTCTTGTATGATGCCGTTAGATAGTAAATGCTTTAATCCCTTTTTTAGTACTTGTTGTTGATGTCCCCAGCCTTTGTATGATATCACAAGTGATTTTTATTTCAAAGTTAATATTTGTTTTGTTCACATGCTGGATAATTCTATTTACTTCCATGTTGCTCTTGTGGTAGCTGTAGTTATGACATAGAAGATTATTGATGTTGTCGGTACTTCTATAATATGGCGTGGATAAATACCCGATATTCGGCATATTTACAAAAAGATTCCTCTATTTATTGCATTAGCCAATTTTTTGTTGTTATTAGACCATTGTTTCCATAGTATTGTGGTATAGTTTCCGTACTTATTTGTTATGTAAAGATAAAATCCCATCCTATTAAATTCAGATTTATATTGTGTTATTAGAGCAATAAATAGAAGAACATGTTTGTTAAGATTCCGAATAGCGGCTATTTATCCAAGCCATATTACTGGAAGTACCAAGAACATTAATAATCCTCTATGTAATACCTATAGCTACAACAAGGGCAACGAACAAGTAAATAGATTTATCCAGCATGTGAACAAAACAATTCTTAACTTTGAAATAACAATCACTTGTGATAATGTACAAAGGTTTGGAATAAATACAAGCACTAAAAAAGCGATTAAAGAATTTTGTACATAACGGCGTCATGCAAGAATACAACAACATAGAGAAGATCAAACTTAACAGCTATATACAAATAAGTAAACAAAGTAACATAGTTAAATTTCAAAACTAAATGAAGCAAACCAACAAGGATATAGGGTTGGTTACGCAACCTGAATTGTTTGTCAACGTGTAGGTCAAAGCGGTTTCGGAGGAGGTCAGCACGTGCCTGTCGCTGGGTCCTAAATTTGCGGTACAGCCAGAGCTGGATGACGTCAAGATTGATGAAATCGTAACAGAAGTGGAACACGTAGTTGAAGTGTTGCCTACAAATAAGTGATGAATTTAGGTCGACGTCGACAGATATACTCATTAACTATATCAACAGAAACAAATTTTAACAACCATGTTCAATTAAATATTTGGTAGATGAATCACATGCCTGG
Source organism: Platypus cylindrus (assembly GCA_949748235.1). Taxonomy (NCBI): domain Eukaryota; kingdom Metazoa; phylum Arthropoda; class Insecta; order Coleoptera; family Curculionidae; genus Platypus; species Platypus cylindrus. The sequence goes on along the minus strand of OX456492.1, from coordinate 11,726,398 downwards.
ATAAAATCCCATCCAGAACTGGTGGTCCTTGTGGCGGATAAAGACAATACTACGGCAGCTATGGGTAAAAGAGAGTATGTACATAAAACCATGATACTGTTAAATGGCTAAGAGACGTATGAACGGTTACAGAAAGACTCTACTAACGAGTTGTAGGCACAACATAACAATATGGTCGAAAAACTGGAGGCGGCAATTGAAATTTCCATGCATAAGCTAAAAAATTAAAGAAATATAACTCTCTCTTACCTAAGCTACATTGTCCACCAAAGCTACACAAGACGGGAGTTCCGCTACCGCCGATTATCAGCTCAATTGAATCCACCACATACGAATTGGCCAAAATGCTAGCGTCCATTTTTTAAAAAGCGTGGGAAAGTAATAACCTCTATAATTTGACAGACTCCTTCATCCTAGTCGACAAAATTAAGGGCATGAAGTTAGATGCCTATGATAGGTTGGTCTCGGTTGATGTGGTGTCTTTATTTACCAACATACCTTAGAGATGGTAATTTCAGGTACAAAAGGTAGATGGCCAGACATACGAGATCAACCCACTATTAGCCTGAATAATTTTGCCGATCTGATTCAGTTTATTTTTTATAACACTTATTTAATACTATAAACAGATTTACGGTACTCTTATGGGGTCGCCGCTTAGCGCAATCTTAGCTATGGTGGTCTTAGATCGCCTGTTGGATGTAGTGCTACCTAAATTCGACTTTACATTGCCATATTCATTCATATATAAATATGTAGATGACCTAGTGGCAGCTGTGCCAGTTTAACATATGCATAACATATGTAATATATTCAATAATTATCATCCAAAATTGCCATTCACAGTCGAAATATAGCAGATCAGTGTCTTATCTTTTTTAAATACAAATATTATCAATGAAATTGATAACATCAAATCTTCTGATTGGCATCGTTAAGACACGGCGTCGGAGTGGTACATCAATTATCTGTCGAACAGATGATAATTAATTTGGTAAAAGCTATGACCCATAAGATCAAATTGTATAAAACCACCTTGTATAAAAGAAACACTACAAATCAAATCAAATCAATACAACTTATACAGAGAGTAATAACATAAATAACAATACATCCAAATAAAACAAAACTAAATGTCAACAGCAAAAAACATTTTATAACAGTTTAGTTGATCAAATTACATATTAAGAAACAGCTATATTAATCGGATTATCTCCAGTGTTTACTTAATAATTATAAGGCGAATACAAGATAACTGATTATAACCCATATAAGAAATAATCTGATGACATAGGGTCTAATAAATAAACAAGCTGTATCTAATAAAAAACAAATAAATAAAAGGAAAAAACAGCAAAGACAACAACGAAATATTTAAAAATGACACTCGGCATCTGGCAGCGAAAATGCAGCAATGATGGCTTTTGTCATTTCATGGATTTTTTTAAAGTAACTGTATTGCCATAAGTGTTTTTTTAATTTATGATTTCGCTGAGCACACTTTATGTGCTTACATCAACACATGCCAGTGAGCCAAAATTAATTATTATTAACTGTAAGTAGTGCAGCAGCACTAGAAAAATTATTATTACATTGTTTTAGTTTTAAGAATTCTTTGTAATTAAATAAAAAATTTTGACCTCCTGAAAAAGCCATGAAAAGTGGCGAAATACTGAGGACCCTAAACAATAAAAAAAATAATAGGAACTGTGAGAGTTTCATTGTTAGACCGAAATTTCCGATATCAATTACTTAATCAAATTAAAATAAAATATAATAGAAGCCATGTAAATGGCTTGTATTATATTATATTATTTGCATATATTATTTGGATGTGAGACATGGATAACAGGTAAAAAGGAAATAAGTAAAGTCCAAGCGGTAGAAATGAAATACATGAGAAGAGTAAAGGGAGTGACAAAGAGAGAAAGAATCAAGAATGAAGAAATAAGAAAAGTATTACGAATAGAGGCGATACACAAATACATAGAGAAAAGGCAGTTGGGATGGTGGGGCCATCTGATAAGAATGGGACAGGAAAGACAAGTGAGAAGGGTATGGGAAGGTAGAACTGAACAGAAAAGAAAAAGGGAAAGACCTGAAACTACCTGGGATGACATAATAGAAAAGATATTACAAAGAAGAAGAATAACGATGAGTGAAGCTAGTAGGACGGCAAACAACAGGAAAGAATGGAGAAAGTTTATCGGCGCAGAGACGTGAAGCAAAAACGAATAAGCCTAGAGAAAGAAAGAAAGAAAGAAAGAAGAAAAAGGAAAAAAGATAAAGACTAACAAGTCTACACCAGAAATGATAGACAGGCTTTAAGATACATATATATAATACAATATATATTGTATTATTTACATGGCTAGCCATGTAAATAATGAAATAAACATAAACCTACCTGGTAACTGGTCCCAGAAAAAAAGCGAAAATAAAATACAGCAAAATAAATGGAAAAGCATTAACTTAAAAACTTACTCTATGACTAGATCGCAGCATAATTACCCAATACTAACGGAAGCAGGCACCGCAACTTTCCACATAAGTACATAAACGACATATTTCGCGGCTACCGGTGATTGTGCGGTATATCCCCTCCTTCTGACTGAAACAATCAACCAAACATAATAAACTCTAGCTTCCGGATAGCTCTATTATTAACCAGAAGGCAAGAAATGTTAGAATCTAGCTGCCGAAAAACTCGCTTGCTATCCAGAATATTCAGAAGTAAGGAAAGGTTAGAATTGGACAGCCAGAGAACTGACTTGTTAGTCCGAAGCTGAAACGGTTAGAATCTGGCTGCCGGAAAACTCGCTTGCTAGCCAGAAGCTGGAGATGAAATAATCTGGAAGCCGGGGTAGTCGCTTGTCAACCAGATGTAAGAAAATGTTAGAATCTGACTGTCGGAGAGCTCACTTGCTAGTCTGAAGCTGAGAACGATAGAATCTGGCTGCCGGACGACTCCCTTGCTAGCCAGAAGAGGGAAAGGATAGGGGTTTATTTTGATTGCTTAGGCAATCCGGCCTCGACCTACGCCTCTATCCCGGTCTTACCTTGGGAGGTGTAGGAGGTATAGTCCCGACGGCCAGGACTGTCTGTGTCCCACAGAAACAGCGCTTTATATTCGCTCTTGGGTAGCGTAGTTCCGAAGGCTCGTAGTGGGGATTGCTAGATACGCACAGGTTTCTGCTGCAGTACGTATTCGGTTTACTGCGTATACTTCCATATATATATATGTCTATATGCCTTCTACCATAAACTGGTGTCGGCTTGAGCTTTTCTCGTTATCCTCCTATTCCTCACTTCCTATGCATCTCTCCCACTCCTTCCTGTTGCAAGCAATTCTTCTTGCGTCATTCAGCTTCATTCCTCTTTCTCTTATTGCCTTTTCAATTCCCTCATCCCATGTAATTTCTGGTCTTCCCCGTTTCGCTCTTCTTCCCTCCCTTGCCGGCCAGACTTTCTTTACTTCCCTCTCTTCACTCGTTCTTACCAGATGTACCCACCATCCCAACTGCCTTCTGTGAATGAACTCTACCACTGGTTCTATCTCCAACTCTTCTCTTATTACGCTACTCCTTATTTTATCTCTTTTCGTTACCCCTTTTACTCTTCTCAAGTATTTCATTTCCACAGATTGTACCCTACTTATGGCTTTTTGTTCCATTTTCCACGCTTCACATCCGAATGTTAAAATCGGCCTTAATATGGTCTTGTATAAATTTATTTTTGTTTTCCTTGTTCTCCACTATTAATCTATTGATTCTATAGTATGCATTCATTGCTTTATTCACCCGCTCCGTAATTTCATTACCCCCGCTGCTGATCTGCATTCCTAGGTACTTCCAACAATCGACCTGTTCTATTCTCGTATCTTTTATTTTAATTTCTAACTTCTGTTTCTCTCCTATTACCATTACCTTTGTCTTTTCCTTGCACATCTCCATGTCGTATTTTTTAAGCACAACGTTCCATTTGCTCAATTTTCTCTGCAAACTCTTTTCATTCTCCGCCACTAACATCACATCATCTGCAAATGCTCCAGTCGTTATAACCACCCTTTGCATGTTTTTATATCCAACGACTACTCCTCTTTCCTCTTTATCACTTTCTCTCATTATCTCATCCATATATATGTTAAGTAATGTTGGACTCAGTCCTCCTCCCTGTCTTAGTCCGCCCATTGTTTTAAATATGCCTGATTCTTTACTATTTACTATTATAATGTTTGCATTCTCCTCATATATCTTCCTTATTAACCAAATCATTTTCTTTTCTATACCCTTCTCTCTCATTATATTCCATAATCTGTTTCTATTTATTTTATCGAATGCTTTCTTTAGATCTAGAAAACCTACATATATATTTTTTTTACTATTTCCTGCCTTTTCCACCATTTGGTGGAAAGAGGGGGGGGATAGACCCCCGCCTCTATCCCGGTCTTACCTTGGGAGGTGTAGGAGGTATAGTCAAGACGGCCAAGACTGTCTGTTTCCCACAGAAACAGCGCTTTATATTCGCTCTTAGGTAGCGTAGTTCGGAAGGCTCGTAGTGGGGATTGCTAGATACGCACAGGTTTCTGCTGCAGTACGTATTCGGTTTACTGCGTATACTTCCATACTAATCAATATTTTAGTCAATAATGGATTCTCTAAGTGATGCAATTAAACGACTTTCTGTAAATGCGATACCTGATTAGAGTCGCATTGTCTCCGGGTATAATCATAGATAGTATTTCGTTTTTATTTTATAAAAACCGGTAGACGTAACACTTAGACAATGGCATTTCACACTAAAACCAAAAATTTAAAATGATTTCAATTTATTATAATTTAAACATTAATTTTGGAGCCTATTCAATGCCAAAAATATATCAAAGAACATAACGTAATATTTACTATTTCGGTAATTCATTGGCTTAATTAATATTAATAGAATAATCAATAAAAGATGATTGTTATTGAAGATCGTTAACCTATAGGTTACCTCGTAATCGTTTACCTACGTAACACGTAATCGCTACTTATTATAAAGTTAATAGGTAAAATTTGGGGTAGTTTTCTTAAATAATCATATGCTTTCTTGCGATCGGTGAGCATAGATGGCTCTAGGTCCCTCCCAGCGAAATTAAATCATTCAAATATTCTAAATTTAGTAACTTCGATACAAGATACCTTGGAGACCTCGTTGAAACTTACTCTATCGACAACGACATGGCGCAACATTCCAAAAATAAATATGAGAATTCATTGACAAAAAAATATAACACTGACAAATGTCACGTAAAATGAAAAATATGGCACTGGCAATTGACACACATAGCGCCATCAAACATAGAAATAGAAAATTGATAATTTACCCGCAACGCCATCTAGTGAGAACACTTAATCCTCATTGGCCTAAACATGACGTCTACGCGATTCTAGCTCCATCTAGTGGTGGTTACGGAGATTTCCATTTCCATTAATTTTTCTATTTCTATTTCATCTTGGTTTATTTTGTTGGTGCAATTTTCGATACATTTGCCATTATTTGAATATAAGTTCTAGTTAAAGTTTTCCATATACTGCCAATGTCACATTAAATATTCATATATAATATTATATATTGCTTTTATAAATATAATATTCTTTGACGGTAATAATTCCTTGTTTATAATCTTATCTCTTTGCATTTCTTATTTGGTGTTTGTAGGCCCGTTATTTGTCCAACATATAAAATTACAATATAAGGTCATTGTTGGCCGTTGTCGCTACATCTGTTTGCACTATTTACAACCCAACATACTTTGTATGAAAGGTGCTTGCTTTACTTCTCCGTTTATTAGTTGTTAGAAGAAACATGTGTACTTAAGTTCTACATGTCAAATTGTCACCTCTATTCTACATGCTTTTCTCAATTACGATGTTATCTTGTGCAATTCATGTTGTAATAATATCCTCTACCGAACGTGCCTCTTAGCTTTTCTTTTACTAATTTATTCATGTTATCGATACAAGTAACATTGTTTTTATTTCTCCCTGAAATTCGCATCGACAATTTGTGTAATCTTTCTCATGTTTACTACATTACATTTAATTATTAATTATTCTCATACAACTCAAAAATATACTCAAAATTAACTAATATAAAATTTTTCTCATCAGCATACAGTGTAAAATCAATAAATATTAATTAATAATTAATGATGTTTAAAATTCAAAGGATTTCGAGTTGATGTGACAAAACGTCTCCGTAATTACTGTAATTCGATGTACTATTAATTTTGTAACATTAAAAAAAATTACATAAATTAGACGTGTTAATTTGTGAACTATTTTAATCACGCTTTCTTTATCAATTACGCCAACACCTGCTTTTAATAATTATCAGTTACGCCAAATCTTATTCCGTATATTTAGAACCATATATACAGAATGTTAAATTGTAAATAACCATATCTGAATTGAATAGACCGAATTAATCCGATTGAAATGATTTATTTTGCACTTTGTATCACTCCATCATATCTTGGATTTGACCAACAGGGACTCTGATCCGAGTTTTCCAAAACACAGTTTTGGAGTTATATTTTTCTAAATACAATATGCGACTTTTTTTGTCTATTACTGCAGAAATTAAGCACCTCAAATCAGCTTCGCAAACCGCTCATCAAAAATTGCCAACTGTTTCGGAAATAGAGCACTCTAAATTTCACTGTATTTTGACACGTTTTTACCCAACAACCCGTTACGATACTCGAAACCTATCACTACTTTTTTCTAATTTTTAGAATTGGCAACATGCAAAATTTGTTGCAGGTGGTGAGACGACTTTCTATTATGGCGTTATATCATTTCAATCAATTTATTTTTTTCTGATTTATTAGTATAATTAAAAGCAACAAAAACGAAGGAATTATTTTCCATTCCATGTCATCCATTGAATCGCAACGAAATAGTTTTTATTATGGATCAAGATTAAATTTATTGTAAGTTTAGATAAATAAACAGCGAGTTTAAATTGTTTATTTACTTTTAAGCATTATACAATTTTGGTTGAAACTTACTGAAGCGACTAACAAAATCAAAATGCAGCTGGAAAAAGAATACAATCGAATTAAATACATTTATTATTGTACTACGTTTAAAATTGTAATATTATTAAGTATGTATTGTATGATTAGGCTGATGACCTTTAAACGATTCAAAACAAGAAATTAAAATTACAGGATTTAAAATCGGTTTTTGTTCAAATAGGAGACATTAAAAAATCCACGACGGAGTAAAAATGCGGTAAACTATAATGGAATTGGAAAATAACTCAGTGAACTCAACTTTCATATTCCCACTAAATTTTGAACAACTTTATGTTTTATCGCCCATGATCGATATGAGCTATTCTTATTAATGTGGGCTAAATTGTATCAAGAACTTGGTTCCATTTGCTTGGCACTAACTGCAACTTTGCCATCGTATTTAATGCAACGCGTACAAAAAGCTTTAATTACACCTATTTCATATTGTCGTAATTCTAAGGTTCTATTCAATAAAATGGATATTATTTTTATTTAATGTTTTATTTTTACACAAGAATGATCTCAACATTTACAAAAACTTTGAACTTTGGCTTATTACACCTGTAAAAATGGAAACGAAGTTAAAGATTATTAAATATAAATACTAATTAATGTTATTAAAAGTTCATTAACAATAGAAACAAAATAGTTACATACAGAATTTATTTTACAGCAAGAGAAATTAAATATGCATATTGTTTATCTGGATCATCAATCAGTATTTGAAAATATACGGTTTAAATGTAAGAGATTATTTATACAATTCACTATTAGTTTCCCTGAAAGCAGACAGCCAGGTATAAAAATGTTTAGTAGAGTTTTCCAGCATATGGCCCAACGTCATTCGCTTACATCACAAGTAAGAGAATTTTCTTGCCAAGAAGAAGTTGGTCAATCTGTAATTGCAATGCAAGTATTGTTATTCATTAAAGAAAATCGTCACATATTTTGACGAAGGTTTGATCAACAATTTAAAATTATCACATATAACTATTTTGAATATATTAAAAAATCATAACTTACAAGTCATATGCATTTTGTTAAGTTCAATGGCTACGAAATGGCGATTGTCAACGAAAAATAGATTTCATAGCACATGTAGATATCCTAATGGCCGAAATTAGTACGTTCCTATCAAAAAATTTTTTTACTGATGAGTAAGTAAGTTCACAAACAATGGGATCATTTACAGAAAAAATACACGAACTTGGGCTGTAGCAAATCGCCACTTAATTTATGAGAAGTCGCACCAGGTGGTTATTAGAATAAATATGTGGTGCGGGATCATAAACAGCAGCTTGAATTGGTTTTGATTTGGATTAACTGATTGTCGAGACATCTGAAGCATAAAGTTTATACTACGGGAAATCCGATTACAGATGTTGTAGAGCTCTAACAAGGAATTACCAGTGCCTGTAGAGAATTAACTGGGCGTACTTTACAGTCAGCAACAATAACGGGACATTTTTGTGGTATGTGCATTTCGTGTAGTGGATGTAATTTTGAATTTAGTCTATTTGGCAAGATCGCACATGATATAAAATTTTCAATGTCTAAAAAAAATAAAATATTAATACTAGGCACTCTATTATACATAAAAAATTTATTATTTGAAACAGCTGTGTACAGCGTAAAGCGAGCAAAGTATTTCAAATTGTTTTTTGTTAACATAATGTTACAAATTAGTTGTTTTCAAATATAAAATTGTTTTATAAAAAAGTAGATGGTTACTTTATAAACTTCATACTTGCATTATTTTAAAATCGTTGAGTTGAAACATCCTATTTACGCAGAGTACTGGTACTGAATAAAGTTATTACTCCATTACCTTCTGAGTTATTTGATGTGAAGTAGTGCGATATATCAATTTTCAACAAGATTTACGACAACTTTGAACGAATTATGGCATCCTTCTTAACAATCAAACAAAAACATCAAAAAGAAAGAATTATTTTGTTTCTTTGAATTGGTACGCTATTTTCTTTACCAGATATCATTTCAGCCTTCCAAAATGGCCCTTACTTTTTAATTTTTTACAAACTTCATACGTTTTTTTATTCTTGCAATTTATTTCGGCCAAAATTTGTAAAAATAGATAGAATTTGCTTATAAAAAATACTTTAAATATGTACCTTTATAGTAATACATTTGAAACCAACAATAAACATCAACAATAGACAACGTACTTAATCATACTATAATTTAAAAAGTAGTACAATAATAAATGTATTTCATTCCATTGCATTATTTTTCCAGGTCAATTTTAATTTTATGTTGTTCGATTCACTAAATTTCACCCGTACTTGCATGATTCTTAAAAGTAAATAAATAATTTAAACTTGCTGTTTAGTTATCTAATCTTACAATAACTTTAACCTTGATCCAAAATTAAAATAATTTCGTTGCCCTTTAGAACATTGAGTGAATTATGAAACTGATTAAATGTTACATATAATTTTACCCAGGTAAAACAGTTATAAAATAGAAAACTTAAATACCAGTAAATAAAAAAAATTACAGAAAGAGTTTTTCTTGCGCTGCTGGTGGTAGAGTAGATGGAATTGTTGTGGTACTTTCCCAAAAGCTGGTGACACTGGTTGAATGATGGTGGTTGTCCAAGTAGAGAGCGATGTTATAAACCAGAGCGATAATTTTCGTAGCAAAATATATTCCCACCACAGGGTTATCGAATGCTAAGCCAATAATGATGGCATTTCAATATTTTTCTCCGAAAGTAAAGATTATTCCCTTTCAAACGGTTTAAACTTGGTTTGACGCCTACTTTGAGGCACAAATCATATACAACAAAGCAGCAGCCTCATTTTGAGGCCTTAAAACTACTTCATCAAATTAACTTAACTACGAGTATGTCGTATGTTAATGCGTACCCGTGGAATAATATAAATCGCGAAGCGAATCGAAAAACTTCAGCAATTCAAGACTTGACAGAAAAGAACCATTAAAAAAACTTTGATAATAATTTCACAAAAAAAACTATACATCAAAATTTAGTTTAATTTTAAATCGATACAATTTCGAACGGGCCGGTTGACCTGGCGACCAACCGCCATAAAAAATAACACAACAAAATGGGTGATTCTTCGAACTTTAACCAGCAGAAACAATAACCTTGAAGCCTTCAAAAATGTATCAAAAAGAGCCATTAAAAAAAACGTTGACAATAATTTAACAAAAAAATAAACAAATTAATACAATTTCGAACGGGCCGATTGATCTAGTTGTCAACCGCCGTAAAAAAAACACGACAAAACGACCTCTGAAGCGTCCTTCAGAGGTCGAAAGATGGAAAACAAGTCGTCGCAATAATTGCGTACTAAAAATCTATAGGAGATTCCTCACCAGGAAACATAGTAGATGAAAATTAATTTAAAGCGCAACAGGGAAAATCAACGGAAGAAGAATACGTTTAAAAGAAGGAAGAAGTAATTTAAAATGTAATCTGCATTTTGAACCGTATTAGATTGTATTTGATAGTATATTGATTGTATATATTGTACAAATAAACATGTATTTGATATTTGTCTTAAAAAACTATGTGTGTTTGAAATTGTGGTTTGAAAGTTAACATTTCGGGCCAACGAATATCCGCTGTTGAATCCGTTAATTCTATTAAAATTCTGTCATCATTTTATAGTATTTCGTTAATGTGTTTCGAATCTTTATAATCTATTAATTTCCATTTTTCATTTGTTATTTCTACAGTTCCTTCTACATGATAGTATAATCCGGTAGTGTTGTTTATTGGATATATTATGTACTGGCTGCTAATTCCCGTGATTAACATAAGTAATCTACATCCATATCCTGGGCATATCCTCTTATTCAAAATATTGTTTCATTTTATTAAAATTTCCTTAGCTGTTTGGTTTGTTTCTCTATTTCTCGAAATTGCAGAATTCGTGTTTAATTCCAAAATTCTAAAGGGTTTATTAAATTTAATACTGTCTTCACTTTTAATTTGTGATTTCTGGATATAACATTTATCTCTTATACTGTGTTTTAGCCTCGGCTAATAGTGATGGCTCTTGCCAGAACAAGAGAAATAGATAGGTGCTGACTCAATTGGAATTCACCAACAAAAAAAACCAAATTTTAACTATGTATATTTATTTACAACACTGGTTGAGATTATTTACAATGATTGAAATAATACAACTTTGATGTAAATACAAAACAACCACCTCAGATTCATGCAGTGAGAGAAAGTCTTTTGCCGTGAATATAAACTTTACAGCTCTAATCTTGTTCCCGATCAGTAGATTTCTTTTACTGTCGCGATGGAGTGAGCTAGTGATTTATTTTATCACTTGAGGACATGTAAGTAACTTTACTGTCGCGAGAGAGTTAGAATTATACTTGTCGACACGTAAGTAACTTTACTATCGCGAGAGAGAGAGAGCTTATGCTTGAGACACGTGAGTGATTGGTTGTGAGATATGATTGTTGAGATACACTTATGTAGAAACACTTTAAGTTAGTCACTGTAAAATTGTATACTGTCTTCGTGAATGTTCCATTCCCATATACATAATAAAGAGGACGCACTGAGCACTGAACCACCATTAAACGTATATTGATGGGCCCTCTCTCAAGCGTGAATTTAATCGAAGTGGCGATTGGAAAATTCTTATAATTAGTAAATTTGAACAATTTTCGATGCAAGTTTGATAAGAACAGAATGTGGAAATCTTATTCTATAATACATATCACTACTGAACAAAAATATCAATCAATAAGAAAGATCAAAATCATATAAAAATAAGTAGAGTTCATCGTTCAGAAACGATAAAAAAGTGCATAGTAATTAACGTAAATATTGTATACAAACAAAAATTGTGTGAAAAGTAAATACATATTTAAATCTACGTAACAAAAAAAATTACTAGTAATTACAGAACCAAAACAACATATAGCAGCGAAATTTAAATCGCCGGCAAAACAAGTGCCATATGTAGTCAAGACGGATTTCTTTGGCTACTCCTCTGACGTCACGTTAATAAGCAGTAAACTGTATTTTCGAATGCCTTAGTGTTATGTGCTGGTAAAAATGTGTTATTTTATGTGCCTTGTACTATAAAGCAGATGTATTGTTTCTTTGCAAATTTCCAATGTATGCAGATTTACTCACGTAGTGTATATGAAAAGTAATTCATATGGTAGATCTGCGTTACGTAAAAAACTTGAACCGTTATGTTGTTGTTAATAGTTTGCAGTTTGTTTGAGTTCATAATTGAATGGTATGATTTATATGGGTCAAGAGCATTGGTTATATTTAGTCGTTGTATGTTAATTTATTCATTCGAAAACTGGAATTATCATATGGATAAATGGTCAAAAATTGGCCCAATAAATCGTAGATAGAGCAGCAACATGATTTTACGTGTGTTACATATCTATTTCCATTATCAACAGACAATTCATTGCTTAAAATGAGTTAGAATAATCAATGTAGTTGACTCTGCATGATGACAGACGCGGGGTGGAGCTTACGATTAGAAACGGGTTGTGCGGCAGAGGAGAGGTAACGAGCATAAAAAGACGACAATACCAGCGAGCGAACGCAGTAGCTGGTCCTGCGTTTGGCGACATCACATCATCACCTAGACGACGGTTACAAACCAATCTGTGCTTTTCAGAACAAATTGAACATTGTTTCGGAAAAAACATGAGCAATGGGGCTAAAATTAAAATCGTTCTTTTTCAAGAACACAATAGAAAAATAGAAATAGAAGATTTGGATAGAAATCTATTGTTCTTTTTTAAAACAAAGAAGAGATATTAGTGTTGTAAACAAATCGTTCTTTTTCAAGAACAAATTCTGGAAAATCGTACTAAAGTAAATCGTTCTCTTTTAAGAACCAAATGTAGAAAATCAAACTGAAAGTAAATCGTTCTTTTTCAAGAACCAAATGTAGAAAATCATACTGAAATACTAAATGTTCCTTTTCAAGAACCCAAAGAAAAAAAAGAAAATCGTGTTAATGTAGCAGTACTTAGTAGTAGTGTGACGTCACGTCGAAAACAGCTCGTTTCTAAGTGAAATACGACCCGCATTTTGTTGTGACGTCGCGTCATTGTTATTATTTTTAAAGAATGCCATAAACTCTCTTGTTGTTTTACAACATACTGAGTTGGTGGGAATCTGCTAGTACGAAAGAGTACTTCCTGGATTGGCAGCTCCACATTTCTATCTACATAACAAGTGCAGGTAATTCGCGAACAGGTTTTTTTTTATACAGAATATAAAATAAGTATATAAAATAAATATAATCTTTTGTTATATTGGGCTAGTTCTAAAAATGATTTTATTTTTTTGTTAATTTTGGGTTCTGGAACATTCACTGTTGCTTCGATTTTTGTTGGGATTTCTTTGACTCCGTCTTTGGTTATAATATGTCTGAAGTAAGTGACTTCATTTCTTAGAAATTTAGACTTGTCTGGTTGATTTCGTAGATTTGCTATTCTTAGACGTTGGAAGACTTCCTTTAGTCTCCGCTTATGTTCATGGATGGTATATGAGTACATAATGGCATCATCCATGTATACTAGACATCTTTTATTCTGCACTCCCTGAAAGGGAAATTATGATATATTAGAAAGGTGAGTACGTGCCAGGTGCGCTTGGGTGAGAGTGGGAGCGGCCACAGGGTGATTAGGTTTGTGGTCGCTCAAGAAGACATTAACAATATCATCAAGCAACAAACATGCATATGTTATGCACCTACGGTGGTATAACCCCTAGCGCACTTAATCATCTGCTTCTATTTTGTCGTCAACCGCAGCCAACATATCGATGATAGGCATCAGCATGTTTTATTTTTGTTGCGGCTCCGACCCACCAAAAGGCATGCGGACTTTTGCAATACATAATATACTAGCACTGTGAACCACTACCAAGTTCACACTCTAACCATCACTGCACTCCATTAGCAAAGAACGATGTTCGGTTCTATCAAAGAATAATACATATAGTGATCCCAACTTCGAATTACTACCATATGTGTTAAATCCCTGAATTTTTTAACCAACTAGCTTGATTTTGCTAAGCTGTACTGTTAGTCAACCACTCACTATTCATCCCGTTGTCCTACCTTTGTTGTTGCACCCCCTGCTGCAAACAACCCACTTCTCCCTTTATCTACTACAAGCATGATCTGCGTCTGCTTGTCGATGATTTAACCACATTTTCCACAGTGTCCACTCAGATGCACTTTTTAAATACCCACTCTTAGCCGGTTCAGGGGAACCGTTGACGAGCTACGCCAAAAGGAGGCGGTGGGAGGAGAATCTGCGTCCCCTCGCAGCTCGCTCAGGAAGACAGTCGGAATAGGATGAGAGAAGGGCTGCAGAAATGTTGTGGATGGAAAGTAAGTGAAGAGGAACTAGAATGGCTGGCTTGTGCGTTACGGGGGTGCATTCCGCTGGGTGAGGGGATGCTATTGGCCTCAATAAAGCAGTGGTGGCCTTCTGCAATCACAAGTTCGCGAGACGGCGTTGTGGGGGTAGGAGCGGAAGAATGTACTGGTGGAACCAGGATATTGCTGACCTCCGTCGCTGTTGCAACGCGGTCAAAAGGAGGCTGACAAAAGGTGGGAAAACAATGATGCGACGAGTGAATACAAGGTACGAAAGGAACTGAAGAACGCGTTTGTTGTTAATAAAAGGGCGGCATGGAAAATGTTGTGCATGGAATTAGAGAATGATGTATGGGGACGGGCCTTTCAGATTGTGAAAACAATATTTCAGATGAAAAAAAAAAGAGACAAATTCGAGTTGGATTAGTATGTAAGCTGTTCCCGGTTAGGTAGCGATGTGTGTGGTGGTATGAAAGAGTAAATGGAGGTAAGATGGACGTAGGGCTAACCGTTGAGGAGTTACGGTCGGCTCTGCGGTTGGTGAAGGGGAAAAAGCCCCTGAACGTGACTATATCCAGCCTGCGGTGTGGAATAAGATTGGACTTGGAAGCATACCACGGAGTGTGCAAAGAGTGTCAGACGGACGGAAGAGTCCCTCCGGAGTCGAAGAAAGCCCGCTTGGTACTCTGTGAGAAACCAAGCTATTGAGAAAATGGAAAATCTAATCTAATATCTAGAAATATTATAGATATTATAGTAATATAATATCTATAATATGGGGATAATATATAATATATATTATAATATAATAATATTATATTATAATATATATAATAATATAATATTGCATATGGGGATAGATGCAGGGACAAAAGTTTTGGAAGTGATAGTGAGAAACTGGCTGAATGCGGAAAGGATAAAGACTTAGTAAAGACTTACCGCGAAAAATCAATTTAGGTTTACCAAGGTTATGTCCACAGTAACGGCGATTGAGTAGGTGAAGGGTGTGGTAGCGGTTGAGAGAGGGCACACCATCATGAGCCAGTCTTTGTGGCCATGGCCATTGTTGACGTGAGAAACGCTTTCAACGAAGTGCCGTGGCAGCAGAGTTTTACGGTATTTGTGGTGGGGGATGTCTCGGTGTATTTGATAGATATGGTGAAATCGAATCTAGAAGGTATAGTTGTGATTGACAAGATTGAAAGGGAGTGGGGTATGACGTGTGGAATTCAGCAGGGGTCGGCCCCTGTACCACTCTTGTGGAATACATTTTATGACAGAGTAGTGCGAAGAGGATGGAAAAAAGGATCAGATTAGTAACGTATGCTGACCATCGGGCAATGATTGCATGGGCACGGGACAGAGCAGCACTGAAGGACAGGCTGTCATGGATCGTGCAGAGAGTAAAGAGAATACTGGAGCGAATGGGTTTGAGAGTTGCTGAAGTGAAATTCAACGTAGTTCTTCTGAGTGGTAGAAGGACGATCAGGTTAATCGACGTGAGAATGGATGAGCTAGAGATTGGGAGCGTGAATACGGTTAAACGTCTGGGCGTATACATGGACGAGGGCATGCGGTTAGCTACGCATGTCCAGAGTGTTTTTGATAAGGCAAGCAAGACGGCGAATGTGCTGAATGGCTGTAATGCTTAATTCAACTGGACCTGGAAGCGAGAGAGAGAGACGAGTGCATGGGGAAGAGCGATGCTTATAATAGAGCAGTTAGAGCATCCATCGCTGCATGGATGAATGGCAAGGACGTTTGGGGGTTAGCGAAAGTTGAATGCAGAAACTAATCGCCAACGTCCGGAGGTAGTCCGAAAGCGGGTGGAGTAGGATTAATTACTACACCACTCAAGAGGTGACTGGGCACGGGGCGTTTGGGGAGTAAGCGTAGGGAGATCCAGAAAAGTAGTTTTACGAAGTTACCTTATTGCAGTCAGCAAACGAATTTTACATGAATTCCAATCGAAATCTCTTTGTTTATAATTTTCTATCTAATATAATTTAATTTTTAAGAAACAAATCATAACACAACTGGACAGAAGCAATATGTGGGTGGTCGTGCATCCTAGCAAAGTAATGATGAAAGTGAAATGTTATACTTAGAAAGAAATAAGCTTGATGAATTTCTTTGGAATGATTGACGACGCACCCAGTATATGGATCATCTCAAATCACATGGTGATGGTGATATGTTGTATATGGGGGAATTGAATAAAAACGAAAAATTATTGGAACAACGAAAAGATGGAGTGGCCCCAACCAAACCATCCAATTCTACTGCAATTGGAGAGCCGCCAATGAGTAACAGCCAACCGAAGAAAGATGGTGACTGGTGAAGCAACAATTAGAATTAATTAGGTACCAAGGAACCATTAAAATTTATTAAGTGCACTTTGAAGTAGAACAATTCATTATTATATTATATCAAATAATTATATCAAATTATTAACAATATTAATAATGTCGTTGTGTTATTAAATTAATAAAATTGTAAAAAGTATTTATGGCACCCAGCTACGATAGGAGTTGAACCTTAGATGGGAGGAGCTATGTAGACCAGATTCCTCTCCTATTTTTCATTACATTATTATTATTATTATTATATTGATTTTCAGATAATGAAGATGTTGCGTCGTTACTTGAAAAGAATTTATTATTATTTCATCTTTGTCTAGCATTAATTCGTTTTTGTTCGACGTTAATTATTTCAGTATAATAATTATTAGTGATAATAATAATCTGTTCGGGCGCCATCCTTTGATTTTTAGTTTGACTTACTGCGCCTCACCACTTCAAAGGGAAACTGAGAGGAACAGCTTTTACGAGCAGCCTTTATACAGTGGAGATAGTTTTTTAAACGTTCAGATAAAATAAGTAGGAGAGAAAAACCAGCTGAGTCAATAATATAACGTATATTCTAAATTACAAATCGTTTTTCAATAAAAACAACTGGCCTATAGGCCAAACTTATGGGCCGATTAAACGACCGTATTAACCGAAAAAAAATATATTTTTTTTACCGAAGAAGGTAAGTGTAACGAAGTTACGTAAAAAATAGGTTTTCAGTAAAAAGAAGACTCGGTGCGATCTTGTAGTTTGCTTATCGGATGCCCCTCTACTCCAAAGAGTTGGGAGAAAAGCCTCTACGAGTAGCTTTGTAACAGTGGAAAAAGTGTATGATTCAGAAAAATAGAGGAGATCAGACAAATTAATAAGCAACTAAAAATATCGTGTATTTAAAAGTTAAACTATGAAGTATATAATTAAAATTAAACCATAACATCAAATAATAAAAAATCATCAAGCCGAACGGTTTTCGCTAATTGCAGTATGCCAGAAATGCGTGATTTTCAGTAGCTCTTTTATGTTAGCAATATATCCTGTGGCCTACGCAAGGTATAGTATATTCTTTAATCGACCTTTCTAGGTTAAGTTCCTTTGGAAGCTGTTAAAAGAACTTGTCTATTTCGGTATTTGTATGTAGTGTAGTATTTGTCTCTACTAAGTTAAATAGTGCTGCAGATAATGCATCACCTTCTCTGATTCCTCTGCTTGTCTTGAAGTAATCTGTGTTCACTTGCGCCGCCCTTAGTGCAACTTTAGTTTTCTCCATTGCCATAAAGAACATTATCTACCGTTGATCTTCACGGCCAAAACTCATTTGATAATCCCCGATTCCCGCTTTCTGATCCTCGCAATGCTCCAAATCGCCCTTCTTGTGTATGGCTATTATTATTCCGTTCTGCCATTTCTTGCGGCAATTTTGTTCTTCTCCACACTTGTTTTATCATTTCACTTACTCTTCTATGTAAGCATTCGCCTCTGTGTGTAAATAGTTCACTTATAATTTGGTCACTTCTTGCCGACTTGCCATTTCTTCTATACTGATACTTTAATTTTCACTACTCGTTTTTATCTTTTCGATCGCCTCCTCATTTTCACTTATTCTTCGACGTTTTTTATCTTACCACCCATTACTGATTTTCCAATCCACCCATCCTACAGTTGCATCGCTGTTCTATAATAATATGGTCTTCAAGTTCTCCCTTTCCTTCTCAACCTCATTATCTCTTGATATGCTGTCGACCCTCTCCTCCACTCTTGCCTCATATTTCCGTCTTACTCCTTCATTTGTCATTTTCGCTATGTTTATTACTTTTTCTTTTTATTCATGCCACTTTTCCCTCTGAACATCGACCGGGTTTTATAATAAAATCGCTAGTAAGCACTTGACAGAGCGTAACTCTTATCAAATAAAACGTACTTCAAAGCGAACTGACGATGGGGGTGAGATACTTGTTGTAGGGTGTTAATTCATGTTTAAATATTAAGGACACTAGCTTGTTTCTGATTATTGGTACTTTAATAGTTAAATAAACAACCACTTAAATATTAATTGACCAAATGTCGTACAAAACCAATTTAACACATGATTGACAACAATAACGTTTAAAACTAAAGACTTATCTTATTTATACATGCCTTACATGTCCTGGTTTTAGTACAGCGTACGTGCCATCCTAATTTACCTCGGTAACGCATGGACCCTAACTCGGTTATGACTAGTACCCTTGTTCTAATTTTGTGCTGGAGGGTTCATGATGATGATGGTGCCAAACAAACTACGTGTGTGTATGGCACTTATAATTTTATTACTATAGATACAGAAAAAGGGAAGCAGAATTGACTAGAGCAATCAATGCTGACAAAAATTTTTTCAGTACACATAAAATTTTTTAAACAGATATCCATCATTTAGACTCGCGACGTGGATATCGCTGAATCGTTTTTGCGCCGAAACCGCCTTCACCGGAACGGGCCATTTTCTAGGTATGATCAACATATTATAATGTTGAATGTCTTATTAACCTTCTGCCAAAAATAACTGTGCTGGTGAAGGGATATCTTTACTAATAGATGTATTTCTTAATTCTAACAGGGATAAATCAATGTCTTTATTATCATCAATTGCTTTTTTAAATCACTTTTTAATTGTGTGCGCTTATATTTCAATAAAGCCATGTGCATATCTCGGAGTACTCGTTTGATGGGTAATTTCACATTAATTTAAAGAAGATAGCAATTGATTGTTTGCAAATTGTGGACCTTGATCACTATAAAAATATTTAGGTAATCCGTATCTAGCAAAAATTGATTTAATTTCTTTAATAACACTCTGTGAAGTAGTATCATTACCTAAACATATAACTTCCGGATATCTAGAATAATTATCTACCATTAATATATATTGTTTACCTTTCAAATAAAATAAATCTGCTGAAATAGTATGCCATGGTCTATTTATAGTATTTTTATTAATCAAGTATCCTTTTTGATTAGTATTAGCATGAACCAAACATGACGGACAATTTTTTATTAAACCAATGATTTGTTTATTTACAAAAGGCCAATAAACTGTTTCCTTTGCTCTTAATAATGTTTTCTATATACCTAAATGATTATAATGTAGACGTTTTATTATATCTGATCGTAACTTTTTCAGCATTATTATTTGATCTCCTTTATGAATGACGCCATTTCTATATGATAATTCGTTACGTACCTTCCAATACGGGTAAATTGAAGAATTCAAGTTTATTTTATTTTCCTTTATTCCTTTTTCTTTAGCTCTTTCAAAAACTTTACGTAAAAAATGCTCATGATCTTTTAAATTATCGGAAAAAATTATTATGTCATCAATATAAATTTTAATATTAAGAATTCCCGTAAACGCTTCATCTGACAATTCAATTTGCCAGAAACCTTCATTAGCATCCATCTGTAAAATATTTTGAACTAGAAAACTCGCCAGTAATTTCTTCAAATGTCGGCAGCTCATTATAGCATTATTTAAATTTTGTGGATCTAGGCATATATGAATACTATTATTTGGCTTTTTAACTAGTACAATCGGATTTAAGAATTCTGTTGGTTCTTTAATCGAATTAATAATATCACTTTTAATCATTTTATCTAATTCAATTTTTGATTTGTCCATTAATTGAAATGGAATTTTTTTACAAGGAACAGCAGCAGCAGTACAATTATTTTTTAAATGAAATTTACATGCTTCATTTCTAATTTTTCTTGTACCCACAAATAAATCATTGTATTTTCCTAATAAATACATTTTTAACTCGTTGACCTCATTTCTTTTTATCAGCTTAAGATTTGGACGCCCCGTATTCCAAGAATCGGTGTCGATTTACTACTAGTCTTTACTATAATAAAAGGTTAAATTTGGGGCATCACTTTCACTTGCACTTTTAAATCGCAACACCCTATTACATTAAATTTAGACCTCCCATAATTTGTAATTTTTATTGCAGATGGTCGTAACAATTTATTAAGACCTAAACCTCAAATATATTTTGAGGAATAACATTAACTTGAGCTCCAGTACCTAATTTAAATATTACCTTTTTATTACAATTTAATATTTCTAAGGTTTCAAACCAATTATTTTCTATTTGATTTGAAGCAAGTGCACCTAATACATAATTATTTTGCACGCTGTTCAATGTTTCACCTATTTCATTATTAGTAACTTCATTTATAAATCGATTTTTACATTGAACAGCAAAATGATTATATTTAAGACATTTTGAACACTTCCTACCATAAGCTCGACAATTTCGAAATGGATGGTTTCTTCACACTTTGGTTTGTTAACTTCTACATTCAACATTAAGTTGAATTCTGGAATTGAACTTGTTACTTTCCACACTTATGTTAATTTTTTATAGAAAATATTCTTCCATTTTCTTAACTATACTTTTATAACTTTTCTTATCGTCGGTGCTTAAATCCATAGTTTCATAAATATCAACTACTCATTCTTCAACACAATGAAGAAATATTGCTGCTTGTACTTCAACTGATTTTTCAACTGCTCCTGTTGCTGCTAAATACACTTTAAAACTATTTATACATTTTTTCCAATTTAACCCCAGCGCGCCTTCCATTCGCATCGGTTTGGGTTGTTCCAATGTATCCATTTTATTATTTTAATTTCACGCTTTTTTGCCGTTTATTCTATTTGCTTACTTTTATGCAAAATTTTCACTTATAGTTTTTTTTTATTTACTACTGCGCCATGTTATACGCGTTATTACTTATTAGCACGTATATACATTTTGTACGTATAATCCAATAATCTAATTAACTAATGTGAAAGTATGTAAGTATCTTTATTTAAATCTGTTCATACATTCTGTACTTCTATTGACTTCTTAGTAATAACTACTCAAAGACTCCTCATCTCCTGCACACAGTACTGCCATCCCTACTCCTATACTTATTTTATTATAAGTGGGAATACAACACTTAAAAGTAAGCAAACTAACCTTACGATTCTTTGTCAACCTTTCAATTTTAAATAACATTAATTTTCATCATAAAGTCAAGCAAATAAAAATTATAAAATTGCAATTCTGTAATGTATTGCAAAGAATGGAACGGAAAATTGGTTCCATTTTAAATTATATATATATGTTATCATACACTTTACACACTTTCCCAAATTTGTTATTACCGTTTGACTGCTTCAAATTGGACTATAGCACACAGTTATATTAGATTGCAACAAATATGTTATGACTCCCATATTCACTGGTTATTTAACGTTGGCGGCGTCAGATGTATCGCGTGCTTTATACGAAATATTCGAATTTATTAAGATGAATTCGTAGAATAACAGGTTAACGAATGCTGTCGTGGTAATTAATCAGACGGTCTTTCACGAATTTATTCGTAGACGACTTTTAATAATATTAATTAATAAAACACACGTCATTAATAAAGCTGCTTTTCTGCCGTAAACCGGAACCCGGTGGAACCGGAAAACGCATAATGGTCTGATCCGCTCCTACTTGTTTTAATTCTTAAACAATAGATTCATTGTTATAATGTAATATTATTACCTTATTATGTAATACGGTGTTAAGCAGGTGCATTAACGCTAGTGGCTGCAAAATTAACAATTTTATATAAACAATAATTTAAAGATATGAGAAATGATAATTAAATGCAAAGTTGAGATAAATAATTTTTTTCCTTAATTAGATAAGATATTATAATAATTAAAATAATATAATTGCTACGAAACTCGGAATACTAATACGCATTTAAAAGCGCTGACCGATTATATTGAATTTAGATAACAATAACAAACATAATAATTACATAGAGAAGAACAGTAAATGCATATTATTGAAAAACTACTGCTCTGACGACGGGTTCTCATGTAATAGCTGTTATACTATATATTATTATTATACTATATGCACATATATTTTATCAAAGAATATACAAAGTTATATTATAGTTATTATAGTATATAATATTATAAATATTAGTAATATTAGTAAATATTATAGTATTAAAGTCACTATAGTTATATTATATATTTATATATTTATATTTATAAAGTTTATATTAGACAAACAAGTCAATATTTAAAAAATAAAATTAATGGGCATAAATACGACAAAACAAAAACAAAACAGGTTTAACATACCACACTGAATAAACAAAGAAACAAAACACACAATTGATTTGGATAACACAGTAATCTTTGACACTGAAAAAATTACATACAAAAGGGAAAGACTAGAAATGGTACAAAACTTATACTATCCAATATAAAAAATTAATAAATATAGTCTACTAAGCGTATCTTATATATATAAATTAAAGTCTTTTACCAGAAACTGGTGACGGTTTGAGGAACTAATGGGAAACTCATCATCCTGCTAGTTTTCACTTTCCATCTATATTTGCCACTCCTACCTGTTTCCTATCTGTCCTACCTATTTCCATTTTTCTTGCGTAATTTGTCGTTATTCCTCTCTCATTTAGTATCGGTTCAATTTTATCATCCCATTCCGTTCCCAGTCTGCCTCGTTTCTTACTTCTTCCCTCCCTAGCCTAGCAAACTTGCTCTTCAACTATCTCTTTTCCACCATTCTTGTCAGGTCACCCCACCATCTCAGCTGTTTCTTCTAAATAAGCCAGTCATTCTATCGCCAACTCATCGCTAATTACGTCACTCTTTATTTTTTCCATTTTGATTACCCCATTTATTTCTGTACGCATCTCAGTCTCGTATCATTTTAGCACCTCATTCCATTCTCTGATTCTTCTCTGCAAGTTTTTTCCATTAAACGTTTAAAAATTTCTATGCCAATATCATCAAAGCATTTACAAACGCTCCAGCTGTTAGTACCACTCTGCAAATTTTTATAACTAATCACCACTTTTCGTTCCTTCTTTGTTACTTTCCTTCAGTATCATGATCTATGTATGTATTAAATAGTGTGGGACTCAATCCTCCGCCCTGTCTCGAACCGTCATGTGCCTTAATTGTCTCTGATCCTTGATAATTTTTTATAATGCTATTTTTGTTTTCGCCGTAAATCTTCGGTAGTATTCTGATTTTCCTGCCTATACTTCTATTTCTCATTATGTTCTATAATCTATATATAATTTTTCCTACTTTGTCAAAGATTTTTCTTTAAGTCTACAAAACCTACATAATACCTGTGTTGTTATTTTTTGTTCTTTGCACAATTTGTTCAGTATTAAATATGTGGTCATGTATGCTCGCTTCGTTTCGGAATTCAGATTGAGGTTCATCCAGCGTCTGTTCCTCTTTATTGTCAATCTTATTTTTTTATACATTTCTTTAATATCTTCATTCCTGTAGTTAGTAGTGTTATTTTTCTATAGTTCCTACAGTCTGCTCTATTCCCTATTTTATAAATTGGTATTATTTGTGCTCTTTGCCTTTTTTCTGGTATTCGTTTTGCTTTCCATATTTCATCATATACCTTTACTAATTTTTCCATACCCTATTCTCTAATAGTATCTTTCATTTCTTCAATACCTAATTCCTCTTCAGCATCCACATCATCATCATCTTCTTGTTAAATCTTGCTACAACATTTTTATCTGTTCTTCCCTTATAGGTTAAATGAGTTATAGTTCTGTATAACTTCTTGCATCCCATGTTGTCTTTTTTATTATACCCTCCTTGCTGCCATTTCTACCTCATTGATCCCTCTTCTATCTCTTTCGTTTCTCCTTTCTTGTCTCGACCTCCTCCTTTCTCTACATCCGTTCCTCTGCACTGTTTGCTAGTTTATTGACTATATATATAATACCACTCTCCCCATATCAAATAAATCAAATCAATTTCAATAATAAAAACCATTATTGATGTATTTTACATATACATGTAAAATACAAGTAGATATACAACAGCAGAACTAGACCACGGGTTCAAAATTTCGCCACCAGAGGGCGCCACAATCGCGGGCCCCATTTTTATGTCATTGAGTTTCATGTGTTGTCCGCTAGGTGGCGCTGTGTGTAAATTTTCATTTTTCAATGTTTATGTTAGATGGCGCTTTATGTGTCAATTGTCACTGTCATATTTTAGAATTTGGTCTGTCAATTATCAGTGTCATATTTATTATTGAAATGTGGCGCCAAGTTTAAATGTGTTTTCCAATGGCGCTTGATGTGTCAATTGTCACTGTCATATTTTTGAATTTTCTGTGTCAATTATCAGTGTCATATTTATTTTTGAAATGTGGAGCCAAGTTTAAATGTGTTTTCCAAGGTATCTTTTGATGTAATGTTTGAAGTTTGATGTTGTGTGGATAGATGTCGTTAGTATCGGATATTGTTAAGAATTTGAAAAAAGGTTAAGGCTTGTGAGGCGTGCTTACCACATGGATAAGTATAAAGATACCGTCGGGGCGCAGTCATAATATGCGTAATTAAACCTATCCTTAATGTGGTAAAGAACACCTCGTGATTGCAGCAGTAAAGTAGAGGAGTAAAGGAAAAGAAGAGAGAGAGAGACAGATGATAGAGAAGATCTTTAAAATAAAATTTTTGAATGAGAATAGAAATCGAACCTATAAATTTTTAGGGGGGTATAAGGACCTTACCTCTGAACCACAAAGCCAACCGACATCCATTATGTTGGGTTGAGTATATAAATTGAATTTTGGGTTGCGCCGAACAATAATCTGCATTTTTAATATAAAGAGATCTTTAACAGGATTTTATTTGAAAAGATTATAAGGGTGAACATTTTTTCTATAAATATTAAATCTAAATTAACTTATTTAGCCATATGCAAATGGCTATAAAATCAGCTTTTATAAAATTATTATAAAATTGTGATAAAGTCAATTAAATTTAGCCTATTAATTAAGGGAACGACATTATATGTATTGATGAATATTATGTTAACCAAATCAGATTCTGTTAAGCATATAGCCATTTCCTGTCTAGTAATTTGAATCATTTTTAATTCCTCATTATTATTACCTGTTATGATTATATTCTTACAACAAATTAAACGTAAATGGTCTAATTTCATTGTACTAAAATATATATGACGAATCCAATACATATTTAAAATCAGTGTTTGCCATTAAAATTCTTCCAATTCGAGGGTATTATTTAACTTTATAAAAGGTCTAATGTTTAGTCGATCATCAATCATTCAGTTATTGTAGAAAATCTCGTATATCCAATACATATTACTGTCTCCTTATTTAAATGCTTCAAATTAAGAGGATTTTATTTAATTTTACAAAAGGCCTAATGTTTGGCCGGAAATCAACCATTCTTTATTGTATTTAATAATAATAAAGGTTTTGCTTCATGACAAACCCATGTCTATCAATTTGAACAGCACTTAAAACACATTTCTCTTAAGGAATTTTAGAATGCGTGGAATGATAATCTGTATTTTTAATATAAAGAGATCTTTAACAGGACGTTATTTGAAAAGATTATAAGGATGAAAAATGTTTCTAGAAATGTTATAATCTCTATTGTATATTTAGCAAAATATAAAATCAAACCGATTTTCTTATTAAAGGGACTATGATTTTTGCTGGTGGTAGTTGTGGTGGTGCTGGTGGTACCTGCATCAGGTATTTAAGCCGTATGCTCATAGTAATGTTAAAGTGTTCTACTACAAAAAATTAAATTTCTGGTTGCTTCTAATATTATACAGTTAATATTATTGTTTTCAATTGTATAAGTGTGCATATAGTGATCATGGAAAGTGCAATTAATTTAAGCAGTGATATAGTAAATATACTTTCAAAAGCTGTACCATTGATACAAGAAAGTTCAAGTCTAGAAAGGAGCACATGGATCAGGAAAATCAACAAAAGTATCCGAGACATTATGAAAATCTTGCGCAAGAAGCAACCAGTAAGTGTTTGTAATAAGCTTTCTACTAATTTAAGTCACTTAAGAAGATTTCGTCTTACATTAAAAAATAATAATTACCAGACTCACACTGGTGGTAATTTGCGAGCTTCTAAGAGAAGTGATAGAATAATTTGGGACGATCTAAAATCTGCATTCAACAACCGTATCAGAACAGGCATCATTTATAACATAAGACACACAGATGCCACTGAATTTTTAAAAGATTCATTTGAACTTTTTAAGAGACGTGTAAATAATATATTAAAGTCAATGAATGCACTTAAAGTAAACACCTGTTTATGCGCTCAGTATATCACCATCAAAGAAAATATAGAAATTTTGGAATTTAAGTACTTTCATACCAGAAACGACAAAATTGATAGTGGCAAGGATTTAGTATACTGGTTTGAAAATAACGCCATTGACCAAATATTACATAAAATGGGTGAATTTCAAGAACGTGATAGCGGTTGGGCTCTAAAGGCAATAGTTAATTTACAAATTAATATAAATAAATATGAATTCCGTCTTGCTGCTTCATCCTATATTAAACTACCTAAAGAAATTTCTAATAAAATGGCGTGTCTTAATATAAAAAATTATGATGATTCATGTTTTTATTGGAGCGTTATTGCAGGACTTTATCCTGCTACTAATCATTCAGATAGAATTTCATCATATCCACATTATTTAAATGTATTAAAAACAGATGGCTTACAATTGCCAATTTCAATATGTCAAATAATTATATTTGAAAAACTTAATAACATTTCAGCGAATGTTTATGCGTTAGAATTACATGAAAACACTGAAAAACAAAAAAATTATATAACAGTACGTTGCAGAATAATGGACACCAAAGTAGAAAAACATGTGAATTTATTGTACATACAAAATAAATATTATCCTAAAATAAATAATTACTCTCCATTACCCGATGAAAACACGGAAGATGAGAAGCTTAAGTATCACTATTGCCTTATAAAAAATATGTCTAGGCTCATATCAAAACAGATTAATTAACGTAAAATTTTTGTTTGCGATAGGTGTCTTAATTATTTTCCAACTCAGGAAAAACTAAACAATCATCAGATTTTATGTGAACAATTAAAATTCTGTAAAATATCTTTTGCAAGTTTTGATTACGTAGAGTGCAAAAATATTGTATATAAGCAAAAAGCACCTTTCGTAATTTATTTAGATTTTGAATGTTTCCTAGAGAAAATAGATATTTCACGCAATAAAAGTCAAATTTGTTATCAACAGCATACGCCATTTCGTGTAGGCTATTATGAAAAATATGCTTATGATCAATCACTTTGCTACTACGACTTTTATCGAGGAGAAAATTGTGTAGGATGGATAGTAAATCAGTTAGAGTTATTAACAAACAAGATTGAACAAAAGATGAAATCATCTGTGTCTATGTCTGGTGGACTACATATAAAAGCAGCAAAACATTGTCACATTCGTGAAAACCCGTTTCTAATTAATGATAAAATTGTCAGGGATCATAATTATTATAATGGCCTTATACCCGGTCTAGCTCATGCATCCTGTAACTTAAATTTTAAAAAATTATTTGTAGTACCAATAATTTGCCATAACCTTTCAAATTATGATAGTCATTTCCTAGTTAAAGAAATATGTAAAATGGGAACCATTACTTTATTACCAATAAGTAAAGAAAAATTTAATTTACTCAGCATTATCCTAATAGTTCTGTTCGATATTGTTTCATAGATTCTTACAGGTTTCTAAACACTTCACTGTCTGAATTAGTATCCGCCCTACGAATAAATGAATTAAATATTCTAAAACATGAATTCCGTAATTTAGATGCGGAATCTTTTAAACTGCTATCTGGGAAACGTGTTTTTTGCTATGATTATGTAGATAATTTAAGTAAACTAAATGAAACGGAACTACCAGCTAAAGGATTATTTTCTAATAAGCTGACTAAATCACATATAAGTGAGGCCGATTTTGATCATGCAAAAGTAATTTGGAAAAGATTCAATATTACTAATTTAGGCGAATATAGCGACTTATACTTGAAAACAGATGTTCTCTTGCTGGCTGATGTATTTGAAAACTTTAGAAGTAAGTGTATAAATATTTATGGTTTAGAGCCGGCTTTCTACCATACGCTACCTGGGTATGCTTGGGATTACATGTTGAAGATAACAAGGTGTAAACTTAGGCTTCTCAAAGACATAGATCAACTTTTATTTATAGAAAAAGGTCTAAGAGGAGGTATTTCTATGTGTTCTAATAGATACTCCGCGGCAAACAACAAATATATGAAGAATTTTGACATTACAAAGCCATCTAAACATTTATTGTATTTAGATGCCAATGACCTATATGGTTGGGCCATGTCTCAGTATCAACCTTAAGATAATTTTGCTTGGCTAAATAATGTAAATAAGGTAGATATTAGGAATGTTCCTGATGATTCCGATAGTGGTTATATTCTCGAGGTAGACTTAGAATATCCAATGTTGCTGCATGACAAACATAAAGATCTGCCATTCTGTGCAGATCATGAACGACCACCAGGTTCTAAATCTGTTAAATTACTGAATACAGCTACTAATAAAAAAAGTTATATTATACATTACCAAATTTTAAAACAAGCCTTGCAGAACGGTCTGGTCTTGACTAAAATTCATAAAATATTACAATTTAGCCAAGCACAATGGATCCAACCATATATAGATTTAAATACTAAATACCGAGAACAAGCTAAAACAGATTTTGAAACAAATTTGTTCAAATTAATGAACAATGCTGTATTCGGAAAAACAATGGAAAACATTAGGAAACATAAAAATATCAAGATGGTTCATAAATGGGAAAAACGTTATGGTGCTAAAAATCTAATATCGAGCCCATTATTCTATAGTCATAAAATATTTGAAGAAAGTTTAGTTGCTATAGAGCTAAACAAATCACATATAGTGTTTAACAAACCGGTTTATACAGGAATGTGTATTCTAGATATATCTAAAACTCTTATGTATGACTTTCATTATAATTTTATATCAAAAGAAATTTCACCAACTGAAAATTGCAAATTAATGTACATGGATACAGATAGCTTCATATATGAAATCATATCTGATGATGCATATGTAGATATTATTAAAACGCATATACAAAAATTCGATACAAGTAACTATGCTGTAGATAATCAATACGGTATACCATTAAAAAACAAAAAAGTTTTAGGTCTGTTTAAGGATGAGGCAGCTGGCAATATTATTACCAATTTCATATGATTAAGATTAAAAATGTACACTTATAAAATAGATTGTTTGAATAAATGTATAAAAAAATTAAAGGAGTTAAATACAACCTAGTAAAAAATGAAATAGATTATAATGATTATTATGAATGTTTAATGCTATCTAAAGAAAAAGTTATAAAGCAGCGTTCCATACGTTCTTATAACCATAATTTATTTAGTGTAGAGGAAATTAAACTAGCTCTTAATTCATTTGATGGTAAACGTTATTTGATTGAAAACAGTACAGACACGCTTCCTTGGGGTCACTATAAGATTCAATCTAATTAACGACAATAGTAATGATATGTATATAATTTGTATCTCAAATGTATGGTAGTATTACTAAACATCTATAAATGTATTCATTTGTAGTACAATACTTTGAAATAGATAATTATAAAGATATTTTAGGAATAGGTATATAATATGTATGTATGGACTTTCTTATTTTATATGTTTAAAATTACTTTTACTTAAATTTTGTGTGTTTTAAATACATGAGAATTACGATTTGTCTGTGTCGCTTGTTATACTTAACATCACTATACAATGTACGCTGCTAACTAACCTGACCCTTTTCAAGTTCAAACAAGTTCAGATCTGTTGATAGACGAAAGTAAGAAAGTAGGTAAAATAACTAATTCCGTAATAAATTTATTATTTTCTATTATAAACTGATCAAATATACAAAAACATTCAAATATATCGATTTAAAATAATTTCTTCACATATGAAACAGTTAATCTTATGTGTATGTAGAGGGCCATCAATTACATCGCAATCATCATCATCTTCATTTGTACGATGTCCCCAACAGGGCTTCAAATATTCTGATACCATTTCTTCTGGCAGTTCTAATTGATTACTCAATATCTTTATAAAATAATCATGGAATTTGCGTGGACACTCAATGCTGTTAATCATATCTTTAAATTCTAAAATTTGATTAGTCGTTACCATGATTTCTTCTTTTACCAATAAATTTAAAAGCACACTTTAAAAATAATGTTGTTGTTACTGCTCCAACACAATAGAGTATCGACAAGATTGAATCGAGTTTCTGTATTGATGAAACAGATGAAATAAATATTGGAGCGAAAAATCTGTCTAAACTCTCCCACTCACTATCTGTAAACTCAACATTTTTGTTTATAATTCGAATTTTTTAATTTGTTGAATTATTCGGAATGGTTGTAAACAAAACTGAGTCTGTAGCTTTTTCCATCTTACTCCAATTAGAAAGCCAACTATCATTAGTTGAATTGAAACAAATATACACTTGTTCTGCATTTTTCGGATTAATTACATATATTACATTATTAAAAATTGTAACTAAAAAAAGGAAAGTAAATCCAATCATGATCATCTGATTTGGATTACTTGGATAAATTGAAAATCAACTGTTTCGTATGCATATATATATTTATTTTTATTGAGGCAAAAACTTATACATCCAACTACTAAGTATAAAACAATTTCTTAAACTACACATATACAACTTATCATTCAGATGTTCCATACATTTTGGAATATCACGATTAAATTTAGGTACACAATTAGAATTACTTTTCGATATATATAATTTTGGGTAGAAGTGATGTTGAGGATGATCTGATTCTATTAGATTCACTTAATAATGTTTGTAAAGTCTTTATTTTGATGGCCTTTAACATACACTGTATCAAATCCATATAATTTCTTTATTGTTAAATGTATATCATTGTATCTGATATGTCCTGATTCATAAAATAGTCCATGAATATTATGAATTGCATAATTTACATCTTTCTTTTCAGAAATGGTTAATATTGAGTAAGGTTTAGGCTCTTGAAATACATAATGACTATACTGCGATCCATGCATAATAGTCATTTCTTTAACATGGAATGCTCTTTCACCTTCATAATTATTTAAGACAAAGCCTTGCATGTCAACAATAGCAATTTTCATGACTAATTAATTTTTCTAACTATTTCACTGAGAGGTAAATATTCTATCACACAGTATGCTTTAGTGTCGGAAGTAAAACCTTGGTGTGACTCTATTTCGAGCTTAACGTCAACTGTTGAAGATTTTATAGACTCACTTCTTCTTGAACAATCAATTACAAACAACGCATGTGTAAAAAATTTATCGTAGCTTAACAAGACTTGTTTGCGTTCTAATAGAGATTGATTCATATAACTTCGATAAAAATCTGAATAATTACAGTATATATCTGCATAGTTATTTGAAGCAAAATTTATATTTGGCCTTTCAAATGGATAATAGTCTCCATTTAAAAGCAGCCTAATGTTAGAAATATTAGTATGATCATATAAAGTATTATAACTAGCCATCTGATCTTTTCGGTTTTGCTGAAAAGCAACAATGACATACCGAGGACATTCTACATTAGTGGTAGTTTTCACATTCCATATCTCTTTTGTAGATCCAATATTCAGAGAAGGTAATTCATGATAACTCCATTTTCTGAATGGAATTAAAATTAGTCGATCATGCTTTATCGATTTTAATAATTCCATTTTTATATAATCATTGGGCGTTATATGTTTTACTTTCAATTCAATATTGTCAATTAGAATTTCTCCTATTGTTGTATTGTCACTTGCTAACATAGCATTGTTATCATTACGAGAACGTACTAAACGTAAAGTATGTTTTCCACACATCATTGTTTTATAATCGCTGAACACACTAAATAAATGAGATAGTGGTATTCTCATAAAGAATTCCTCTTTGGCACATGTTGATAATCTATTAGGGAACTTACAACTTCCTATAATTAAATGTTTTGCATCTTCTTCAGTATATCATAAGTATCCATGAATAAGACTAAGAATTCCCGGATCTTTAACATGCTCCACTACTACATCATTCAGTTCATACGTTACTGAATCAAATAAAAATGGTCCTGCATTATTAACTAGGCACACAGTTCCATCTCCTTTTGTCTTTTTCAATTTTCCTTTAATTACCAAAGCAGATTCGGCCATTAATAGCCAAACATCATTTCTATTTATTGTTATTTCAATTACATCACTGTTAGAAAATGATTTAATATAGGGAAGATATGTTCGATATTCCATATGTGATATAGAATCATCATTCAATGGAGACTTATACAGATTTAAAATTTGATCTGACGGCATATCCAATCGATTTCAAAAAAGTTGTGTTTAACTTTGACAATTAACCCCCCAACTTTCTAGCTGAACGGCGTTTTTTTACTGAATGTGTTTGCTTGTTAATACTCCTATTATACGATTTATTAACATTCTTATTACTAGTACTATTAATTCTTAAAACCATCTTTTTTTAATTCTAACCGAATGATAATTTCTTCCCCTCGAAAATTTACAAGATTGAAATTCTGATCTAGTATTTTGGGGAAATGGTAGATATCTCTTTCCCTACTACTGGTAAATAAACCAAGTTTCGTGGAACTTCGTCTATAGAAAATCCAGGATTGGGCGTGATGGGAAATTCGTATAACGTATGTGACGGTTTGTTGTTATAGTATGCACCACTTGTTATATTACTGTCCACGTGAATCGTTCGCACTTTTACAATATTTACAAGATGATCAGATGAGTGAACTATTCCAGCGTGCAATATCTTTCGTGAGAATCCTAGTAGTTCTGCTAGCGAATTTTCTGTATTAAAGTCTATATCAAAATCACGATGAAAAATTTCACACTTTAAAGTATTATTATTTGGTCTTAGGAAAAAAATATCTTCTACTTTTTCATTTCCGTTCAACTTGAAAGGTATCAATTTCTTTTTTAGATAATTAATAATATCTATAATCTCATATACTCCAGCAGGTAGACTAATTGAATTTACTTGCTTATTTTTATCTATGTAGTGAAATTTAATATTTTCTTCAACGTTCGGTATAGTGTTGTAAGAAAAAAAACCTATCAATGCCAATCCGTATTGAAAATTTGTATCTAGCTGTATGGGATTGGGAAAATCTATAGATAGTGTCGATTTACGATACTTTAATGTGAATATTATGGACATAACTAACAATAGACTGTACTATGGTTTGCTATTATATAAAAACTCAATACATAAATTACCACAATTATTAAAATAAAATTTTGGAATCGACTTCTATTGTAGATTATATTACTTGAGTCACCGAAATATTTTGCAAGTTCTACTGGTGGTTTCAAATTACCAAAACTATCGAAATAATTGATAGTATTACCTTGCTTTTTATATGCCACCCAATGAGTGCCTTTATTGGCCTTCAAATCTAAATTAACAATACCACTTTCATTATAACGTATACATTTGGGTAATGTATCACGCATAAAGACACCTCTAAAATATGGCTATTTCAGTTTATTTATACAATTTAATATTTCGTAATCATAAAGAGCTCCGTCCGGTAGATTCACTGACTTTTTTTAAAATATATTCCATAACCTCTAGAATTTTTACGTAAAAACAATTCTGAACCTTTCTTGCCAATTTCAGCATTGTTGTCATTATTCCCATTTACTTTATTTATTATATCTATTATATTTTTAGCCACAGTAGGCGCTCCTCCAGCTGGCGCACCCATTGCTCCCAAGGCAGATAAAATAGGCAACATTGGTAAAAATCCTCCAGTTTTATGCTCAAATGGAATAACACGTGGAAAACGGATATATCTTCGCCCCTGCTTTTTTAATAGCAAAGCGAGCTGCTTTTAATCCTTATAAGCTTGATTTTCGTCAATTTTTATGTTTCTTATATTTTTTTAATGCTTTCGATGTAGGATCGATAACGTCTGTTTTGAATGAAAGCCCCATTCCCATTTTTCTTTTAGCTTTCATTGTATTTACAACTAACCAAGATGCAGCTTTTTCACCAAAACCGGAATTTTCTGATTTCACTCGTTCCCAAGCACGATCTTCTAATTCTTTATCCACCTTATGTCTATCAGATAATGCAGAACTTGAGTTGTATGCGAAATCGTGCTGCTTGCAAGCTGCATCTAATGGGTTGATTTCAGGATCACCACGTGCCAGGCGCATCTGGATTCTCGTACCAGGTCCGCACCACCGATACTGAGGGAGGTGGGCCTCAAAGGGGAGCTTATCAATTAACGAATTTACTATACCCGCATTTCTGTAGTGAATAGGTTTCATATTACTAAACTGTATAAGCCAAATGAATTCATTTATATAGCCAATTCATTTTCACCTCCATAATAGCTACAAAAATGCGTTTAGTAAGACAGGATCTTAAACTTGCCATCGAGAATTTGGTCTTTGATGATTCGACATCTAAAACATATATACACAGTGAATTACTACCAAATTATTTTCGCGGAATTTTCTGTGGTCCGAGCGGGTGCGGCAAAACAAATTCACTCTTAGCTTTGATATTTGACCGAAATGGATTAAAATTTGCTAATATCTATTTTTATTCAAAATCTCTTAATCAGCCTAAGTATAAATTATTGGAAAATGTATTGCAGCAAGTTAAAAATCTAAAATATTTCCCATATAAAGATAATGAATTAGCTTCATCTTGATGAAGCTAAAGAAAACTCTGTATTTATATTCGACGATGTTTCATGTGATAAGCAGGATAAAATTACGGGTTTATTTTTCAATGGGACGACACAAATCTGTAAACGTAGCATATTTATGTCAAACTTATTCCAAAATCCCTAAACAATTAATAAGAGACAATTGTAATGTGATTGTACTTTTTAAACAAGCCGATATTAACTTAAAACATATTTTTGATGAACATGTAACACCAGGTATATCGTACAATTATTTTAAAAACATGTGTCAACAATGTTGGAATAGTAATAAATTTGAACCATTAGTAATTGTAAAAGAATTCGAATTAAATAATGGTCGACATCGATGTGGCTTTGATGTATATATAAATGTTGATGGATAGTTTTATTTTCAAAAAACAGTTCTTTTTATATTCACGAAGCTTCTAGGTAAGTCGAAAATGAAAAATTTTAGAATTAGATAATGATGTCCGAAGAAAATATTTAGCCTTAAAATTGGGACGTTCTAATGAAAATGGTACATTGAACCGAATTTTTACACCTGCTACCGATCAGTTAAAAAAATTAGCAGCAGGCAATGTGGTTGTTAAAAATAAAACGTCTGAAATAAATGGAAATGAAATGAAAATGTAAATAAAATTGAAAAAAGAGAGACATTTGAAGTAGATCAAATTGACAAGATATATCAAGAAGTAGAAGAGGAGGACGACGAGGAGGAGGAAAAAGACGAGGAGGAGGAGGACGACGAGGAGGAAGAAATGGAACAAGAAAACGAGCTGGACGAGGAAGATGACGAAGTAGATGAAAGGGACGATACAATTACTAATGTGGATACACCGCAATTAGATAAATATCCACAAGTTTCTCAAGAACCTATAAAGGACTATTTTCAGCATTCTCCTAATATTGACATTACTCATTCTCCTAGATATAACGCTATCACTAATATATGGACCTTGGGTCCTAATAAAATTGAATTTGATAAAACTACTGGTCATATAATAATAAGTAGAGAACTATATACAGGTAGCAAGGAAATTTATAATTTATTATTTTATAAAGATCCTAAAAATTAAACTAGTAAAGACGTCGAGGAATTTGACCGCATATTAGATGACACTAATCTATACAGAAAGCGTTACTCTTCTCAAGGCAGAATAGTTGGAGTTAGGAATCAGAAATATCGACGTATTATTCGTCCATTGTTGATAAAGCAAGGTGGAAACTATAATATGGTCTATAATTCCAAGCCAATAGAATATGTTTATTGGGATGACGTTAATGAACTAGTTGATAGATTACGATTGCTATTCGCATCACAATTAGCAGGTAATTCTTCTCATAGTAATAAGATTGCGTCAATTATTGAAGAATGAATAGGAGCAAAAGGTATATATTAATATATTACCAGTCATAAGTATTATTATTTAGTTAAACAACGGTGATGAGTATAGATAAGTTTGGACATTCGTCAGATATATATTCACATTATCAGATTTCTTCCTCGCCAACTTCCTCGTCATTCTTTTCATTCACATATAATGGCGATTTAGATATTGGAAGTTTATAAATATGTAACGTTAATTTACCCACTCAAGATGATGACGTTGCTAATAAAAAATATGTGTATGGTTCATGTGGACCAATAATGAATTTGAATTTAATGCTACAGCAAGATGTGGCTAAAAGTGAAGAAAATAATAGACAGCGATTAATAGATATATCTAATAGAATTAATGATTTAATCAATACTTTTGAGACAAAAATGATAGAATTATCGGCATTATTTAATAGCAGTAGAGCTGAATCTAATAGCACTATTGAAGATATAATTAAAACATTAGATAAGGTTCAGATGAATGTATTTAATAATCGCGACATGATAGAAAATCTTAATTATTCTAAAGCTGATAAACAACCTGGAACAACACGTCTAAACTGAAGGTAGTTTGCTTAGATTCTAGACACCTGTTATTTAATATTTAAAGTGATAAAGCACTAAATGGCATCAAATGAAAAAAATCAAGTAGTTAATGAACTACATAAACCAATAAAATGGAATTTTCAGAGGAGACATACAATTATTAAAGGGTTGGACGATTTATGGCAACCATATCTTGCTCAAATTGATATATATATGCAAAAGAAAATAACCAGTTTAAATATTTTCTGCTTGTTATTGATTGTTTTTCTAAATATATATGGGCCGAACCGCTAAAAAATAAATCTGGTGATTCGGTGGTGGAAACGTTATTTAAAATATTAACTACCTCAAAG
Source organism: Platypus cylindrus (assembly GCA_949748235.1). Classification (NCBI taxonomy): domain Eukaryota; kingdom Metazoa; phylum Arthropoda; class Insecta; order Coleoptera; family Curculionidae; genus Platypus; species Platypus cylindrus. The sequence continues at coordinate 11,688,612 of OX456492.1, read as the reverse complement.
CGTAACCCTAAAAATTTACAAACTGATCAAGGGAAAGAATTCTACAATCGTCATTTTCAAGATTTGCTTAAACAATACAAAATTAATCACTATTCAACATATTCGCGAATGAAAGCAGCCATTGCTGAACGAACAATTCGTACTATAAAAGTACGACTGTATAAATATTTCAGTTTAAATGGAACGCACAAGTGGATTTTAATTCTATCAGTTATTTTTAAAAATTATAATGAAGCAAAACGGTACAATTAAAATGAAGCCATGTGACGTTGTTGGTGAGACATTTGAAAAAAAATTGTTGGATACAATCTATAACCATATGAAAATCTTTCCAGGATCGAAATTAAATGTTGGCGATATGGTACGCATCAGTAAAGAAAAGCATGTTTTCTATAAAGGGTACACACCTTACTGCACCACCGAACTATTTAAAATTATCAAAATGAATTACGCCAATCCTGTGTATTTGTTGGAAGATTTAAATAAACAGCCAATAAAAGCATCTTTCTATAGATATGAATTGCAGAAGACAAAGCAACCAGATATCTACTTAGTTGAACAAGTGTTAAAAAAAAAGGCAACATGGTATATGTAAAATGGCTTGGTTTTGATAATTCTCATAATAGCTGGATTCATAAGACAAATATACTATGAAAAAAAAAAATTAGTTGTGGTACAAAAATTGTATAAACATGACGACTTCTGAAAATAAATGCGTTTTAAGTGCTAATCAAATTAATAACGATTTGTTTGAACTATTAGACAAGTTTGAACATGAAATTAGTGAAAAAAATTAAGCAAAACCTTTATTATTAAATACAAGATTTTCTACAATAAGTGATAATATATTAATTCATGTTGGATTAAATATGTCCATGGACATATTTAGTCCTTTTATAAAGTTAAATTATACCCTCGAATTGGAAGAATTTGAATGGCAAACACAGATTTTAAATATGTATTGGATTCGTCATATATATTTTAGTACAATGGAATTAGACTATTTACGTTTGTTCTAAGAATATAATCATAACAGGTAATAATAATGAAGAATTAAAAGTGATTCAAATTATTAGACAGGAAAAGACTATATGCTTAACAGAATCTGATTTGGTTAACATAATATTCATCAATATATATCATGCGCTTCCCTTAATTAATAAGCTAAATTTAATTGACTTTAACACATTTTATAATAATTTTATAAAAGCTTTTAAGGAATTGTTATCAGAATCAATTTATCCAGTAAGTGTAGAAATTATAATAGATAATTATTTTAATTTATCATTTGATGAGTTATTGTTTGAAAGAATGTATGTTAATAAATAAAGAAAAAATATTTATTGACTTGTATAATTGAAAATTTAATATAATAGCAATAATATACACATTGTAATATACATTTTTAAAATAAAAATTTTTTTATTTTCTTTTAACTATTTCAAATATATATATTAGCAGGTTGAAAACTGGGAAATCTGGAAAAGTAATTATTGATTTTAGAATGAAAAATCATGAAGATAATTTTAATTTTTTAACATTTTGTATTACCTGAATTAACTGAGAGCCACTTCACAGACCGGAGCCGAATTTAAATTATTAACTGCAGTTAATTCTTTAAAAATAATGCTGAACTTGCCCGGCAATAAATGGTGCAAATTTTTCTTAAAAATGTCCGTTACTCGTAGGGGCAGAAACAGAATCTTATTATCTGGAAGATCCACTTGTACTGCTTCTCCATAACGGCTATTTGAAATTTTAATTCCCATAATTGCATATTTTTGGTTTGGTACTAAATCTTGTAATTTTACTAAATCTTTTCAAACGTATTTAACAGGATTATTCAAAGCGTCTAAATCCATCTAAAATATATATACATATAAGTATGAGCAAAAAAATAAGAAGAATTAGATAATAATATAGTTACTTACATTTTAATTTTTTTTCTTGAGCCTCTAACGAACACTAAGGAACAAATTCAGAATTATGTAGTTGAAAAGAATACTTTAACATTACTATCAGCATAGGTTCTAAATACCCGATGCAGGTACCACAACCACCACAACCGCCAACAGCAAAAATCATAGTCCCTTTAATAAAAAAATCGGTTTGATTTTATATTATGCTAAATATGCAATAGAGATTATAACATTTCTAGAAACATTTTTCATCCTTATAATCTTTTCAAATAACATCCTGTTAAAAATCTCTTTATATTAAAATTACAAATTATCATTCCACGCATTCTAAAATTCCTTAAGAGAAATGTGTTTTAAGTGCTGTTCAAATTGATAAACATGGGTTTGTCATGAAGCAAAACCTTTATTATTATTAAATACAATAAAGAATGGTTGATGTTCGGCTAAACATTAGGCCTTTTGTAAAATTAAATAATATCCTCTTAATTTGAAGCATTTAAATAAGGAAACACTAATATGTATTGGATATACGAGATTTTCTACAATAACTGAATGATTGATGATCGACTAAATATTAGACCTTTTATAAAGTTAAATAATACCCTCGAATTGGAAGAATTTTAATTGCAAACACTGATTTTAAATATGTATTTGTTACATATTTAATGTACTAAAATATATACTAAAATATATATTTTAGTACAATGGAATTAAACCATTTACGTTTTATTATTTGTAAGAATATAATCATAACAGGTAATAATAATGAGGAATTAAAAATGATTCAAATTACTAGACAGGAAAAGACTATATGCTTATCAGAATTTGATTTGGTTAACATAATATTCATCAATACATATCATGTCGTTCCCTTAATTAATAGGCTAAATTTAATTGACTTTATCACATTTTATAATAATTTTATAAAAGCTGATTTTATAGCCGTTTGCATAAGGCTAAATATGTTAATTTAGATTTAATATTTATAGAAAAAATTTTCACCCTTATAATCTTTTCAAATAACATCCTGTTAAAGATCTCTTTATATTAAAAATGCAGATTATTGTTCGGCGCAACCCAAAATTCAATTTATATACTCAACCCAACATAGTGGATGTCGGTTGGCTTTGTGGTTCAGTGGTAAGGTCCTTATACCCCCGTAAAAATGTATAGGTTCGATTCCTATTCCCATCTAAAAATTTTATTTTAAAGATCTTCTCTATCATCTGTCTCTCTCTCTCTCTCCTTTTCCTTTACTCCTCTACTTTACTGCTGCAATCACGAGGTGTGCTTTACCACATTAAAGATAGGTGTAAGGACGCCTATTATGACTGCGCCCCGACGGCATCTTTATACTTATCCATGTGGTAAGCACGCCTCACAAGCCTTAACCTTTTTTCAAATTCTTAACAATATCCGATACTACCGACATCTATCCACACAACCTCAAACTTCAAGCATTACATCAATAGATACCTTGGAAAACACATTTAAACTTGGCGCCACATTTCAAAAATAAATATGACACTGATAATTGACACAGAAAATTCAAAAATATGACAGTGACAATTGACACAGAAAGCGCCATAGGAAAACACATTTTAACTTGGCGCCACATTTCAAAAACAAATATGACACTGATAATTGACATACAAAATTCAAACATATGACAGTGACAATTGACACATAAAGCGCCATTGGAAAACACAGTTAAACTTGGCGCCACATTTCAAAAATAAATATGACACTGATAATTGACACACAAAATTCAAAAATATGACAGTGACAATTGATACATAAAGCGCCATCTAACATAAACATTGAAAAATGAAAATTTACACACAGCGCCACCTAGCGGACAACACATGAAACTCAATGACATAAAAATGGGGCCCCGCGATTGTGGCGTCCTCTGGTGGCGAAATTTTGAACCCGTGGTCTAGTTCTGCTGTTGTATAGCTACTAATACATGTATATGTAATATGTATTTAATATGCATTTTACATATACATGTAAAATACATATACACAATGGCGTACGTGTAAGCCAATTTTACCACTATGAATAGACACTAGCACTAATCGCATTTTTAGCGTCAGGGATATATTGATTTACTTGTAATTGATATGTGGTATATGTAAGCTAAACACAAACAATACGACTAGAATGAGCAATAGCAGTTTTTTTCATTTCCATCGTATCCTTTCTGTTGCATTTCGTAGGCAACAAAACATGTGCAAATACAAAAGTCTCGTACCACCCGAACAACATCTACTTTCGTTTTGCTTTTACTTTAAAAACAGCATACATTTTTGAACAGCAACATAATAGTTGCATCGATGCTTTATTCAAATTTGCTCGTACAACACGAAATTTAAATCAGTTTCGTATTTGCCGTTTCATTTATCAGAGATATGCATTTTGCTTTGAAAGTAAATATTTGACAAGATATTCACATATTTCACTTATCTGCTTTCAGGAGTTTTCATACTTTTTCCACTTTTTTTTTATCGTGTGATTGTTGTTTAGCCGCTAAAAATAATAGTACCAATTTTGGTTCATTTAAGTTGTATTTAAATGCAAAATTATTAGAAAAATAATGAAGTACAAGAGACTGTGGACGTAAGTAACGTAGCGCAACTTCGATTTTTGTTGATAGTAATTATTATAATACTAATGTATAAATCCTACGTCGTCCGAGATGACTTCCCGGGTTAGATACGAAAGAGAACACGAGGGTAATACTGGTGAACGCCATAACAGCATCGTGACGTAATCATAAAAGAAGCTTCACCCTTCGTATTTTATTGAAAATCTACTAAAATTGTTGTAAAATCAATGAAAATTGGCGAATCTCGATTTTATTTAGTTTCTCAACTATTCCAGATTAATTGTGATATTTATAATAACGTATCTGGATTTACTAGCGTATTTCAAAAGATTTAACTAACGCGCATTAACAAACGCCAGGTACGTTACAGACGTATATGTAGAACAATCATTTGATATAGGGAATACAAGAAATGTATATTAAAATATCGAAATATGCAAAAAAAGTTCTCTTATATCTGCATTGATGTACACACAAATGTAATAACTAAAAAATGAATCTGAAACAATATTTGCTGAAGTCTATTTCCACATTTATATAAGATTTCTGAATTTTATTTAAATTTTTACTGTTAAAGGTAAAAAACAATTATTTTATTAATATCTCGGTATATATTAATAATGATATTTATATTATTAATATAAATATATATTCATATTAATCAACACTTACAAAAATTTCTGGTTTATGTTATTCTTACTTTACAAAGTATAGTGGTTTAATTTTATAACTAAATAACAGAATTATGATAATAAAGCCTATTCGTCTTTCAGATTTATTGATAATATGCTTCTTCTCTCTTCCTTCATTCGAAATTTTAACAAGCAGTAATAACTAACAACTTTTGTATAATTCTTAAACTGTCACAGGCGGATTTTACCATGAATTTTTCTATTCAGTATATCTTAAATATAATACTAGAATTATTCAAAATTAATTAATAAAAAGAAATATAGTATTTAACTGAATTAATTCACCAAACTAAACTAACTTAGCTAAAATTACTTAAAATATATGATATTTTTAACAATACTTTTATTTAAAAATAAATACCCATCATCATATACCTCTAGCAAAAGAATATCTTAGTTTATCAGTGTTGTGGAGGTAGTCTAAATGCTTGCGCAGATCATTACGTTTGGTACTCGCACATAAAGCAGAGTATCGAGTAGTTAGTTAGCACTGGTAGTTGGCATGATAATCTTAACCAATATCAATTGTAAACATATATTAATTAATATAAAACAACACGTTCAATACGTAGTTTCATTTATAGAACATATAATAATATATATAAATTATTACAACAAAAGTAATAATAACAAATATTAAAAGATGTTAAAATAATCAGTATCTTCGGAATCGCTTTGATCTAATTGAATAGTTAGAAGAGTGATTTCGTCTCGATCGTATTGTATTTCTCGGTCCCATGATTCCTTGATCAGCTCTTGGGTATGTCTTAGCCTATTAAACCACATTTCTGGCGTAATATGGTCCAGTGCTTTTTTCCACATCCTTGGGGCACAATCCACGCCATCACAAAGAATCGCCATCTCGTCCTACATGTCTGTTGTGATAAATTTTAGCTATGCTCCATTATGTTCTATTGGATTAAATTAACAATGATATGGAAGTAGACGCTAACTTTAAGCCTGCGAGTCATAGCCAGTAGATGGGTTTTGAATTTTTTTGGTGGCATTTTTCAAAAAAAAAACAAACATATACTACATATAGGAACTGTAGTTAACTTAAATTTTGTTAAACGTTTGTTAACAAAAATTGTTATAAATTTTGTAGTTATCCGTGATTTACCCTTTGCAATATCAAGTAATCCCACCATTAGTAGATTGGCAGAATATTTTATTTTGTCTTTGTTGATCCAATCCAAAATTTCCGATTTTTTTTCCCCTTTTTTTGTTCCTGCATGTACTACTATAAGTCTAAAGGTGGATCATCTTTTTTGTATTGGAAACCGATTCTATTCAAAACAAATCTTAAAGTTGTTTCGCTTCCATTAAGCATTATTTTTTCTTGTAGCCTTACAAGTAATGTTTTTGCTGTTATATGTTGCTTTAAAATAAACATTTCTTTAGAAACTCTTTGAATTAATCAAATAACTACATCTGTTCTCTTATTATATTAAACGAATTTCTTAATAGAACATCTAACAAATAACTTAAATAATAACACTAAGCACTTACTTCTTTGATGCATATCATATATTTTATTTCTTATATCATATTCTTGAGCTTCTGTTAAATCTGTTGATTTGGGTATCTTTTAGATTCTGCTAGTTTTTGGTAGCTTAATTGGTACACTTTTTTTACAGGCAGATGAAATTTTGCTCACTGTACCGATGGGAAATATTAGAGCGTTCGCTACTATCTGAAAAGGAAATGTACTACATAGATTATTACTTGCATGCTAATGACACAATACATTATTAAATGTGCAAATACTTAGTTTTCGAACTGCGTTCAAAGATAAAAGAGGTCCATCATTGTCCCGTTCCTGCTCGAAATAGCTAATTACATTAGCTATTAAACACTTACAGTCTGCGCTTAGTCTTGTGGGAATTATGTTTTTTATGAAAACAAAATGATTCAATAGCGGACAATGCAAGATACACCCACTACCACACACACTGCACTAACGCTATACAAAGCTGAAGATTATTCAATCTATAAATCAATATCAATTTTTAAATTGATTTTATGCTTATCTTATTTTACTTATAAAATTGAATAAAATAATGGTTTTCAAATAAGCTAAGAATAGAATTACATAAACTGGGGAAAATAGTTTGCCGAATATAAAATTTTAGCGGTAAGAAAGTTTGGTTAAGATATTAATTAGTTCTAACGAAGCTAAAAAAATATTGTGTGAAACGCGTTTTGTACGATTCCAATATATTTTTAGGCAAAAATAAAATTTGCAACAAAAATGTGAATTTTACACTTAAATAAAAAATATTTAGATAATTTTGACTTTTAGAATGTTTCAATTATAATGGAAATCATTTTGCCATAGTCCTGTGCTCATTTTACAGAAGTTACTTTGCAATTATTAATCTGGCAGTACTGACACTTCATTTTTCTATCGATGACCTGCGCCGGTATTTCTATCACGTTTTCTTTATGAGTATTCGAACTTATTCTAGTTTAGTACTGCGAAAAAAACCGTATAAATGTTCTAATTATATTGACTACATATAATATATCAAACGTGCTGTCTATGATGGACTATACTTTCGCCTAATACTGTGTAATCTAGATAATGGACATCCATTAGTTACCAATCCATAGCATAGTGTTACCAATTACTCGACTTTAATCGGGTTGACTTATAAGTTGGAATTCTCTAAATGGCAAAACTTACAACCTGCTCATAATTGCCACTAACCATAAGTATTCACAATTTTAATGTATAACAATAAAATGGACCATTGGCAAAGTCGCAATTTTTTTTCTTAAAATTTATAATTTCTTATCCCATGGTCACTAATCTTAAACAAATTTTAACATTTTAACGTAAAATTTGAGAAATAGAAAATTGGCAACGTCGCATAATTTTTTTTTTATAAATTTATAATCTCTTATTTTATTGCCACTAATCATACGTGAATCTCATAATTTTAACGTAAAAAAAAAATTGATTATCATTATCAAAATATCGAGAACTCAATTGGCGACAGGAAATTGGATCCCAGACGTCAATCACCATGTGGAAAAAGTAGCCGCTCGTAAAAACCATTGGCGAAGCGAACTGGGTCTCGATAATTCAATCACCAGGTGGAAAGGGTAGCCATTCGAGAACTCGATCATCAGGTGAAAAAGGTAGCCGTTCGAGAACTCGATTGGCGAAAAGACTTGGATCTCGAGAACTTGATCACCAAGTGGAAAAGAAAGCTGTCCGACAACTCGATCACCATGGGTAAAAGGTAGCCCTTCGAGAACTCGATTGGCGAAGAGAAAGGGTTAGGCGCAATCAAAGCGTTTACGCTCTGTAACTGCAGCAAGTATGAACAGAGTTTAAATCTCTATTCGGGTGAGCGGATTACTCTACTGCTTCCAGTGAAGTCATTCTAATATTCTTTCTGCACCAACTTTTACAGTTTAAATGTGACTAAATTAAAGTAAAACACTTTAAATTAGTCACTGTAAAATTGTATACTGTCTTCTTGAATGTTCCATTCCCATATACATAATAAAGAGGACGCACTGAGCACTGAACCACCATTAAACGTATATTGATGGGCCCTCTCTCAAACGTGAATTTAATCGAAGTGGCGATTGAAAAATTCTTATAATTAATAAATTTGAACAATTTTCGATGCAAGTTTGATAAGAACAGAATGTGGAAATCTTATTCTATAATACATATCACTACTGAACAAAAATATCAATCAATAAAAAAGATGCAATCAAAATCATATAAAAATAAGTAGAGTTCATCGTTCAGAAACGATAAAAAAGTGCATAGTAATTAACGTAAATATTGTATACAAACAAAAATTGTGTGAAAAGTAAATACATATTTAAATCTACGTAACAAAAAAAATTACTAGTAATTACAGAACCAAAACAACATATAGCAGCGAAATTTAAATCGCCGGCAAAACAAGTGCCATATGTAGTCAAGACGGATTTCTTTGGCTACTCCTCTGACGTCACGTTAATAAGCAGTAAACTGTATTTTCGAATGCCTTAGTGTTATGTGCTGGTAAAAATGTGTTATTTTATGTGCCTTGTACTATAAAGCAGATGTATTGTTTCTTTGCAAATTTCCAATGTATGCAGATTTACTCACGTAGTGTATATGAAAAGTAATTCATATGGTAGATCTGCGTTACGTAAAAAACTTGAACCGTTATGTTGTTGTTAATAGTTTGCAGTTTGTTTGAGTTCATAATTGAATGGTATGATTTATATGGGTCAAGAGCATTGGTTATATTTAGTCGTTGTATGTTATTTTATTCATTTGAAAACTAGAATTATCATATGGATAAATGGTCAAAAATTGGCCCAATAAATCGTAGATAGAGCAGCAACATGATTTTACGTGTGTTACATATCTATTTCAATTATTAACAGAAAATTCATTGTTTAAAATGAGTTAGAATAATCAATGTAGTTGACTCTGCATGATGACAGACGCAGGGTGGAGCTTACGATTAGAAACGTTTTGTGCGGCAGAGGAGAGGTAACGAGCATAAAAAGACGACAATACCAGCGAGCGACCGCAGTAGCTGGTCCTGCGTTTGTCGACATCACATCATCACCTAGACGACGGTTACAAACCAATCTGTTCTTTTCAGAACAAATTGAACATTGTTTCGGAAACAACATGAGCAATGGGGCTAAAATTAAAATCGTTCTTTTTCAAGAACACAATAGAAAAATAGAAATAGAAGATTTGGATAGAAATTCTATTGTTCTGTTTTAAAACAAAGAAGAGATATTAGTGTTGTAAACAAATCGTTCTTTTTCAAGAACAAATTCTGGAAAATCGTACTAAAGTAAATCGTTCTTTTTCAAGAACCAAATGTAGAAAATCAAACTGAAAGTAAATCGTTCTTTTTCAAGAACCAAATGTAGAAAATCAAACTGAAAGTAAATCGTTCTTTTTCAAGAACCAAATGTATAAAATCATACTGAAAGTAAATCGTTCTTTTTCAAGAACCAAATTTAGAAAATCATACTGAAATACTAAATGTTCTTTTTCAAGAACCCAAAGAAAAAAAAGAAAATCGTGTTAATGTAGCAGTACTTAGTAGTAGTGTGACGTCACGTCGGAAACAGCTGGTTTCTAAGTGAAATACGACCCGCATTTTGTTGTGACGTCGCGTTATTGTTATTATTTTTAAAGAATGCCATAAATTCTCTTGTTGTTTTACAACACACATATTAATTTTTGAAGATTATGCCCAAATTCTATTTTATATAATACAAAGGTCGAAAATCATAAAATGAAATACTAAGGAACCTAGTAAATATGACGCTGTAGATGCAATACTAGTTTGAGGTATTTTTGCTTTTGGATGTAATACACTTCTCTAACAAATAACCAACTGTCCCTTTCCAAATTATAAGATACCCATATTGTCTATTTTTAGGCCTTTTATTGTCCAGCCCGTCACTGGCAGCAATATGATTCTAATTGTTATAAACAATTTGTGCCAAGAACAAACAGATCGTTATCCGCCTACTCCTGAACCAAAGCAAATCAGTTATAATATGTCATTAGCATGCTTAATGACTCAAGTTGAAATGCCAAGAAGATTATATATGAGTTGTATCAATAAAAGCATAAATGTAAGTAGTACCATTAGATATTCGATTTCTTTACTGTTCAACACTTTTTTTTTGCAGGAAACTGATATCAACCTTTGCGGTGTAGGGTCAAATATAGCCGCTGATTATTTAATTTTAGTTAGTATAATTATAGGTAATGCTTTGATTTGTTGTTTATCATTTTAAATGAATTATTTAAGCATATGATAACGTAAATTAATGCAGTAGGTAAATAAAACTAATAAGCCTAATACTTTAGCCACCGACCTGGCTATGTAGCCCCCCCTCTACAGGGAGGTCAATATCAAGTATAGGCAGCACTCATTCCACTTACATTTGATTTTTTCCCGTTCCACTTACAGTCATTGTCGATCGCATGTCCACATGACATGCATAATATCTATTTTTTTCTAAAGTGCTAATATCAGAGTGAGTTTTAATATATAATTCTAAATATCATCTACAATTTATAATAAGAAAATGCAGAGCCGTTATTTACATTATGAAAATCTTTTCATTGCTGAAAAGATTAGGTCTGCAAGTAGCGCCATTTCCAGAATGTTAAAAAGTCATAAAGCCTTCAATATCTCAGCAAGTGTATTTTTGGTTTTTAAAGTCAAGTTATATATTCGAAGTATATATCTTTGCTTAGCTTATAATTTTTTCAAATTTCGTTGCATTATCTCCATTTTTAACAAAGTTATTAATAATTGAAATTGTGTACAAGTTAAATTTTATGAAAATATGGTACTTTTTTTGATTCAATGCGGCATAACTTTCAGAGAAAAAAAAATGTCAGTGGATAATTAATCCATGAGACTACACGATGCCTTAGCCATTTTCGGCACATTATTTTTCAAGACATTCGGTTCACAAATTTTGTAGTATTAACGTTTAAAATGAGGGGTAATTACTTTTGAAACGGATAGTAGTTTCATTATTCTACATAGTACAGTATTATGTACAGATTCAGTGGACATTTCTACAATACTTTCGTAATTATTGCTGTAGTATCATAAAAATTCGCCTTTGCTAAGACATGAAAAATGTAATTTGCAACGAGATGTCATTAGCTGTTTCACATTTTCACTGTCCAATAACAAATTAAGATGGCACATAACGGTATCCCGTTTTGACATAGTGATTAGCAAATTTTCGAGGCATATTAAGATACGGAATAATTATTTAATGTTTTTGAAGTTTGTTATAGTGGACTTCACGTTCGGCAAAATTTATATGCTGTCATTACTGATAGAATGAATGATATGTTCGTTAAAACTGTACTTGTTGTTTTCAGTAAATGCGTAGTTGCAAAAATAGCGAAAGTAAAAATTCGTCACCTGCGACGTTGGATACTTTGCGACGAGACATCTGAATGTAACACTTACCAAGTTAACACAGTTACTTCTTCAAAGTTACACGCTTATACAAAGTGTCCCCATAGCAATTTCTCATAAAATTTTGGTTCCAAAAATATCGACATGATATCTCTTTCGTTTCATATTGATTATCAAGGGCCTTATTATATCCAATAGAGATTGATATCGGAGTTTTACAAAGTAAAGTGTCACTATCCAGTTAAATTTTTTTAAGTAAAACCTGCTAATTTTTTTTCTAATACTGCAGAGTATGTATATCTCAATTCAGCTTTGAAAATCCCGTGTCAAAATTCCAAGTAGTTTCCAAAACAGAGCACTCTCAAATTTACTAAAATTTGATACTTTCTATGGAACAAATCAGTACAAATCCAATGGAGTCCACCTCTAAGTACAGAAGCGTTTAGAATTGGCAAGGTGCTATGTTGTAGGCGCTGCCAATCGTCACAATATTTTTGACATTTATTCAATTATCAATATTTTTGTTAATTAAAATTATTACAAAGTAAAATCAAACCAATTTTCCATACCATTCTTTCCAGTGCTTTTTTGAATTGCAATGATATAATTTTTATTTGTTAGAACTCTGATAAAAATTAACGTTATGAGAAAATTGAAAAGTTGGCAAAAATTTGTAGGATTAGTTGCTGGTTTACTTTTAATGGTCTTATCAGTTGAAACAGTTTTAACAAAATGTGTTGAATTTTATAATTTCATATTTTATTCCACTTATTGCAAACCGAAAGTATATCAGTGGAATTTAATTAATTACACATGCATTATGCTACATATTAAAAAATAACATGATTAGTTATGTATATTACTATTAATTTATTCGCAATAAGGAATTTCCTTATTTGAGAAAACTACTCCGGCCTTTCACTTATTGGATACTTTTCCTAAAAGACCGATTTCCAATAACAATAATATTGCATTGATTATTCTATTAATATTAATCAGGTCAATGACAATTACTTATATATAGGTGTTTTGATGTATTTATGGCCTAAAATAGGTTCCGAAACTTTAATAATATTTAATAAATTTGCTTTACTTTTTTCGTGCTAGCGTAAAATGCCAATTTCTGAGTGTTGCGTCAATTGATTGTCATGACACAAAATCGAAATATTATCCATGATTATTCCCAAAGACAATGCCATTGCAATCAGGTGTGCCGCATTTACCAAAAGTCATTTAATAGCATCATGTAGAGAAGGCTTTATTAACTATAATATTGATTATTATCGAAGTATACGCAGCTAACCGAATTTGTACTGTAGCAGAAACCACCCCTATGCGCATCTAGCATCACCCGCCTTCCGACGAACGCGACCCAATAGGTTATATAAAAGGCTGTTTCTGAAGAAAAGCTTCAGTCATGGTCGTCGGGCTACACCTCTTACACATCCAAACGTTGGAATTGACCTTTGGAGACCAGGACCGGGATAGAGGCGGAGCGTAGGCCGCGCTACATAGCTAATCCAAACAAAACCCTTTTCTACTTCTCGCTAGCGAGGGAGTTCTCTGGCAGTCCGATTTTAACTTTTCTTAGTTCTGTTTAGCATGCGAGTTCTTCGGCAAACAAAATTATTCCTTCTCCAGCCTCGGACTAGCAAGTGAGTTCTCCGGCAGCCTGATTCTAACCTTTCCTCCCCTCTGGTTAGCCAGAGAGTTCTCCGGCAGCCAGTGTATTATGCTCGGTTTGATTGAGTAGGACAGGGGGCGGGACATATGTCGCTACATGTGCCGTTTATACCTTTATGTGTAAAGTTGTGGTGCTTGCTGCCGTTAGTATTGGGTAATCATGTTGCGGTCCAGTGGTAGAATAGGTTTTTAAGTTTATGTTCATCTATTTATTTTGCTTGATTAATTTTCGCTTTTATTTTTACTGGATTAAGCTACCAGGTATGTTTATGTTTATTTTATTTCCAAGAGTGGTATTTTATTTTATTTTAATTTTATAACATGGTGTTTTTAGTATTTCTTCTGACGCTTCTGTAACTCTTTCTTGAACTCTACACTCTTTTCTCCACTGTCTAAAATCTGCTCGTACAGCCTTTTCCCCCAACTTTCTCTTTGGAGTTGTGAGGCAGCCGCAGTCATCCAAAATCAGAGGGTGGCGCTCGAGCCAGAAGCCGATATATTTGAACAAATGAATCATCCGACCGACGGGAGTTACAAGATTTAGAAACAACTTTCTAAAATTTTTTCTGGGTTTATTTAACTAAGCAGCTATTTATGTAATATTGATCATACCTAATTTTAAAATACATAAATTTATACAATATAATACGCAAACTATATTTGCGTATTATATTGTATTATGCGTTTCATATGTTTCGGGAACCTGAGTTTTAGCAGAGTTCTACGTTCGAGCAGTAGAGTCCCTCCAGTCGTGTAAAGTCTGGATGGCGCCCTATTTCCATCAGTTCTAAGTATTAAGCAAAAAACGAACTCACGGAACACCCAGTTGGTGATCCAATCCTGCTCTGCTACAATCAGCTGGTTTTCAGAGTAGCTAAGAGGTACATTGTTTCTTTGCTTTATTTTTTTTAATTTTTTTATATTGTACTGAATTTCGTAAATTTTGATTTGTGTGTAAATTTAAATATAACTGTTAGATCCAGCTAAAAATTATTGTACGTGGATAACAAATATGCTGAAGACCGTTTCTGCTTCACGGGTATGTATGTATTGCTTGGTACTAGGCACTGTATTTTTTAACGGATATTATATCATTTTTCTAGTTTTGTTTTTCAAAATATAAAGTTTTATGAGAGTTGCGATTCATGCATTCTTTCGATGTATTTTATTAGTAAAACAAAGAAATGGGTTTTGATTTAAGTCGCCGATCTGTTAAGACGTAGCTTTCGTTAGTTGCTTAATATCATTAGAGTTTTTCTACTTAGCTAGTATTTGTGTTCTCAAGATACTTTGGTGTGAAAATAAATGACTTATGTACAGGTGAAATTATTATTCTTTAGCTAATCATTTTAAAACCGGTAGCTATTTTAGTGACAAAACATTTTCTGGCGACCGTGGCAGGAATTTTTGTTAAAAAAATTGATAAAATAGACAAAATAGAATTGTCACAAGCATATGATCGACTAGAAACACAGCTACGCGCATTAAATACTTTAGGTGTTACTACTGAACCTCGCGCAGCCATGTTATATCCGTTGATAGAGCCCGTCATCGCCTGAGGAATTGCTGAGGGTTTGGCAACGATCATCAGAATTTACCAAATAGACAATTAGATAATGTTACTGAAGATAATACCGAGGCTAATTCATTGAAACTACGATTAGAAAATTTGATGTGTTTTCTTTACAAATGAGTTAGACAATAAGGTGCGCATCAGCTTAGCCGCTGAAGGTTTCGGGTTATGTTCCACAAGTGATTCGCATGTTAAGAGAAATAAGCTGCATGCTGTATCTATGGGTAAAGCAGATCAATCCTACACTTTTGACAACTCTTCGTTGCTATGTCCATTCATACAGTTACGCGTACATACGTACATATAATGTATGGGTAATCATAGCAACGATAACTTGTCAAAAGTGTAGGATTGATCTGATTTTGGAATTAGTATATATCGACCACTAATGATTTAGTGAGCAGAGAAATCTATGAAATTAAATATATATTTGGTAATGGCTATCATGAGGCTGCTAATTGTGCGACTCGGCGTCAGTACATTTGGGCTAAAGAACGAGACGCTATAGTTGCAAAGAATGCATACTTTAAGTGTTTGAAAACAGGCCACCAGGCAAAAAGATGTAGAGAATTTATAAGTTGTATTTCTTGCGGTATGTCTCACACAACAATAATGTGTTTGGAATTGTCCGTTAATAAGAAATCGTCCGATAGACACACATTTAAGGCGGGTAAGGCCGATACGAATGACAGTAACAATTCTGTAGTTCCTGAAAAGATGTTGGCCAGTCATTATTCGACAAACGTAGCTTTACACACTTTATCTTTGAACCTTTATGGTGACATAGATCCTGTATTTAAGGGACCTTGGACGATGAAACTGGTCCAAAACGGAATTGAATTATCAGGTGTTTATTCAATTGCACCCAATTCGATGCCCGTTGGAGAAGATGTGACTAGGCATTTATACACTGGCAATCGGAAAATATTATGTTGTGGACTACTTGCCATTGAAACTTTTTTCGGATGGATTATAATGGGGAGATTTCGAAACCGGAAGGGTAACTACACCAAACCCATGACCGTTACCTTATTATTAGCCAACGACACTAGTATTGGTACGTTGTGACAGTTAGATGTTTTGGGTATAGAAGATCTAACTGTAAATGTGTCCGAGGCTGAAATGGCTGATGCAGTTAGGGAGCTTTTTTCCAAACCATGTCAATTAATAGCGAAGGGCGCTAAATGGTCCGATTATTATAGATTGATGGAGATGCCGAATTGCCCAGTAATTTCGAGCTAAAGATAGCTCAAAATTACTGTAAAGACACAAAACATTTACAAAGGCTAAGTCAAAATTATTTTCGAATTGCTACAAGAAGGCGTGATTGAGCAAGTAGTTGTAAAAGGTGTTTCCCAACAAAATTGTTATTTACGTAATCGACCGATTATTAAGGTTAATAATACTAGGAAAATCTGGCCGGTATTTGATGCGTCGACAAGCATTAAAGGTAGTCCATCACTCAACCATTGTTTAGAGACGGGGCCTAATTTATTTGTTATTTTATGATCCCAATGTTAAAAAGTAAAATTAAAAATTGTCTTAATTTTAAGATTTAAATAAATTAATTTTTTTGTCGGTCAATAATTGTTGCTAGATATATGAGTTACCTGCATTTGAACAACTTGTACTTATTCAATGAATATATACCACGACTTATGTCGCTGTTGGGCTTTTGATAAATAATTTGATAATTAAATATGCTAAAACATATAACTGAACTCGCAACAATTTTTACAGGTAATATTTAATTTGAGTTTAATAATTTTTATTAGCATAAAATATCATGGATTTTACTTTCAGCGTTAATTTGTGCAATTGGAGGCAGTTCCTTTAGCGTGAATTCAACATAATTAGAAAAACTGGATATGCGGTGGAGTTGGTTCAACAGAGCAACGGAATCCAAACATTCTTGGCAGGAGTCTTCCCATTGCTTAAAATATTGTAATAATTTATTTTGGAAATCTAATTTCTGTTTTTAGATTGATTCGGTTATGAGAGCTTTGGGGGGAGCATTTAGGTGCAAAGTGATGTGGCCTCTGAAGTATGGGCTTCATGATGAGATTAATAAAATTTACCTGTATCAATGTCCTCAAATTCTATTTTCATAGGAGCTTCTGAAACACTGCTGTTGTTTCATATTTTTTTAAGTTGTTGTGGTACAGTTTCTAAAAATTACAATAAATCGAATAAATGCCAATGATTTTTTTTATTTACTACTGAATCAGTCGCAGACTTATTCCTCTGCTTTATTTGACTATAAGCACCTCGGATACTTTTCCATCGCATCTTGCATGTAGTTTTTAAAATAGACAATTTGCTTTAAATATACAATAGTATATGTAGAATATATAATATATAATAATAAGTATATTTATAAATATATCTGTTATAAAAATATTCGGTAAAACATCTATTAACGTCTGCTGCCATAAGGGGCCACCTTTGGTTTTCACCGAAGGTTTATACGGGGTATCTGCTATATAGAATGTGTGTATTGTTAATTTGTGGTGACTTTGTATATTAAGAAAATAACATTGACACCTTCAAAATTACTTGTAAAATTACTTTTCGCTATAATTAAAAAAAAACGTAGATAAAAAAGTAATCTAAAAATAAAATTTATTTACGACAAATAAAGTTGATTAAGATTGTTCACTAAAGTAAAATTATTATATGGGTTATATACAAGGTTATCAACAGATTGCCACTTTACACTGACTAGGAACTTTACGGTAAAAATCTTCAAAGACACATATATTAAACTAAAAATTCCAAGATACTCTATCTCTGTGTGATACATAGAGCTTATAGTATAGTTTATTAATTGTAAAAGACTATACATTTAAAAAGACCTTTTCGCTCTTTTCAACAACGAAAAATAGTCCACGTCCATGGCCATATTTAATCCAACATCAATTAATATATTGGCACTTATTGTAGAAAATCTTGTATTTAATAATAAAAGTTTTGCTTTCTTTTTTTCACTAATTTCATGTTCTAACTTGTCTAATAGTTCAAACAGATCTTTGTCAATTTGATAATCACTTAAAACGCATTTATTTTCAGAAGGCACCATGTTTATACAATTTATGTACAACAACTTATTTTTATTTTGTAGTATCTTTGTCTTATGAATCCAGTTATTATGAGAATTATCAAAACCAAGCCATTTTACATATACCATGTTGCCTTTTTTCTTTAACACTTTCTCAGCTAAATAGATATCTGATTGCTTTGTCTTCTGCAATTCATATCAATAGAAAGATCCTTTTATTGGCTGTTTATTTAAATCATCCAACAAATACACAGGATTGGCGTAACTGATTTATTTTATTTTAAATTTTAAATATTTCGGTGGTCTAGTTCGGTGTGTATCCTATATCGAAAACATGCTATTTTTTACTGATGCGTACCATATCGCCAACATTTAATTTCGATCCTGGAAAGATTTTCATACGATTATAGATTGTATCCAACAAATTTTTCTCAATTGTCTCACCAACAACATCACATGGCTTCACTTTAATTGTACTATGCTTTGCTTCATTATAATTTTTGACAATAACTGGTAAAATTGAAATTCACTTGTGTGTTCCATTTAAACTGAAATATTTATACAGTCGTTCTTTTATAGTACGAATTGTTCGTTCAGCAAGGGCTGCTTTCATTCGCGAATATGTTGAATAGTGATTAATTTTGTATTGTTTAAGCAAATCTTGAAAATGATGAGCGTAGAATTCTTTGCCTTGATCAGTCTGTAAATATTTAGGGTTACGCTTTTAGGTAGTTAATATTTTAAAAAAGCGCTTCCACCACTAAATCACCAGATTTACTTTTTAGCGGTTCGATGTAAATATATTTACTAAAACAATCAATAACCAGCAGAAAATAATTAAACTGATTATTTTCTTTTGCATATGTATCCATTTGAGCAAGATCTGCTTGCCGTAAATCGTCTAACCCTTTAATAACTGTATGTCAACAAGTTGAATTTTTTCTTTCGATGCCATTTAGCGTTTTATCACTTTAAATATTAAAGGACAGGTGTCTAGAATCTTGGCAAACTACCTTCAGTCTAAACGTGTTGTACCTGGTTGTTTATCAGCTTTGGAATAATTAAAATTTTCTATCTTGTTGCGATTATTAAATACATCCAATTGAACCTTATCTAATGTTTTAATTATATCTTCAATCGTGTTATTAGATTCAGCTCTACTGCTGTCAAATAATGCCGATAAGTCTATAATTTTTGTCTCAAAAATATTGATTAAATCATTAATTTTATTAGATATAGATTCTTCTTATCGCTGTCTAGTATTTTATTCACTTTTAGCCGCATCTTGCTGTAGCATTAGATACAAATTCATTATTGTTCCACATGAACCATCCACATATTTTTTATTGGCAACGTCATCATCTTGAGTGAGTAAATTAACGTTACATATTTTTAAACCTCCAATATCTAAATCACCATTATATGTGAATGAAAATAATGATGAAGAATTAGGAGAGGAAGAAATCTGATAATGGGAATATTTATCGGACGAACGTCAGTAGATATACAACAGCAGAACTAGACACCGGGTTCAAAATTTCGCCACCGGAGGGCGTCACAATCGCGGGGCCTCAATTTTATGTCATTGAGTTTCATGTGTTGTCCGCTAGGTGGCGCTGTGTGCAAATTTTCATTGTTCAATGTTTATGTGAGATGGCGCTTTATGTGTCAATTGTCACTGTCATATTTTTGAATTTTGTGTGTCAATTATCAGTGTCATATTTATTTTTGAAATGTGGCGCCAAGTGTAACTGTGTTTTCCAATGGCGCTTTATGTGTCAATTGTCACTAGCATATTTATTTTTGAAATGTGGCGCCAAGTTTCAATGTGTTTAAAAGGTATCTTTTGATGTAATGTTTGAAGTTTGATGTTGTGTAGATAGATGTCGGTAGTATCGGATATTGTTAAGAATTTGAAAAAAGGTGAAGGCTTTTGAGGCGTGCTTACCACTTGGATAAGTATAAAGATGCCGTCGGGGCGCAATCATAATAGGCGTCCTTACATCTATCCTTAATATGGTAAAGCACACCTCGTGATTGCAGCAGTAAAGTAGAGAAGTAAAGGAAAAGGAGAAAGGGAGAGAGAGACAGATGATAGAGAAGATCTTTAAAATAAAATGTTTAGATGTGAATAGGAATCGAACCTATAAATTCTTATGGGGGTATAAGGACCATACCACTGAACCACAAAGCCAACCGACATCCATTATGTTGGGTTGAATATATAAATTGAATTTTGGGTTGCGCGGAACAATAATTTGCATTTTTAATATAAAGAGATCTTTAACAGGATGCTATTTGAAAAGATTATAATGGTGAAAATTTTTTTTATAAATGTTATAATCTGTATTAAATCTAAATTAACATATTTAGCCTTATGCAAATGGCTATAAAATCAGCTATTATAAAATTATTATAAAATGTGATAAAGTCAATTAAATTTAGCCTATTAATTAAGGGAACGACATGATATGTATTGATGAATATTATGTTAACCAAATCAGATTCTGTTAAGCATATAGTCTTTTCCTGTCTAGTAATTTGAATCATTTTCAATTCCTCATTATTATTACCTGTTATGATTATATCCTTACAAGAAATAAAACGTAATGGTCTAATTTGCTACCACTGCTAATGGTAGCAAAGGATTTTATAATTTATTATTTTATAAAGATCGTAAATGGGGAACAACAGGAGATACAAATCTTGGTAGATAAGGTAAAATTGGAGCAAGTGACGAAATGGAAATATTTGGGAGAGGAAATATCTAGTTCAGGAAAGCAAGAAAAAGAAATTAACAGCCGAATAGGAAAAGCAATGAAAGTGTTTTACAGTATCAGCAATACGATTGTGGGGAAAAAAGAAATAACAAGGAAAACAAAAATAAACGTATATAAATCAATAATAAGACTAATACTGACATTCGGATGTGAGACATGGATAACAGATAAAAAGGAAATAAGTAAAGTCCAAGCGGTAGAAATGAAATACATGAGGAAAGTAAAGGGAGTGACAAAGAGAGATAGAATCAGGAATGAAGAAAGAAGAAAAGAACTAGGAATGGAGGCGATACACGAATACATAGAGAAGAGGCAGTTGGGATGGTGGGGTCACCTGAAAAGAATGGGACAAGAAAGACAAGTGAGAAGGGTATGGGAAGCTAGACCTGAGCAGAAAAGAAATAGGGGAAGACCTGAAACTACCTGGAATGACATGATAGAAAAGATATTGCAAAGAAGAGGAATAACGATGAGTGAAGCTAGCAGGATGGCAAACAACATAAAAGAATGGAGAAAGTTTTGCGACGCAGTGACGCGAAGCGAAAACGTATAAGCCTAGACAAATAAAGAAAAAAAGATAAAGACTAACAAGCCTACACCAGGAATGTTAGACAGGCTTCAAGATACATATATATATATATATATGTAATGTGATAAAATCAATTAAATTTAGCCTATTAATTAAGGGAACGACATGATATGTATTGATGAATATTATGTTAACCTAATCAGATTTTGTTAAGCATATAGTCTTTTCCTGTCTAGTAATTTGAATCATTTTCAATTCCTCATTATTATTACCTGTTATGATTATATTCTTACAACAAATAAAACGTGAATGGTCTAATTTCATTGTACTAAAATATATATGACGAATCCAATACATATTTAAAATCAGTGCATGCCATTAAAATTCTTCCAATTCGAGGGTATTATTTAACTTTGTAAAAGGTCTAATGTTTAGTCGATCATCAATCATTCAGTTATTGTAGAAAATCTCGTATATCCAATACATATTAGTGTTTCCTTATTTAAATGCTTCAAATTAAAAAGGCATTATTTAATTTTACAAAGGGCCTTATGTTTAGCCGAACATCAACCATTCTTTATTGTATTTAATAATAATAAAGGTTTTGCTTCATGACAAACCCATGTTTATCAATTTGAACAGCACTTAAAACGCATTTCTCATAAGGAATTTTAGAATGCGTGGAATGATAATCTGTATTTTTAATATAAAGAGATCTTTAACAGGATGTTGTTTGAAAAGATTATAAGGATGAAAAATGTTTCCAGAAATATTATAATCTCTATTGCATATTTAGCAAAATATAAAATCAAAGCGATTTTCTTATTAAAGGGACTATGATTTTTGCTGGTGGTGGTTGTGGTGGTGGTGGTACCTGCATCAGGTATTTAGAACCTATGCTGATAGTAATGTTAAAGTATTCTTTTCAACTACATAATTCTGAATTTGTTCCTTAGTGTTCGTTAGAGGCTCAAGCAAAAAAATTAAAATGTAAGTAACTATATTATTATCTAATTCTTCTTATTTTTTTGCTCATACTTATATGTATATATATTTTAGATGGATTTAGACGCTTTGAATAATCCTGTTAAATACGTTTGAAAAGATTTAGTAAAATTACAAGATTTAGTACAAAACCAAAAATATGCAATTATGGGAATTAAAATTTCAAATAGCCGTTATGGAGAAGCAGTACAAGTGGATCTTCCAGATAATAAGATTCTGTTTCTGCCCCTACGAGTAACGGACATTTTTAAAAAAAATTTGCACCATTTTTTGCCGGGCAAGTTCAGCATTATTTTTAAAGAATTAACTGCAGTTAATAATTTAAATTCGACTCCGGTCTTTGAAGTGGTTCTCAGTTAAATCAGGTAATACGAAACGTTAAAAAATTAAAATTATCTTCATGATACTTCTTTCTAAAGTCAATAATTACTTTTCCAGATTTCCCAGTTTTCAAGCTGGTAATATATATATCTAAAATAGTTAAAAGAAAATAAAAAAATTTATATTTTAAAAATGTATATTACAATATGTATATTATTGCTATTATAATAAATTTTCAATTATACAAGTCAATAAATATTTTTTCTTTATTTATTAACATACATTCTTTCAAACAATAACTCATCAAATGATAAATTAAAATATTCATCTATTATACTTTCTACACTTACTGGATAAATTGATTCTGATAACAATTCCTTAAAAGCTTTTATAAAATTATTATAAAAACTGTTAAAGTCAATTAAATTTAGCTTATTAATTAAGGGAACCACATGATATGTATTGATGAATATTATGTTAACCAAATCAGATTCTGTTAATCATATAGTCTTTTCCTGTCTAGTAATTTGAATCACTTTTAATTCTTCATTATTATTACCTGTTATGATTATATTCTTAAAACAAATAAAACGTAAATAGTCTAATTCCATTGTACTAAAATATATATGACGAATAAAATACATATTTAAAATCAATGTTTGCCATTCAAATTCTTCCAATTCGAGGGTATTATTTAACGTTATAAAAGGCCTAAAGTCCATGGCCATATTTAATCCAACATCAATTAATATATTATCACTTATTGTAGAAAATCTTGTATTTAGTAATAAAAGTTTTGCTTCATTTTTTTCACTAATTTCATGTTCAAACTTGTCTAATAGTTCAGACAAATCGTTAGTAATTTGATTAGCACTTAAAACGCATTTATTTTCAGAAGGCGTCATGTTTATACAGTTTTTGTACCACAACTAATTTATTTTCATAGTATATTTGTCTTATGAATCCAGCTATTATGTGAATTATCAAAAAAAGGCATTTTACATATACCATGTTGCCATTTTTCTTTAACACTTTCTCAACTAAATAGATATCTGGTTGCTTTGTCTTCTGCAATTCATAACTATAGAAAGATCCCTTTATTGGCTGTTTATTTAAATCTTCCAACAAATACGTCACAGGATTGGTGTAATTGATTTTGATAATTTTAAATAGTTCGGTGGTCCAGTTAGATGTGTACCCTTTATCGAAAACATGCTTTTCTTTACTATTGCGTACCATATCGCCAACATTTAATTTCGATCCTGGAAAGATTTTCATATGGTTATAGATTGTACCCAACAACTTTTTCTCAATTGTCTCACCGACAACATCACATGGCTACATTTTAATTGTACTATGTTTTGCTTCATTATAATTTTTGACAATAACTGGTAAAATTAAAATCCAATTGTGCGTTCCATTTAAACCAAAATATTTATACAGTCGTTCTTTTATAGTACGAATTGTTCGTTCAGCAATGGCTGCTTTCATTCGCGAATATGTTGAATAGTGATTAATTTTGTATTGTTTAAGCAAATGCTGAAAATGCCGATTGTAGAATTCTTTCCCTTGATCAGTTTGTAAATTTTTAGGGCTACGCTTTGAAGTAGTTAACATTTCAATAAACTGCTTGTCCTAAATCGTCCAACCCTTTAATAATTGTATGTCTCCTCTGAAATTTCCATCTTATTGGTTTATGTACTTCATTAACTACTTCATTTTTTTCATTCGATGCCATTTAGTGCTTTATTACTTTAAATATTAAATAACAAGTGTCTAGAATCTTTGCAAACTACCTTCAGTTTAGACGTGTTATTCCTTGTTTTTTATCAGCTTTGGAATAATTAAAATTTTCTATCTTGTCGCGATTATTAAATGTACCCATCTTAACTTTATCTAATGTTTTAATTATATCTTCAATAGTGCTATTAGATTCAGCTCTACTGCTATTAAATAATGCCGATAATTCTATAATTTTTGTCTCAAAAGTTTTGATTAAATCATTAATTCTATTAGATATATCTATTAATCGATGTCTATTATTTTCTTCACTTTTAGCCACATCTTGCTGTAGCATTAAATAGAAATTCATTATTGGTCTACATGAACCATCCACATATTTTTTATTAGCAACGTCATCATCTTGAGTGGGTAAATTAACGTTACATATTTTTAAACCTCCAATATCTAAATCACCATTATATGTGAATGAAAATAATGACGAGGAAGTAGGCGAGGAAGAAATCTGATAATGTGAATATTTATCGGACGAACGTCCAAACTTATCTATACTCATCACCGTTGTTTAACTAAATAATAATACTTATGATTGGTAATATATTAATATATAACTTTTGCTTCTTTTAATTCTTCAATAATTGACGCAATCTCATTACTATGAGAAGAATTACCTGCTTTTTGTGATGCGAATAGCAATCGTAATCTATCAACTAGTTCATTGACATCATCCCATTAAACATATTCAATTGGCTTGGAATTATAGACCATATTATAGTTTCCACCTTGCTTTATCAACCATGGACGAATAATACGTCGATATTTCTGATTTCTAACTCCAACTATTCTGCCTTGAGAAGAGTAACCCTTTCTGTATAGATTAGTGTCATCTAATATGCGGTCAAATTCCTCGAGGTCTTTACTAGTATAATTTTTAGCATCTTTATGTGTTAGTGATAGCGTTATATCTTGGAGAATGATTAATGTAAATATTAGGAGAATGCTGAAAATAGTCCTTTGTAGGTTCTTGAGAAACTTGTGGATATTTATCTAATTGCGGTGTATCCACATTAGTAATTGCATTGTCGCTTTTATCTACTTCGTCAACCTCCTCATCCAGCTCGTCTTTTTGTTCCATTTCTTCTTCCTCGTCATCCTCCTCCTCGTCCTCGACCTCCTTGTCTACTTCTTCATCTATCTTGTCAATTTGATCTACTTCAGATATCTCTTTTTTTTCAATTTTCATTACATTTTTCATTTCGTTTCCATTTATTTCAGACGTTTTATTTTTAACAACCACATTGCCTGCTGCTAATTTTTTTAACTGATCTGTAACAGGTGTAAAAATTTGGTTCAATGTGCCATCTTCATTAAAACGACCCAATTTTAAGGCTAAATATTTTTTTCGGACATCATTAGCTAATTCTAAAATTTTTCTTTTGCGAGAACTTTCCGACTTATCTGGAAGCTTCATGATTATAAAACGAACTGTTTTTGTTTTTTTTTTTAAATAAAACTATTCATGAACCTTTATATATACATCAAAGCCACATCGATATCGACCATTATTTAAATCGAATTCCTTTACAATTACTAATAGTTTAAATTTATTACTATTCCAACATTGTTGACACATGTTTTTAAAATAATTGTACGATATATCTGGTGTGACATGTTCATCAAAAATATGTTTTAAGTTAATATCATCTTGTTTGAAAAGTACAATCACATTGCAATTGTCTCTTATTAATTGTTTAGGGATTTTGGAATAAGTTTGACATAAATATGCTACGTTTATGGATTTGTGTCGTCCCATTGAAAAATATGTCTTAATTTTATCCTGCTTATCACATGAAACATCGTCGAATATAAATACAGAGGTTTCTTTAGCTTCATCAGAATCAGTAACTAATTCATTATCTTTATATGGGAAATATTTTATTTCTCTAACTTGCTGCAATACATTTGCCAATAATTTATACTTAGACTGATAAAGAGATTTTGAATAAAGATAGACATTAATTTTAATCCATTTCGGTCAAATAACAAGGCTAAGAGTGAATTTGTTTTGCCGCACCCGCTCGGACCGCAGAAAATTCCGCGAAAATAATTTGGTAGTAATTCACTGTGTATATATGTTTTAGATGTCGAATCATCAAAGTCCAAATTCTCGATGGCAAGTTTAAGATCCTGTCTTACTAAACGCATTTTTGTAACTATTATGGAGGTGAAAACGAATTGGCTATATAAATGAATTCATTTTGCTTATACAGTTTAGTATTATGAAACCTATTCACTACAGAGGTGCGGGTATAGTAAATTCGTTAATTGATAAACTTCCCTGTAAAACTCATTTCCCTTTGGATTGGAGTCCAGGCAAGCGAATCCAGAAGCGCCGGCCACGTGGTGATCCTGGAATCAACCCATTAGATGCAGCTTGCAAGCATCACGACCTCGCATGCAACTCAATTTCTGCATTATCTGATAGACATAAGGCGAACAAAGAATTAGAAGATCGTGCGTGAGAACGAGTGAAATCAAAAGGTTCCAGTTTTGGTGAAGAAGCTGCATCTTGGTTAGTTGTAAATACAATAAAAGCTAAAAGAAAAATGGGAATGGGTCTTTCATTCAAAACAGACGTTATCTATCGATCCTACATCGAAAGCATTAAGAAAATATAAGAATCATAAAAATTTACGAAAATCAAGCTTAGAAGGATTAAAAGCAGCAAGCTTGGCTATTAAAAAAGCAGGGGGCCGAAAAAATATCCGTTTGCCACGTGTTATTCCATTTGAGCATAAATCTGGAGGATTTTTACCAATGTTGCCTATTTTATCTGCTTTGGGAGCAATGGGTGCTTTAGCTGAAGGAGCGTCTACTGTAGCTAAAAATATAATAGATATAATAAATAAAGTAAATGGGAATAATGGCAACAATGTTGAAATTGGCAAGAAAGGTTCAGAATTGTTTTTACGTAAAAATTTTAGAGGATATGGAATATGTTTAAAAAAAAATCACTGAATCTACCGGACGGAGCTCTTTATGATTACGAAATATTAAATTGTATAAATAAACTGAAATTGCAATATTTTAGAGAAGCCTTTATGCGTGATACATTACCCAAATATATAAGTTATGATGAAAGCGGTATTGTTAATTTAGCTTTGATGGCTAATGCAGGCACTCATTGGGTTACGCATAAAAAGCACGGTAATACTATCTATTATTTCGATAGTTTCGGTAATTTGAAACCATCAATAGAACTAGTGAAATATTTCGATGAATCAAGTAATATAATTTACAATAGAAGTCGATTCCAAAAATTTAATTCTAATAATTGTGGTCATTTATGTATTGAGTTTCTATATAATAGCAAGCCATAGTACAGTCTAATGCTAGTTATGTCTATAATATTCACATTAAAAGAATCGTAAATCAACCCTTTCTATAGATTTTCCCAATCCCATACAGTCAGATACAAATATTCAATGCGGATTGGCGTTGATTGATTTCTTTTCCTACAACACTATATCGAACGTTGAAGAAAATACTAAATTTCACTATATAGATAAAAATAAACAAGTCAATTCAATTAGTCTACATGCTGGAGTATAAGAGATTACATATATTAATAATTATTTATAGAGGAAATTCATATCGTTCAAGTTGAATGGAAATGAAAAAGCAGAAGATATTTTTTTCCTACGGCCAAATAATAATACTTTAAAGTGTGAAATTTTTAATCGTGATTTTGATATAGACTTTAATACAGAAAATTCGCTAGTAGAACTACTAGGACTCTCACGAAAGATATTGCAAGCTGGAATAGTTCATTCATCTGATCATTCTGTTAATATTGTAAAAGTCCGAATGATTCACGTGGATAGCAATATAACAAGAAGTGCATACTATAACAACAAACCGTCACATACTTTATACAAATTTCCCATCACGTCCAATCCTGGATTTTCTATAGACGAAATTCCATGAAACTTGTTTTATTTAACAGTAGTAGGAAAAGGGATATCTACCATTTCACTAAAAATACTAGATCGGAATTTTAATCTTGTAAATTTTCGAGGGGAAGAAATTATCGTTCGGTTAGAATTGAAAAAAGATGGTTTTAATAATTAATAGTGATAGTAATAAGAATGTTAAAAAATCGTATAAAAGGAGTATTAACAAGCAAACACATTCAGTTAAATAACGCCGTTCAGCTAGAAAGTTGGGGGGTAAATTGTCAAAGTTAAACACAACTTTTTTGAAATCGATTGGATATGCCGTCAAATCAAATTTTAATCCTGTATAAATCTCCATTGAATGATGATTTTCCATAACACATATGGAATATCGAACATATCTTCTCTATATTAAGTCATTGTCTAACAGTGATGAAATTGAAATAACAATAAATAGAAATGATGTTTGGCTATTAATGGCCGAATCTGCTTTGGTAATTATAGGAAAATTGAAAAAGATAAAAAGAGATGGAACTGTGTGTCGAGTTAATAATGCGGGATCATTTTTATGTGATTCAGTAACGTATGAATTGAAGATGATGCAAAACATTAAATTATAGGAAGTATATAAGTATTATAGGAAGACGACGAACTTTCAGTCGTCGTCAAATCTTAATTTTCGTCGTCAAATCTTCCGCTTCAAAACAGTCTGCTAGTTTATCCAATAACAATTTCAAATTTCTTTAATTCAACAAAACTTGCTTTGTTTAATAACCAATATCCCGGCTTAGCCCCCAAATTATGTAGGAAAAAAATAACTATTTTGTTTAATGACGGGAAATAATTTTTTTAAGATGAATATTGGTTAACAAAATTCAAGTTAGTTTATTCAATCATAAATACAGAACACAATTAATAAAAATACAAAAATATATCTGAAAGTTTTTTTTTTTTAACAGTGACCACTTGTTTTTTTTTTTTTTCATTACACAGTCTGATTCATTCCTACATATATATGCATACGAAACAGTTGATTTTCGATTTATTCAAGTAGTCTAAATCAGATCATCATGATTGGATTTACTTTCCTTTTTTTAGTTACAATTTTTAAGAATGTAATATATGTGATTAAACCGAAAAATGCTGAACAAATTTATATTTGTTTCAATTCAACTAATGATAGTTGGTCTTCTAATTGGAGCAAGATGGAAAAAGTCACAGACTCAGATTTGTTTACAGCAATTCCAAATAATTCAACAAAATACAAAATTCGAATTATAAGCAAAAATGCTGAGTTTAAAGATAGTGAGTGGGAGAGTTTAGACAGATTCCTCTCCCCAATATTTATTTCATCTGTGTCATCAATACAGAAAATCGATTCAATCTTGTCGATACTCTATTGTGTGGTAGCAGTAACGACAACATTATTTTTAAAGTGTGCTTTTAAATTTATTAGTAAAAGAAGAAATCATGGTAACGACTAACAAAATTTAGAATTAAAAGATATGGTTAACAGCATTGAGTATCCACTCAAATTCCATGATAAATTTATAAAAATATTGAGTAATCAATTAGAGATACCGGGAGAAATGGTATCAGAATATTTGAAGCCTTGTTGGGGACATCGTACAAACGACAATGATAATGACACATAAGATTAACTGTTTCATATGTGAAGAAATTATTATAAATCGATATATTTGAATGTTTTTGTATTTATTATATTTTATATATATCACTTTATAATAGATAAGAATAATTTTATTCCGAATTAATTATTTTAATTTATTACTTGCCTATTAATAACTATAGGTTATTTATTTTACCTACTTGCTTACCTTCGTCTATCAACAGATTGGACCTTGTTTGAACTTGAAAGGTGTCAGCTTAGTTAATAGCATACATTGTATAGTGATGTTAACTGTAACAAACGACACAGACAAATCGTAATTCTCATTTATTTAAAACACACAAAATTTAAGTAAAAGTAATTTTAAACATATAAAATGAGAAAGTCCATACATACATATTATATACCTATTCCTAAAATATATCTCTAATTATCTATTTCAAAGTATTGTACTAAAAATGAATAAATTTATAGATGTTTAGTAAGACTACACACAATAGTACCATACATTTGAGACACAAATTATATACATATCATTACTATTGTCATTAATTAGATTGAATTTTACAGTGACCCCAAGGAAGCGTGTCTGTACTGTTTTCAATCAAATAACGTTTGTCATCAAATGAATTAAGAACTAGTTCAATTTTGCCTACACTCAATAAATTATGATTATAAAAACGTATGGAACGCTGCTTAATACCTTTGTCTTTAGATAGCATTAAACATTCATAATAATCATTATAATCTATTTCATTTTCAACTATGTTGTATTTCATCCGCTTAATTTTTTTATGCAATTATTCAAGCAATCTATTTTATAAGTGTACATTTTTGATCTTAATCAAAAATCAAAAAATTAAATTTTTTTCTATAATTGTTATAATCTGTATTAAATCTAAATTAACATATTTAGCCATATGCAAATGGCTATAAAATCAGCTTTAATAAAATTATTATAAAATGTGATAAAGTCTATTAAATTTAGTCTATTAATTAAGGGAACTACATGATATGTATTGATGAATATTATGTTTGCCAAACCGCTTTGAATTAATGATAAAATTACCAAAGATCACAATCATTATATTGACCATATAGGTGGTCTAGCTCATGCAGCCTGTAATTTAAATTTTAAAAAATTATTTGTAGTACCAATAATTTGCCATAACCTTTCAAATTATGATAGTCATTTCCTAGTTAAAGAAATATGTAAAATGGGAACCATTACTTTATTACCAATAAGTAAAGAAAAATTTAATTTACTAAGCATTATCTTAACAGTTCTGTTCGATATTGTTTCATAGATTCTTACAGGTTTCTAAACACCTCACTGTCTGAATTAGTATCCATCCTACAAATAAATGAATTAAATATTCTAAAACATGAATTCTGCAATTTAGATGCGGAATCTTTTAAAATGCTATCTAGGAAAGGTGATTTTTGCTATGATTATGTAGATAATTTAAATAAACTAAATTAAACGGAACTACCAGCTTTTTGAAGATTGGGACTAAGTTTCTCTCTGTTTTTTTTTGTATTTCTGAAAATTCCTTTAATCTCCAGGTATAATGAATATATGACGTTTATATTGCTTCCGTTAGGAAGGAAAACAATAGCATACCCATAGTTAGATGCTTATCTCCTTTTAATTTCTCACGTTTTCACAAATATAGACAACTTTTAGAAAGTTAATTCTTGGTACTAATGGCAGGTAATTGATACCCTTCTTGCCGTACAATTAAAAGGGAGACTTTTTTTTGACTGTCTACTTTCTATATCACCAGAAAATGTTTTGCTAACCGTTAGTGAGCTCAATTATCCCTTCTCTTATTTTAGTTAATTTTTGGAAGCTTGGGTCAGCGATGAGGGGGGAGTTTTTGGCATTCTTGATCAAGGAAAAAACCTTAAGAGACTTCGATAAGATTCTTCGACGAGAACAGTCATTTTTCTCTTTAGTAAATTTTCTCTAAATCACTCTCCAAGAACTCTCTGTAACTCACTATCTCCCTATACTCCCCAGAGAATAAAAAAATAGTTATTTTTCAATCTGAATATTAATAAAGTTAGTGAGTAATAATATTAGTGTATACGTGAAATTAAAACTTGATATATTGCCCACATAAATTATTCATCCCACACTACAATTCACCAGTAGCTACAAAAGTTTAGTTACACAATTGGTGTTTGGATTTGAACAAAAAGAATTGTTCAATTGAGAACACAGCTAAATAATTATTTTATAATAAGCTGACTAAATCACATATAAGTGAGATCAATTTTGATCATGCAGAAGTAATTTGGAACAGATTCAATATTACTAATTTAGGGGAATATAGTCACTTATACGAAAACATTAGAAAACATGGCAATATCAAGATAGTGGGATGGCCGTTAAGGTGCTAAAAACTGAACATCGAGCTCATTATTCCAGAGCCATAAAATATTTGATGAAAGTTTATTGGCTATAGAGCTAAACAAATCACATATTGTGTTTAACCAACCGGTTTATATAGGAATGTGTATTCTAGACATATCTAAAACTCTTATGTATGATTTTCATTATAATTTTATATTAAAGAGATTAAAATCATATCTGATTATGCATATTTAGATATTATTAAAACGCATATACAAAAATTCTATACAAGTAACTATGCTGTAGATAATCAATACGGTATACCATTAAAAAACAAAAAAGTTTTAGGTCTTTTCAAACATGAGGCAGCTGGCAATATTATTACCAATTTTATAGGATTGAGATCAAAAATGTACGCTTATAAAATAGATTGCTTGAATAAATGCATAAAAAAAATTAATCTGATGAAATACAACATAGTAAAAAATGAAATAGATTATAATGATTATTATGAATGTTTAATGCTATTTAAAGAAAGGGTTATAAAGCAGCGCTCCATAAGAATCATAATTTATTTAATGTAGAGGAAATTAAACTAGCTCTTAAATCATTTGATGATAAACGTTATTTGATTGAAAACAGTACAGACACGCTTCCTTGGGGTCACTATAAAATTCAATCTAATTAACGACAATAGTAATGAGATGTATATAATTTATATCTCAAATGTATGGTAGTATTGTGTGTAGTATTACCAAACATCTATAAATTTATTTATTTGTAGTAGAATACTTTGAAATAGATAATTAGGAATATGTTTTAGGAATATGTATAAAATTTTTATGTATGGACTTTCTCATTTTTTATGTTTAACATTAATTTTACTTAAATTATGTGGGTTTTATATAAATGGTAATTACGATTTGTCTGTGTCGTTTGTTATACTTAACATCATTATACAATGTATGCTATCAAATAAGCTGACACCTTTCAAGTTCAAACAAGTTCCGATCTGTTGATAGACAGAGGTAAGCAAGTAGGCAAAAAAAATAACCTATAGTTATTAATAGGCAAGTAATAAATTAAAATGTTAATTCGGAATAAAATTATTATTATAAACTGATATAAAAATATATTAAATACAAAAACATGCAAATATATCAATTTATAATAATTTCTTCTCATATGAAACAGTTAATCTTATGTGTAAGAACACAATTAGAATCACTTAAAGTTTCAATATTTATAATTTTGGGTAGAAGTGATGTGGATGATGATCCGATTCTATTAGATTTACTGAATAATGTTTGTAAAAGGTCTTGCTTTTGATGTCCTTTAACACACACTATATCAAATCCATATAATTTCTTTATTATTAAATGCATCTAATTGTAACTTATATGTCCTGATTCATACAATTGTCCATGAATTTTATGAATTGCATAATTTTCATCTGTCGTTTCAGAAATGGTTAATGTTGAGTCAGGTTTAGGCTCTTGAAGTATATAGTGACTATATTGCGATCCATGCATGATAGTGATTCCTTTAACATGGAATGCTCGTTCACCTTCATAATCATTTAAGACAAAGCCTTGCACGTCAACAATAGCAATTTTCATGGCTAATTAATTTTTGTAACTATTTCACTCAGAGGTAAATATTCTATCACACACTCGTGAATAATAATACAGTACGCTTTAGTGTCGGAAGCAAAACGTTGATGTGACCCTATTTCGAGCTTAACGTCAAATGTTGAAGATTTTATACTCATCTCTTCATGAACAATCAATTACAAACAACGCATGTGTAAAACAATTACCGTAGCTTAACAAGACTTGTTTACGTTCTAAGGGAGATTGGTTCATATAACTTCGATAAAAATCTGAATAATTACAGCATATATCTGCATAGTTATTTGAAGCATTGGCACTGTTGATAATCTATTTGGGAATTTCCAACTTCCTATAATTAAATGTTTTGCATCTTCTTCACTAAAACATAAGTATCCACGAATAAGACTAACAATTCCCGGATCTTTAACATGCTCTACTTCTACACCATTGAATTCATACGTTACTGAATCAAATCAAAATGGTCCTGCATTATTAACTAGGCACACAGTTCCATCTCCTCTTGTCTTTTTCAATTTGCCTTTCAATACCAAAGCAGATTCGGCCATTAATAGCCAAACATCATTTCTATTTATTGTTATTTCAATTACATCACTGTTAGAAAATGACATAATATAGGGAATACATTTTCGATATTCCATATGTGTTATAGAACCTTCATTCAATGGAGATTTATACAGGTTTAAAATTTGATCTGACGGCATATCCAATCGATTTCAGAAAAGTTGTGTTTAACTTTTACAATTTACCCCCCAACATTCTAGCTGAACGGCGTTTTTTTACTGAATGTGTTTGCTTGTTAAACTCCTTTTATACGATTAATTAACATAATTTTTATTATAATTATTAATTATTAAAACCATCTGTTTTTAATTCTAACCGAACGATAATTTCTTCCCCTCGAAAATTTACAAGATTAAAATTCCGATCTAGTATTTTTAGTGAAATGGTAAATATCCCTTTTCCTACTACTGTTGTCCTGGAATTTCGTCTATAGAAAATCCAGGATTGAACGTGATAGGAAATTTGTATAAACTATGTGACGATTTGTTGTTATAGTATGCACCTCTTGTTGTATTACTATCCACGTGAATCGTTCGGACTTTTACAATATTAACAGAATGATCAGATGAATGAACTATTCCAGCTTGCAATATCTTTCGTGATAATCCTAGTAGTTCTACTAGCGAATTTTCTGTATTAAAGTCTATATCAAAATCACGATTAAAAATTTCACACTTTAAAGTATTGTTATTTGGTCTTAGGAGTCTAGTTCGGACAGTGAAAGTGGTCGGATGCTTGTTTGTGCTGAAATCAAAAAGTCGATAAACAGATAAGCAGAGTATTGATTGTTTGTGTATAGTGGTTTAGGGTGAAAATAACAATAATTTTTTTTTTTTTTTTGATTTTTTTCTATTTTTATAAAAATAGAAAGAAAAAAGAAATAATTGTGAAGAATAAAAATCCATTTAAACTGGCGACGAAAGTCAAAAAAACTCCACCAGTGGGGAAGGTGGAGTATAGGAAAAGGAAAACCTCAACGGAGGAGGATGAGGAAGAAAATATAAGCAAATCATATAGAGAAGTAGTGATGAGCGAGTTTGAGGACAGCATCGAAATAAGAATGAAACTAAGAGAGAAAGATATGTGGAAAGTAGAATAAGAAGATAGTGAAAATAGGTCAAATGGAGTATCAGATGAGTTAATGAACCAAATCAAACTGATACAAAGAGAAACTAGGTTATTTAAACAAGAGAATAGAAGAGAAGAAGGACAAACTCGGGTAAAAATGGAAAGAAGCATATAGAATATAGAAAGAATAGTAATAAAAATGACCGATACAGTGCATGCAAAAATAGTGAACGAAGAGAAAAAACAGAGAACAGAAAAGGAAGATAAAGTAGTACAAAGACTGGAACAAATGGAGAAACAATTTAAAACCAGAATGGATAAATTAGAATGGAAAATATTGGAATTGACAGTGGAAGGTACAATAATCCAAGCAAGAAACGAAACGACATATGCGGCGATCACGGAAAGGAAAAAAGGAAATGGTACAAAAAAGATACAGGGATGGAAACACCTGAAAAAATAAGAGAAATAACAGTGGAAGCGGCGAAGGGGGAGAATGTAATGGAAAAAATAAGAGAAAACCTTACGATAGAAGAAGTAGGTGAAGAAGGTATAAAGGAAATAAAAAAAATTAAAAGTGGATTGGTAGTGATGAAGTGCAGAAACGAGCTACAACAGCAGTAAATAGGGAAGAAACTGGAGGAAGTACAAGGAATAACAGTGAGGAAAATGAAAGAAACAAAGCCGTTGTTTATAATAAAAAAAGTTGATCAAGGGTATACTGAAGAAGAAATAGTAAATGAAATATTAAGGGAAAATGAAGAAATAAGAAAAATGGTGGGGACTAGAGAGGTGAAGACAGTAATAACAGCAGTTAGAAAAAATGCCATCGGGAACAGTAAACAATGTGTAGAGGACTGGGTAGTAGAAGCGGACAATGAGATATTCAAGTACGTGGTAAAAAAAGGAAAATTACTGATAGATTTTACTGTAAAACAGGTAGAGGATTATGTAAAGATCGCGATTGGCTATAAATGCTGCTGCTATGGGCATGTAGCCAAGTACTGTACAAGAACGGAGGTATGCTACTGATGTGGACAGGGAGGACATGAAGAGAAAGATTGTGAGAAAAATGAGATAAAATGCGCCAACTGCACAAGAATTAAAGGTAAAGATATAGAGCATATGGCTACCAGCAAAAAGTGTCAAATATACAAACGAAATGAGGAACAATATCGTAATAGGATAGATTATGGCAGCGAAGACGAAGAGAAGAAACAAACAAAAAACTGAAAAAGAATAGGGGAAAGGAGCAAACAACAATGGGAAGAAAAAATTAAGAAACATGGAGGTTAGCAACATAGAATATACGAAGCATAAAGGGAAAAGAAATAGAACTAGAAGATGAGTTTCTAGAAAATAAGATAGACATACTTACAAAAACGGAAACGAAAAAAAAAGGGCGAGGATTAAAGGAAAAAATGATGAAAGGAAGTGTATTTATATATAGCGGAGTGGAAACAGAGAAAAGAGCAGCTGAGGGAGTCGCATGTATGATAAAAAGGGAATGGGCCCACAATATAGAAGAATGGGAGGCGTGTAAAGAGAGGATATTGACAATAAATATGAAGGATGATAATGAGAACGTTAAAACGATAATAAGTGTGTATGGACCAAATGAAGACGACAGAAAGGAGAACAAAGAGAAATTCTGGGAAATGTTAACAGAGACGGTAGAAAGAGCAAAAGGCGAAATATACATGGCAGGAGATTTTAATAGTAGAGTGGGACAGGGAAAAACAGAAGAGAATAAAATATTGGGCCAGAATGGGGAGATAATGCTAAATGATAACGGAAAAAGTTGATAGAGTTTTGCCGAATCAACAATATGTTTATAGCAAATACTTATTATAAGCACAAAGATATAGACAAGTATACTACAGAGATGAGCAGCAAAAATGAAAAATCAATTATAGACAACATAATAGCAGGAAATGAAAATAGAAAGAACATAGTTGGTGGAAAAGTGTCAAGAGCATCGGAAGTGGGAAGTGATCATTATATGGTTATATCAAAAATAAAGAAACCACTAAAATCAGACAACAGAGAGAGAAAAGAAAATAAGATAGAATATGAGAAAATAAAAGCGTACAGACTAAAAGACGGAGAGGTGGCAAAGCAATATAGAGAAAAATTGAAGAGGATTATCGAGAGCAGAAATGCGAAATGGAAGGTATTAAGTTTAAAAGAAAGTTGGGAGGAATTCAAAAAGATGATACTACAAATAAGCTCGGAAGTATGTGGAAAAATAAAAAAAAATAAGGAAATAAAACAAACGGCGTTGTACACAGATGAGATTAAGAGAAGAGTGAGATTAAAATAGAAAAAATGGAAGGAATATTTACAAAAAAATCTAGAGAAACGTATCAGTGTTACAAGGAGGATAGGAAAATAGTGAAGCAATTAGTATAGAGGCGAAAAGAAATGAATGAGTAGAATTCGGCAATAAATTAGAATACGAAGCTGCAGAGGGAAAAAAATTATTCTATATTAGATTAAGAACAATAAGAAATGGAAAGACCAACAGTGCTACATATATAAATAACAAAGAAGGAAAAATATTGAAGCAGGCAGATGAAATAATGGAAAGATGAAAGCAATACTTTGAAGAGCTGCTGTCAGACAATATAGAGAGGAACGATACAACAGAAGCAGACAATACAGAGAGAAAGGAAAGCAAAGGCAAGGAAGAGGAATTTAATATGGAGGAATTGGAAAAGACCATAAAACAACTGAGGAATGGAAAAACAATAGGAATTGACACAATAACTACTGAAATGATAAAATATATGGAGGAAGAGGGAGGTAATGCTGGAAGTATATAACAAAATATGGAAAGAGCAAATAATAACTAAAGAATGGCAACATGCACTAATAGTACCAATTTTTAAGAAACGAGATAAGAAAGATTATAATAATTACAGAGGAATTACTCTATTAAATACGAAATTGAAAGTGTTGGAAATGATGATAAAAGAGAGAATAAAAATTAATATAGAGAAAACTCTGGACGAATCACAGTCAGGATTTAGGGAAGGCAGAAGCATTCAAGACCATATATTTACGATTAAGCAGATAGTGGAAAAACCAAGTAAAAGGAAAAAAAATGTATACATAGGTTATTTAGATTTAAAAAAGCATTTGATAAAGTAAGCAGAGATAGAATGTGGAAGATGATGTCAGAGAAAGAGATAAGCAGGAAAATGATTAGCTTAATAAAAAAAATATATGAAGAAAACTCAAATAGCGTGATAGTCAAAAACAGAAATTCAAAAAAATTTAAAACGAAAGACGGACTACGACAGGGAGAAGGACTAAGTCCAACATTATTTAACACTTACATGGACAAAATAATAAGGAAAGCGAAGGAATGAACTAGAGGAGGTGACGTGGGATGGAATTATATGGAGAGAGTTGAAGTAAAGATTGGAGCATTTGCGGACGATATAATGGTGATAGCATCTAACGAAAAAGAGTTGCAGACAGGCATAAATAAATGGAATGAAACACTTAGAGAGAACGGAATGGAGATGTGTAAAGAGGAAACAAAAGTAATGGTAATTGGGGAACAACAGGAGATAAAAATCATGGTAGATAAGGTAAAATTGGAAAAAGTGACGAAATGGAAATATTTGGGAGTAGAAATATCTAGTTCAGGAAAGCATAAAGAAGAAATTTACAGACGGGTAGGAAAAGCAATGAAAGTGTTATACAGTATCAGCAATACGATTGTGGGGAAACTTGAAATAACAAGGAAAACAAAAAATAAACGTATATAAATCAATAATAAGACCAATACTAACATTTGGATGTGAGACATGGATAACAGATAAAAAGGAAATAAGTAAAGTCCAAGCGGTAGAAATGAAATACATGAGGAAAGTAAAGGGAGTGACAGGGAGAGATAGAATCAGGAGTGAAGAAAGAAGAAAAGCACTGGGAATGGAAGCAATACACGAATGCATAAAGAAGAGGCAGTTGGGATGGTGGGGTCACTTGAAAAGAATGGGACAAGAAAGACAAGTGAGAAGGGTATGGGAAGCTAGACCTGAGCAGAAAACAAAAAGGGAAAGACCTGAAACTACCTGGAATGACATAATAGAAAAGATATTACAAAGAAGAAGAATAACGATGAGTGAAGCTAGTAGGATGGCAAACAACAGGAAAGAATGGAGAAAGTTTTGCGACGCAGTGACGCGAGGCGTAAACGTAGAAACCTAGAGAAAGAAAGAAAAAAAAAAAAAAGACTAACAAGCCTACACCAGAAATGGTAGACAGGCTTTACTATATATATATATATATATTATTTGGTCTTAGGAAAAAAATATCTTCTGCTTTTTCATTTCCATTCAACTTGAACGATATCAATTTCTTCTATAGATAATTAATAATATCTGTAATCCCATATACTCCAGCAGGTAGACTAATTGAATTGACTTGTTTATTTTTATCTATATAGTGAAATTTAGTATTTTCTTCAACGTTCGGTATAGTGTTGTAGGAAAAGAAACCAATCAACGCCAGTCCGCAGTGAAAACTTGTATCCAACTGTATGGGATTGGAAAAATCTATAGAAAGGGTTGATTTTCGATTCTTTTAATGTGAATATTTTAGACATAACTAGCGTTAGACTATACTATGGCTTGCTATTATATAGAAACTCAATACATAAATGACCACAATTATTAGAATTAAATTTTTGGAATCGACTTCTATTGTAAATTATATTACTTGATTCACCGAAATATTTTATATATATAATTCATACATTAAATCGAATTTTTACACCTGTTACTGATCAGTTAAAAAACTAGCAGCAGGCATGATTGTTAAAAATAAAACGTCTGAAATAAATGGAAATGAAATGAAAAATGTAAAGAAAATTGAAAAAAATAGATATCTGAAGTAGATCAAATTGACATGATAGATGAAGAAGTAGAAGAGCAGGAGGAAGAGGAAGAAAAGGAGGAGGAAGAAATGGAAAAAAAGACAAGCTGCATGAGGAGGATGACGAAGTAGAGGTAAGCGACGATGCAATTACTAATGCAGATACATCTGAATTAGATAAATCTCCACAAGTTTCTCAGTAACCTATAAAGGACTATTTTCAGCATTTTCCTAATTTTGACACTACCCATTCTCCAAGATATAACGCTATCACTAATACATGGTCCTTGGGTCTTAATAAAATTGAATTTGATAAAACTACAGGCCATATAATATTAGGTAGATAACGATATACAGGTAGCAAGGGAGTTTATAATTTATTATTTTATAAAGATACTAAAAGGGGAACAACAGAAGATAAAAATCATGGTAGATAAGGTAAAATTAGAGCAAGTGACGAAATGGAAATATTTGGGAGTAGAAATATCTAGTTCAGGAAAGCAAGAAGAAGAAATTAACAGCCGAATAGGAAAAGCAATGAAAGTGTTTTACAGTATCAACAATGCGATTGTGGCGAAAAAAGAAATAACAAGGAAAACAAAAATAAACGTATATAAAACAATAATAAGACCAATACTGACATTTGGATGTGAGACATGGATAACAGATAAAAAGGAAATAAGTAAAGTCCAAGCGGTAGAAGTGAAATACATGAGGAAAGTAAAGGGAATGGCAAAGAGAGAAAGAATCAAGAATGAAGAAATAAGAAAAGAACTTGGAATGGAGGCGATACACGAATACATAGAGAAGAGGCAGTTGGGATGGTGGGGTCACCTGAAAAGAATGGGACAAGAAAGACAAGTGAGAAGGGTATGGGAAGCTAGACCTGAGCAGAAAAGAAATAGGGGAAGACCTGAAACTACCTGGAATGACATGATAGAAAAGATATTGCAAAGAAGAGGAATAACGATGAGTGAAGCTAGCAGGATGGCAAACAACATAAAAGAATGGAGAAAGTTTTGCGACGCAGTGACGCGAAGCGAAAACGTAAAGCCTAGAGAAAGGAAGAAAAAAAGATAAAGACTAACAAGCCTACACCAGAAATGGTAGACAGGATTTACGATACATATATATATATATGTTAATGATCTAGTTGATAGATTACGATTGCTATTCGCATAGCAACAAGCAGGTAATTCTTCTTATAGTAATGATATTGCGTCAACTATTGAAGAATTAAGAGAATCAAAAGTTATATATTAATATATTACCACGTATTAGTATTATTATATAGTTAAACAATGACGATGAGTATAGATAATTTTGGAT
Source organism: Platypus cylindrus (assembly GCA_949748235.1). NCBI lineage: Eukaryota > Metazoa > Arthropoda > Insecta > Coleoptera > Curculionidae > Platypus > Platypus cylindrus. Next base: position 11,646,339 of record OX456492.1, on the reverse strand, counting down.
GTTTGTCCGATAAATATTCACATTATCAGATTTCTTCCTCGCCTACCTCCTCATCTTTATTTTCATTCACATGTAATGGTGATTTAGATAGTGGAGGTTTAAAAATATGTAACGTTAATTTACTCACTCAAGATGATGACATTGCCAATAAAAAATATGTGGATGGTTCATGTGGAACAATAATGAATTTGTATCTAATGCCACAGCAAGATGCGGCTAAACGTGAATAAAATAATAGACGGCGATAAATAGAATCTACATCTAATAGAACTAATGATTTAATCAATAATTTTGAGACAAAAATTAAAAACTTATCGGATTTATTTTATAGCAGTAGAGCTTAATCTAATGACACGATTGAAGATATAATTAAAACATTAGATAAGGTTCAGTGGGATATATTTAATAATCGCGACACGAAAGAAAATCTTAATTATTCCGCAGCTGATTAACAACCAGAAACAACACGTCTAGCCTGAAGGTAGTTTGCTAAGATTCTAGACACCTGTTCTTTAATATTTAAAGCGATAAAGCGCTAAATGGCATCGAAAGAAAAAAATCAGGTTTTTAATGAACTACATAAACCAATAAGATAGAATTTTCAGAGGAGAGATACAATTATTAAAGGTTTAGATGATTCATGGCAAGCAAACCTTGCTCAAATGGATACATATGCAAAAGAAAATAATGGGTTTTAAATATTTTTTGCTTGTTATTAATTGTTTTTCTAAATATATTTGGGTCGATCCGCTAAAAATAAATTTAGTGATTCAGTGGTGGAAGCGGATTTTTAAAATATTAACTACCACAAAGCCTAACCCTAAAAACTTACAGACTGATCAGGACAAAGAATTCTACAATCGTCATTTTCAAGATTTGTTTAAACAATACAAAATTAATCTCTATTCAACATATTCGCGAATGAAAGCAGTCATTGCTGAACGAACAATTTGTTCTATAAAAGAACGACTGTATGAATATTTTTGTTTAAATGGAACGCACAAGTAGATTTCAATTTTACCAGTTATTGTAAAAAATTATAATGAAGCAAAGCATAGTACAATTAAAGTGAAGCCATGTGATGTTGTTGGTGAGACAATTGAGAAAAAGTTGTTGGATACAATCTATAGCCATATAAAAAATTTTCCAGGATCGAAATTAAATGTTGGCGATACGGTACGCATCAGTAAAGAATAGCATGTTTTCGATAATGTTTACAAACCTAACTGGACCACCGAACTATTTAAGATTATCAAAATCAATTACACCAATCTTGTGACGTATTTGTTGAAAGATTTAAATAAACGGAAAATAAAAGGATCTTTCTGTAGTTATAAATTGCAGATCACAAAGCAACCAGATATCTATTTAGTTGAGAAAGTGTTAAAGAAATAAGACAACACGGTATATGTAAAAAGGCTTGGTTTTGATAATTCGCATAATAGCTAGATTCATAAGACAAATATAATATGGAAAAAAATTAGTATTGTATTAACATGACGCCTTCTGAATATAAATGCATTTTAAGTGCTGATCAAATTGATAAAGATCTGTTTGAACTATTAGACAAGTTTGAGCATGAAATTAGTTAAAAAAATGAAGCAAAACCTTTATTATTAAATACAAGATTTTCTGCAATAAGTGATAATATATTAATTGATGTTGGATTAAATATGGCCATGGACTTTAGGCCATTTATAAAGTTAAAAATTGCCCTCCAATTGGAAGAATTTGAATTGGGAACACTGATTTTAAATATGTAGTGGATTCGTCGTATATATTTTGGTACAATGGAATTAGCCTATTTACGTTTTGTGTTGTAAGAATATAATCATAACAGGTAATAATAATGAAGAATTAAAAATGATGCAAATTACTAGACAGGAAAAGACTATATGCTTAACAGAATCTGATTTGTTAAACATACATTGGTATTCTTCAATACATATCATGTCGTCCCTTTAATTAATTAAAATTTAATTTAAAAAATTTAATTGACTTTATCACATTTGACAATAATTTTATAGAAGCTGATTTTATACTTTGCATATGACTAAATATATTAATTTAGATTAAATACAGATTATAACATTTACAGAAAAAAATTTCACTCTTATAATCCTTTCAAATAACATCCTGTTAAAGATCTCGGGCGATTTTATATTTTATATTTAAAATACAGATTATTGCTCGGCACAACCCAAAATTCAATTTATATACTCAAGCCAACATAATGGATGCCGGTTGGCTTTGTGGTGCAGTGGTAAGTTTCTTATACCCCACATAAAAGTTTATAGGTTCTATTCCTATTCACATCTAAAAATTTTATTTTAAAGGTCTTCTCTATCACTTGTCTCTCTCTCTCTCCCTCCTTTTACTTTACTCCCCTGCTTTACTGCTGCAATCACGAGCTTGCTTACCGCATTGAGGATTGGTGTAAGAACGCCTATTATGACTGCGTTTCGACGGCATCTTTATACTTATCCATGTGGTAAGCAAGCAAAAAGCCTTCACCTGTCTTCGAATTCTTAACAATATCCTATGCTACCGACGTCTATCCACATAACATAAAACTTCAAACATTACATCAAAAGATGTAATACCTTGGAAACCATATTGAAACTTACTCTGTCGACCACAACATGGCGTCAAATTTCGAAAATAAATATGACATTTCATTGACAAAAAATTATGACACTGATAATTGACACACAAAATGCAAAAATATGACGATGACAATTGACACATACAACGCCATCTAACATAAACATTGAAACATCAAAATTTACACACAGCGCCATCTAACGGGCAACATATGAAACTCAATGACATAAAAATGGGACCCGGCGATTGTGACGCCATCCACTGGCGAATTTTTGTACCCGTGGTCTAGTTCTGCTGTTGTATATCTACTATAATATTAACCAATTTAATATAAGAAATATTAAACCAAATAAAAATAATAATAATAAATAAATATAGCAAATAATACTTAAAATTGTGTAAAATATATATATATATATATATATATATATATCTAATATCACAAATTAAAATTTTTAATTAAACTATTTAAACTAAAGTATAAAAAAACTTATTTTTAAAAATAAAAAATTTAAAGGAAAAAAATGTATAATTATTAATAAATATTCACGAATATTAATAAATCTAAAAGCATAAACACCAGAATAATAAACTCTACGTTGAATTCAAGAAAATAAAATTAATGAATTTAAGCTCTAAAAGAGATGTAAATATTAAAAATATTATTAAATAAAATCTAAGTGAAACTACTCTTCTTAATAAATAAATTTCTCCTAATAAATTTATAAAAAGAGGAGCAGCTATGTTAGCAATGCAGAAAAAAAATCATCTTAAACCAATTCTAGTCATAATACTTCATATTCCTTTATTAATAGATATTCTACGACTTCCTACTCGTTCATGCATAATATTAAGACAAAAAAGTCCAGATGAACATAAACCATGACCTAATATTAAAATTAAAGAACCAAAAAACCCTCCAGACTTTATTCTTAAAATTCCACAAGCCACTAAAGATATATGAGATACTGATGAATAAGCAATTAAAGAATTAACATCTCTCTGACGAATACAGATTAAAGAGACCAAACAAGATCCAATCAATGAAAAACATATAATATAAAAATTTAAATTTATAGAATAATAAATAAATAAAAAACCGTATTAAACCATACCCCCTAACTTTAATATAATTCTGGCAAGTAATATTAAACCTAAAATAGGAGCTTGTACATGAGCCTTAGGTAATCATAAGTGAAGAATTAATAACGGTATTTTAACAAAAAAAACATAGTAATTAAAATAAATGAAATATATTCATTTAAACTAAAAAAAAAAAAAAAATCTATTCTATAAACTTTATTTTTTAAATAAAAAATTCCAATTATTATAGGTATAGGCATCAATATAGTATAAAAAATATATAAATACTTGCAGAAATACGTTCAGGTTGATAACCTCAACCAATCACTAAAATATATGTAGGAATTAAACTAGCTTCAAAAAATAAATAAAATAAAAATATTCTTATTGACCTAAAAGCTATAAAAAGCCTAACTATTAAGAAACCAATAATAAATGTAAAAAAAATATAAAAATTATTTTCAATATAAATTTATTCTCTAGCAACTAATATTACAAACAAAATTCAAAATCTTAATAAAATTAATCTACAAGATAAAAAATCTATTCCACAAAAACAAGAAATTGTAGAAAAGTAGCAATTATAAATAAATAAGTATATAATCAATAACTTAAATTATTAAAAAATAAAAATATCAAAAATAAAATATAAAAAATTAAATTTATCATAAAAAAAATTTTTTTTTTAATAGATCTTTGCCATAATCCCGTATTATTATAACTAAAATTGATAAGCCAAGTGCTCCCTCACACACTCTAAAAGCCAAACAAATTAAAAATAAAAAATAATTATTTATAATTATTCCTAAATAAATAAATAAATATAAATAAAGAGAAATAACTATAAGTTCTAGCCCAATTAAAAGATAAAGAAAATGTTTATATTTAAAAGAAAAAATAAATTAAATAAGTAAGGTAACTTTAATAACTTCAGGAAAAAAATTATCTTATGTTAGTAGATATACAACAGCAGAACTAGACCACTGGTTCAAAATTTCGCCACCAGAGGGCGCCACGATCGAGGGCGTTCCATTTTTATGTCATTGAGTTTCATGTGTTGTCCGCTATGTGGCGCTGTGTGTAAATTTTCATATTTCAATTTTTATGTTAGATGGCGCTTTATGTGTCAATTGTTACCGTCATATTCTTGAATTTTGTGTGTCAATTATCAGTGTCATTTTTTTTGGCGTCAATGAAATGTCATATTTATTTTTGAAATGTGGCGCCAAGTTTCAATGTGTTTTCCAAGGTATCTTTTGATGTAATGTTTGAAGTTTGATGTTGTGTGGATAGATGTCGGTAGCATCGGCTATTGTCAAGAATTTGAAAAAAGGTGAAGGCTTGTGAGGCGTGCTTACCACATGGATAAGTATAAAGATGCCGTCGGGGCGCAGTCGTAATAGGCGTCCTTACACCTATCCTTAATGTGGTAAAGCACACCTCGTGATTGCAGCAGTAAAGTAGAGGAGTAAAGGAAAAGGAGAGAGAGAGAGAGACAGATGATAGAGAAGATCTTTAAAATAAAATTTTTAGATGTGAATAGGAATCGAACCTATACATTTTTACGGGGGTATAAGGACCTTACCACTGAACCACAAAGCCAACCGACATCCACTAAATTGGGTTGAGTATATAAATTGAATTTTGGGTTGGGCCGAACAATAATCTGCATTTTTAATATAAAGAGATCTTTAACAGGATGTTATTTGAAAAGATTATAGGGGTGAAAAATTTTTCTATAAATATTAAATCTAAATTAACTTATTTAGCCATATGCAAATGGCTATAAAATCAGCTTTTATAAAATTATTATAAAATTGTGATAAAGTTAATTAAATTTAGCTTATTAATTAAGGGAACGACATTATATGTATTGATGAATATTATGTTAACCAAATCAGATTCTGTTAAGCATATAGTCTTTTCCTGTCTAGTAATTTGAATCATTTTTAATTCTTCATTATTATTACCTGTTATGATTATATTCTTACAACAAATAAAATGTAAATAGTCTAATTCCATAGTACTAAAATATACACGACGAATCCAATATGTATTTAAAATCAGTATTTGCCATTAAAATTCTTCCAATTCGACGGTATTATTTAACTTTATAAAAAATCTAATGTTTAGTCGATCATCAATCATTTATTTATTGTAGAAAATCTCGTATATCCAATACATATTAGTGTCTCCTTATTTAAATGCTTCAAATTAAGAAGACATTATTTAATTTTACAAAGGGCCTAATGTTTAGTCGAACATCAATCATTCTTTATTGCATTTAATAATAATAAAGGTTTTGCTTCATGACAAACCGATGTTTATCAATTTGTACAGCACTTAAAACACATTTCTCTTAAGGAATTTTAGAATACGTGGAATGATAATGTGTATTTTTAATATAAAATCACCCCAAATATTTAACAGGATGTTAGTTGTATTAATGGTTTATAAGGACGAAAAATGAATCTAGAAATGTTATAATCTCTATTATATATTTAGCAAAATATAAAATCAGACCGATTTTCATTTAAAGATTTAAAGATTTCTTATTAAAGGGACTATGATTTTCGCTGGTGGTGGTGGTACCTGTATCAGGTATTTCAGCCTTATGCTCATAGTAAGGTTATAGTATTCTACTACAAAGAGTTAAATTTCTGGTTGTTTGTAATATTATAAAGTTAATAGTACTGTTTCCAATTGTATTAGTGTGCATATAGTGATCATGGAATGTGCAATTGATTTAAGCAGTGATATAGTAAATATACTTTCGAAAGCTGTACTATTGTTACAAGACAGTTCCAGTCTAGAAGGGAGCACATGGATCAGGAAAATCAACAAAAGCATCCGAGACATCATGAAAATCGTGCGCAAGAAGAATCCAGTAAATGTTGGTATAAGTTTTCTACTAATTTAAGTTATTTAAGAAGATTTTGTCCTACATTAAAAAATAATCATTACCAGACTAACACTGGTGGTAATTTTCGAGCTTCTAAGAGAAGTGATAGAATAATTTGGAACGATCTAAAATCTGCATACAACAACCGTATCTTAGCAGGCATCATTTACAACATAAGACACACAGATGCCACTGAATTTTTAAAAGATTCATTTGAACTTTTTAAGAGACGTATAAATAATACTTTAAAGTCAATGAATGTACTTAAAGTAAACACCTGTTTATGCGCTCAACATATCACCATCGAAGAAAATATATAAATTTGGAATTTAAATATTTTCATACCAGAAACTAAAAAATTGATACTGGTACGGATTTAGTAATGTCTAGCCGATCATCTATCATTCTTTTTTGTAGAAAGTCTTGTATTTAATAACAATACAGGTTTTGCTTCATAACAAGCCTACAAAAAGATGTTTATCGATTTGATCGGCACTTAAAACACATTTCTCTTAAGGAATTTTAGAATGCGTGGAATAATAATCTATATTTTTAAGATAAAATATAAAATCACCCCAACTCTTTAACAGGATGTTAGTTGCATTAAAGGATTATAAGGTTACAAGGGTGAAAAAGTTTTCTAGAAATGTTATAATTTGTATTGTTTACTTAGCAAAATATAAAATCAGACCGATGTTCTTTTAAAGATCTAAAAACTAAATGTACTTCTCATTAAAGGGATTATGATTTTACAAATTCAGACACCTCACTGTCTGAACTAATATCCAAGCTGCATATATATGAATTAAATCTTCTAAAACATGAATTCCGTAATTTAGATGCGGAGCGTTTTAAACTACTATCTAGAAAAGGTGTTTTTTGTTATGATTATGTAGATAATTTAAGTAAATTAAATGAAACGCAACCACCAGCGAAAAAATTGTTTTATAATTAGCTGGGTAAATCACGTATCAGTGAGGCTGAGTTTGATCATGCAAAAGTAATTTGGAAATCATTTAATAATTCAAATTTAGACGAATATAGTTACTTATACTTGAAAACAGATGTTCTCTTGCTGGTTGATGTATTTGAAAACTTACATTACATTCCTTTACATTCCTTACAAAAGGAAACGTAAGTGTATAAATATTTATGGTTTAGAGCCGGCTATCTACCATACGCTACCTGGATATGCTTGAGATGGCATGTTGAAAATAACAAGATGTAGACTTAGGCTTCCCAATAATATAAATAAACTTTTATTTATTGAAAAAGCATATTTAGATGTAATGTTACTATGATGTAAGTAATCAATACGGTTAACCATTAAAAAATAAAAAAGCGTTAGTATTGTCTAAAGATGAAGCAGCCGGCCATATCATTACCAGTATTATAGGAATACGATCTAAAATGTATGCTTACCAAATAGATAGCTTGAATAAATGTATAAAAATAATTAAGGGAGTGAAAATTGTATTGTAAAAATAGATTTTAATGATTTTTATAAATGTTTAATATCAGCTAAAGAAAAAGTTATAAAACTTCGTTCTATACGTTTTTGTAATCACGATTTATTTAATGTAGAAGAAAATTGAACTAGCCCTTAATTCATTTGATGATAAACGTTATTTGCTTGAAAACAATACAGACACGCTTCCTTGGGGTCACTATAAAGTTCAGTCTGCTTAACGACAATAGAAATGTTATGTCTATAATTTGTATCTCAAATGTATGCTAATATGGTGTGTAGTATTAGTAAACAGCTACACATTTATTCCTATATAGTAGAACACTATGAAATAAATAATTAGAAATGTATCTTAGCATTACGTATATAATATGTATGTATAAACTTTCTAATTTTTTTTATTTTTATAATTAATTATGTGTATAATTACTTTTTCTTAATCCAGTTGTATGTTTTAAATTAATGAAAATTATGATGTGTTTGTGTTGTTTGTTATATTAAAATCGATATACAATGTATGCTATTAATTCTAAAATTAGATTAATCTTTATCATGATTTCTTCTTTTACCAATAAATTTAAAAGCACACTTTAGCTATAATGTTACTGCCACCACACCATAGAAAATCGACAAGATGGAATCGAGTTTCTGTATTGATGAAACAGATGAAAAAAATATTTGGGCGGGGAATCGCTCAAAACTTTCCGACTTTCTTTACCTCAACTTTCATTTTCTAACCATCTTTAAAATTAGCATTTTGGTATATGATTGGGATTTTGTATTGTGTTGGATTATTTGGAATGGTTGTAAACAAAACCGAGCCTGTAGCTTTTTCCATCTTACTCCAACTAAAAGGCCAACTACCTTTAGTTGAATTGAAACAAATATAAACTTGTTCTGCATTTCTAGGATTGATTATATATATTACATTATTAAAAATTGTCACTAAAACAGGGAAAGTAAATCCAATCATGTTGATCTGAATTTGACTACTTGAATAAATCGAAAATCAACTGCTTCGTATGTATGTATATATATATATATATATATATATGTATATTTATTTTGATTAAGGAAAAAACTTATTCATTTAACTACTAAGTATAAAACAAATTCTTAAACTACGCATATATAACTTAACATTTGGATATTCCATACATTTTGGAATATCACGATTAAATTTAGGTACACAAATAGATGTACTTAAAGTCTCAATATTTTTAATTTTAGGTACACAATTAGAATTACTTGAAGTATCAGTATTTATAATTTTGGGTAGAAGTGATGTTGATGATGATCCGATTCTATTAGATTCACAGAATAATGTTTGTAAAAAGTCTTTCTTTTGAAGTCCTTTAACATACAATATATCAAATCCATATAATTTCTTTATTATTAAGGTTATATCATCGTAACTTATATACCCTGATCTATACAAAAGTCCATGAATATTATGAATTGCATAATTTACGTCTTTTCAGAAATAATTAATGTTGCGTAAGGTTTAGGCTCTTGAAATACATAGTGAGTATACTGAGATCCTTTCATAATAGTGATTTCTTTAACATGAAATTCTCATTCACTTTCATAATTATTTAAGACAAAGCCTTGCATGTCAACAATAGCAATTTTCTCACTAAGAAGTAAATATTCTATCATACACTCGTTAATAATGATACAGCCTGCCTCAGTGTCAGCAGCAAAACGTTGATGTAGCTTTATTTAGAGCTTAACGTCAACTGCCAAAGATTTTATAAACTTATTTCATGTTGAACAATCTATTACAAACAACGCATCTGTAAAAAAATTATCATAGCTTAACAAGACTTGTTTACGTTCTAAGAGAGATTGGTTCATATAACTTCCATAAAAACCTGAATAATTAGAGTATATGTCTGCATAGTTATTTGAAGCAAAATTTATATTTGGCCTTTCAAATGGATAATAGTTTTCATTTAAAAACAACCTAATGCTAGAAATACTATTATGATCAAATAAAGTATTATCACTAGTTATTAGATCTTTTCGGTTTTGCTGAAAAGCAACGATGACATACCGAGGACATACTACATTAGTGGTAGTTTTCACATTCCATATCTCTTTTGTAGATCCAATATTCAGAGAAGGTAATTCATGATAACTCCATTTTCTGAATGGAATTAAAATTGGTCGTTCATAATATATCGATTTCAGTAGTTCCATTTTTATATAAAAATTGAATCATAGGGCGTTATATGCTTTACTTTCAATTCAATATTGTCAATTAGAATTTCCTCCTATTGTTGTATTGTTACTAGTTAACATAACATTGTTATCATTACGATAACGTACTAAACGTTAAGTATGTTTTCTACACATCATTGTTTTATAATCGCTGAATACACCAAATAAATGAGATAATGGTATTCGCACAAATAATCACTTTTTAGCACATGTTGATAATTTATTTGAGAAGCTCCAGCTTTCTATAATTTAATGTTTTCGATCTTCTTCAGTAGAACATTGATATTGGTGGATACACAAGTATCCACGAATAAGACTTACAATACCCAGATCTTTCACATGTTCCACTTCTACACCATTCAATTCATACGTTAAGCTTCGTGTCCACTGGCAAGTAACTTGCGATAGTTCTTGCTACAAGTACTTGTTAGACAGTTTACACTGTTTTCGTTCTATTTGCAAATTTGCTCTAGCAAGTTATTCTAACAAGCCTTGCTTGCGCCTTCATCGGTTTCAACGTGTACACTACCCTATCTACTCTACGCTGCATTTGAAGTTACATTAGATTATTTTGGTTTTTTATATATAAATATAGCGGTAGTGTATAATATCAGTTTTGTGATTGAATTTAATTCATTACTCAATTGTTGAAGTAAGTTTCTTTTATTATTAAATTATCCATGAATTATAATAATTATTTTCAGTAACATATTATCTTTATTAATGTAAAAAAGAGTCGCGAATATACTTGTACAGAATTAGATATGATTTAAAGATTATTATTGTCCAGTAAATGTCTGCATTCAAATCCGTTCGTGTTGAAGCTGCTATTATTATCATAATTAAATAAAAAAATGAAAAATGGAAAATTTGAGTGAGGTTTTGGATCGAACATAATTCTTTTTTCATATCACCAAATAACAAAACCTTTCTGGACTTTTTCTAAAAATTTCTATAAGACAAAATATTTAATCAAAGCATATATTTTTATTTTTCTTTCTAATTTCCTATTATTTCATATTATAATTTTTATTTAACTTATATTATATGTATATATATGTATCTTAAAGCCTGTCTACCATTCCTGGTGTAGGCTTGTTAGTCTTTATCTTCTTTTTTTTTTCCTTCTTCCTCTAGGCCCCCGCGTTTTCGCTTCGTATCACTGCGTCGCAAAACTTTTTACATCCTCTCCTGTTGTTTGCCATCCTACTAGCTTCACTCATCGTTATTCCTCTTCTTTGCAATATCTTTTCTATCATGTCATTCCAAGTAGTTTCAGGTCTTCCCCTTTTTCTTTTCTGTCCAGGTCTAGCTTCCCATACTCTTCTCACTTGTCTTTCTTGTCCCATTCTTTTCAAGTGACCCCACCATCCCAACTGTCTCTTCTCTATGTATTCGTGTATCGCCTCCATTCCCAGTTCTTTTCTTATTTCTTCATTCCTGATTCTTTCTTTCTTTGTCACTCCCTTTACTCTCCTCATGTATTTCATTTCTACCGCTTGAACTTTACTTATTTCCCTTTTACCTGTTATCCATGCCTCACATCCAAATGTCAGTATTGGTCTTATTATTGTTTTATATACGTTTATTTTTGTTTTCCTTGTTATTTCTTTTTTACCCACAATCATATTGCTGATACTGTAAAACACTTTCATTGCTTTTTCTACCCGACTGTTAATTTCTTCTTCTTGCTTTCCTGAACTAGATATTTCTACTCCTAGATATTTCCATTTCGTCACTTGCTCCAATTTTACCTTATCTACCATGATTTTTATCTCCTGTTGTTCCCCAATTATCATTACTTTTGTTTTCTCTTTACACATTTCCATTCCGTTCTCTCTAAGTGTTTCATTCCATATATTTATGTTTGCCTGCAGCTCTTTTTCAATAGATGCTACCACCATTATATCGTCTGCGAATGCTCCACTCTTTACTTCAACTCTCTCCATATAATTCCATCCCACTTCAAGTCCTCTAGTTCTTTCTTTCGCTTTCCTTATTATTTTGTCCATGTAGATATTAAATAATGTTGGACTTAGTCCTCTTCTCTGTCTTAGTCCGTCTTTCGTTTTAAATTTTTTTGATTGTTTGTTTTTGACTATTACGCTATTTGAGTTTTCTTCATACATTTTTTTTATTAAGCTTATCATTTTCGTGCTTATCTCTTTCTCTGCCATCATATTCCACAATCTATCTCTTCTTACTTTAACAAATGCTTTTTTTAGATCTAAAAATCCCATGTATACATTTTTTTTCTTTCTACTTGTTTTTTCCATTATCTGTTTAATCGTGAATATATTATCTTGAATACTCCTTTCTTCCCTAACTCCTGACTGTGATTCGTCCAGTGTTTGCTCAATTTTACCTCTTAATCTCTCGTTTATAATTATTTCCAGCACTTTCATATTGGTATTTAGCAGTGTAATTCCTCTGTAGTTATTACAGTCCTTTCTGTCCCCTTTCTTGAAGATTGGCACTATCATCGCATGCTGCCATTCTTTTGGTATTTTTTGCTCTGTCCATATTTTTCTATATATCTCAAGCATTACCTTCCTTCCCTCTTCCCCCACATATTTTATCATTTCTGTTGTTACTGTGTCGCTTCCTGGAGCTTTCCCATTCTTTAGTAGTTTTATGGCCTGTTCTATTTCCTCCATATTAAATTCTTCTTCATCGTCTTTGCTTTCATTTCTGTCTATATTGGCTACCTCCCTTGTATCGGTCCTCTCTATCTTTTCTGACAGCAGCTCTTCAAAGTATTGCTTCCATCTTTCCATTATTTCCTTTTCCTGCTTTAATAGTTCTCGTTCTTTGTTCTTTATATATGTCGCGCAGTTGGTCTTTCCTTTTCTTAGTGCTTTCAGTCTGCTGTAGAATATTTTTTTCCCCTCTGCCGCTTCGTTTTCTAATTTCTTGTCAAATTCTGTCCATTCAATTCTTTTCGCCTCTAATACTAATTGCTTCACTATTTTGCTTTCTTCCTTGTAGCACTGATACGTTTCTCTAGTTTTTTTTTGTAGATATTCCTTCCATTTTTCTTTTTTTATTCTCACTCTTCTCTTGATCTCTTCTGTCCACCATGCCGCTTGTTTTATTTTCTTATTTCTTTTTATTCTTCCACACACGTCCGAGCTTGCTTGCAGTATTATCTTTTTCAGTTCCTCCCAACTCTCTTCCAAATTTAATGTCTTCCATTTCTCATTTCTACTCTCAATCATCCTCTACATTGTTTCCCTATATTGCTTTGCCACCTCTCCGTCTTTTAGTCTATACGCTTTTATTTTCTCATATTCTATCTTATCTTCTTTTCTCTCTCTGTTGTCTGCTTTTAATGGTTTCTTTATCTTTGCTATCACCATATAATGATCACTTCCCACTTCCGGTCCTCTTGACACTTTTACATCTAGTATGTTCTTTCTACTTTCATTTCTTGCTACTATGTAGTCTATTATCGATTTTTACCTTTTGCTTCTCATCTCTCTAGTATATTTGTGTATATCGTTGTGCTTATAGTAAGTATTTGCTATAAACATATTATTGATACGACAAAACTGTATTAATCTTTTTCCATTATCATTTAGTATTGTCTCCCCATTCTGGCCCAATATTCTACTCTCTCCTGATTTTCCCTTTCCCACTCTACTATTGAAATCTCCTGCAATGTATATTTCGCCTTTTGCTCTTTCTACCGTCTCTGTTAACATTTCCCAGAATTTCTCTTTGCTCTCCTTTTTGTCGTCTTCAATTGGACCATACACACTTATTATTGTTATAATGCTCTCGTTATCGTACTTCATATTTATTGTCTATATCCTCTCTGAACATGCCTCCCACTTTTCTATATTGTGTGCCCATTCTTTTTTATCATACATGCGACTCCTTCAGCTGCTCTTTTCTCTGTTTCCACTACGCTATATATAAATACACGTCCATTCATCATTTTTTACAGTCCCCTTCCTTTTTTTTTCGTCTCCGTTATTGTAAGTATGTCTATCTTATTTTCCAGGAACTCATCTTCTAGTTCTATTACTTTTCCCTTTATGCTTCGTATATTCCATGTTGCCAATCTCCATATTTCTACCTTTTTCCTTCTCATTGTTTTCTGCTCCTTTCCCCACTTCTTCTTCAGTTTTTTGTTTGTTTCTGATTTTCTTCCCAGCTTCCATAATCTATCCTATTTCTATATTGTTCCTACTTTCTTTTGTATATTTGGCACTTTTTGCTAGTTGCCATGTGCTCTAGGTCTTTATCTTTAATTCTTGTACAGTTGGCACATTTTAGCTCATTTTTTCCACAATCTTTCCCATCGTGTCCTTCTTGTCCACATCTGTAGCATACCTCCGTTCTTGTACAGTACTTAGCTACATGCCCATAGCAGCAGCTTTTGTAGCAGATCGTGATCCTTATATATTCCTCTACCTGTTTCACACTAAAATCTATCAGTAATTTTCCTTTTTTTACTACGTACTTGAATATCTCATTGTCCGCTTCTACTACCCAGTTTTCTACATATTGTTTACTGTTCCCGATGGCATTTTTTTAACTGCTCTTATTACTGTTTTCACCTCTCTATTCCCCACCATTTTTCTTATTTCTTCATTTTCCCTTAATATTTCATTTACTATTTCTTCTTCAGTATAATTTTGCTCAACTTTTTTTATTATAAACAACGGCTTTGTTCTTTCATTTTCCTCACTGTTATTCCTTGTACTTCCTCCAGTTTCTTCCCAATTTGCTCCTGTTGTAGCTCGTTTCTGCACTTCATCGCTACCAATCCACTTTTGTATTTTTTTATTTCCTTTATACCTTCTTCCCCTACTTCTTCTATCGTAAGTTTCTCTCGAATTTTTTCCATTACTTTCTCACCTTTTACCGCTTTCACTGTTATTTCTCTTATTTTTTCAGGTGTTTTCCATCCCTTTATCTTTTTTGTATCGTTCTCTTTTTTCTTTTCTGTGATAGCCGCATATGTCTTTTTGCTCATATTTTGTGTTATTGTACCTTCCCCTATCAATTCCGTTATTTTAGCTTCCAATTTGTCCATTCTTTTTTCGAATTGTTTCTCTATTTGTTCCAGCCTTTGCTCTAATTTATCTGTTTTTCCTGGATTTTGTTTTTTCTCTGCATTCTCCATGGTTTCATATACTGTGACGGTCATTTTACCTACTATTTTTTCTATATTCTTTATACTTTTCTCCATTTCTTCTCGAGTTTGTCCTTCTTCTCTTTTATTCCCCTCTTTATATATCTTAATTTCTCTTTGTATCAGTTTGATTTGAATCATTAATTCATCTGATACTCCACTTAGTTTTTTCTGAGTATCTTCACTTTCTTCATTCTGCTGCGACATATCTTTCTGTCTTAATTTTATTCTTTTTTCCATGCTATCTTCAACACTACTTCTCTATACGATTTGTTTGCTTTTTCTTGCTCCTCATATTCCTCTTCTTCCTCCGTTGATGTTTTTCTTTTTCTAGTAAAGAACTCCCACTGGTGGAGTTCTTTTGATTTTAGTCGCCACTTTGAATGGGTTTTTAGCCTCCATTCTTGCGAGGTCAATCCCACTTCTATTTATAAATCTATAATAATATTAAATATTTATCTCAGTATAAAATACAAATAAGAAGCAAATAAAAGTTGTTTTTGTTTCTTATCTCAATAACACCGTTCCTGCTTATCAGTTCTACTTGTTATTTGGAAATTACCCCCGCTTCCCCCGTTCGGAGGGGCACTTTCCTATACTTATCTAGATGTCTTACTTCTCCGTTGTTCTGTTATTATTTAATATCCTTATCAAACTTACAAAATAAAAAATAACTTTATTGATGCATTATCCTTAAACCACTAAACAAACAGTACTCTGCTTATCTGCGTATCGACTTTTCGATTTCACCACAAACAAACATCCGACCACTTTCACTCTCCGATATAGACTCATTATATTATATGTAAAAATAATAATATGTAAATTAATATAGATTATTGATGTATACTATTAATATAATATTTTCTACTTATTATTTATACCAAGTTAAGATTTTCTTAAATGATTCTTACATTGTCTTAACGCTTTCGATGTAGGATCGAATAACTTGTGTTTTGAATGAAAGCCCTATTCCCATTTTTTTTTTTAGCTTTTATGGTATTTAGAACTAGCGAAGATGCAGCCGTTTCACCAGAACCAGAATATTTTGATTTTATTCGTTCCCAAGCACGATCTTCTAACTCTTTGATTGCCTTATGTCTATCAGGTAATGCAGAACTTGAGTTGAATGCGAGGTCGTGGTGCTTACAAGCTGTATCTCATGGGTTGATTGCAGGATCACCACGTGCCAGGCGCTTCTGGATTCTCGTGCCTGTATCTCAATATTGATAATGATGGTGGTGGGACTCAAAGGGAAGATTATCAGTTAATGAATTTATTATACCCGCAACTCTGTAGTCAATAGGTTTCATATTAATAAACCGTACCAGCAAAATTAATTCATTTACATAGTCAATTCGTTTTCATTTCCATAGTAGTTACGAAATTGCGTTCAGTAAGACAAGATCTTAAACTTGCCATCGAGAACTTGGACTTTGATGATTCGACATCTTAAACTTACATACACAGCGAACTACTACCAAATAATTTTTGCTAAAGGAAACTCTATATTTAAATTCGATGATGTTTCATGTGGTAAGCAGGATAAAATTAGGGCATAATTTTTAATAGGGCGACACAAATTTATCAACGTCGCATATTTATGTCAAACTTATTCAAAAATCGTTAAACAAATAATGAGGGACACAAATCACATAAATCACAAATATAACGTGATTGTGCTTTTCAAACAAGACGATATTAACTTAAAGCATATTTTTGATGCACATGTCGCACCAGATATATCCTACAATTATTTTAAAAACATGTGTCAACAATGGTGGAATAGTAATAAATTTAAGCCATTAGTAGTTGTAAAAAAATTCGAATTAAATGATGGCCGACATCGATGTGATTGTGATGTATATACAGCGTGTCTCGCCACTAGCATTTTTAATTTCAATTGTGGATAGGGGATGAAAAACTGAAAAGAAAATGCTTAAACATGAGGGGGTATACCTCCAATAGTTGCCGAGATAATCAGTATTTTCTGACTTCTTCAAACGTTCGTGAACTGCAGTGTAACTGACCTACGCAATACTGGATACTGAAAAGTAGAATAAACATTGAACTAATTAACGTGTATGTTAATGAGTTGACATTACTCAGTAACGTAATGTCACACGTAATATAAAATGTCTGTATTTCCTGTGAGAGACAGTAGCGGCGTTTTAATAATTTAATTTTAAAGCGAATTTTAAAGTTTAAATTTTTACATATTTTCAATCTTTAATAGTAAAATTTGGACATAAATCAATGTTGGAGTTTAGAATTTTATTGCAATTTGATCGAGAACCTTTTAGAGGACATTGAAGAATTAGCTTTCTTAGTTATTAGACTAATTCATTATTTAATATGCCATATTAAGCATTGAAAATTAGTGTTAATTAATCTTATTGCGAAACATTCCGTGAGATAAAATTTCAGTGTCATAACATAATTTAATTTCTTTTTCTAATGAAACAGAAAGGAAACCATAATTGCCACGGCACGGTCTCACTAGCTTGGTCGACTCGAGTCGCCGATAATGCTAGCGTATTCATTTTCCAATGCAAAATGTAATTACCCATTTAATGTTTACTCCTAGAAAAAAAAAACTATGCTTCTTTTTTTAAAATGTTGACTTCTTTTTTACAATAATTTAGAGATAATGCGTTTGCTTTGAGCATGAGGTTTAGTGAATATTTAAATTCAATTATCATAAAAAAATTATAACTATGAATAAAAGACATTTTTTACATTTTAATAGACCGTACAATTGGAATGTACTAACATAATTTCGAAATCATATTGTACATCGTATCATAGGTACAACATTATGTTTCAGCTAATAGAAAAGCACGCAGCATGAAGCAGTTCTACAGTTTTACAATTGGTACTAGGTTATCTTACTATGGTGTATTCAGCAATGTCAACTTGTTTAACAACATTGCATTAACTTCGCTTTAGTCATTCTTTAAAAGTAAAAACAGGAAACATCAAAGAATTCTACTAGCTGGTTATTGATAAGTTTTTTGGGATTGTTATGTTAAAGTGAGAATAGAAAATAAGAAAGAAACGGAGAACAACTAATTAGAAAGAAACGCTCTAGTGGAAACGTAAAATTAGATTACTTAAATGTTGAATTTGGAGCGAGTAACTTTGACTATATTTTAACCTTTTTGAAAGTATTTTGAAATATTTTTTAAACAATGATGGCAAATTATACTAAAGCAGAATGGTGTGATATGCTGATGATTAATGGAAAACCCCATGGAAATGCAGCTACTGCGAAAAAGTTATATCGAGAACGATTTCCAGACCGACAAGGTTCTTTGTGAACGGGCATTTGTTAATTTAGTGAAGAGGGCAACAGATACTGGTTCGTTAATTCCCCAATCCAATCTACCAGCCAATTAAGTATTCAGATCGAAGAAGACATTTTAAGCATGATTGAAAATTTGCCGTCGGTCCATAGCCGTGAAATTGCGCGACATGTTGAATTCTTCAATTCTACAGTGTGTTGTGTATCACGGGAAAATGGGCACTATCCGTATCACATACACCGTGTATGGAACTGCAAGATTATTTAAATCGACTATAATTTAGTCAATGGGTGATTATTCAGAATTGAAGGCAATTTGGATTTGCGACATAAGTTTTCTTTACGGACAAAACATGCTTTACACGATTTTCAGTTTTTAATTGCAGAAATAACCACATCTGGAGCGAACAAAACCCGCAGGCTTATCGCCTTAGTAGTTTCCAGACAGTTACAAATTAATGTACCGGCTGGCATTGTGGGACATTATTTGATCGGTTCCTTCCTTTTACCTTCCCGTCTAACTGGAGAAAGATATTTAGATTTTTTGAGGAACCATTTATGGAAACTATTGTATGATGTCCCATACCAATTACGTCATGATGTGGGTTTTATGCATGACGGAGCTCCACCTCATTTTTATTCTAATGTTAGAAGTAGACATATAACAGCAGAAATAGACCACGGGTTCAAAATTTCGCCAAAAGAGGGCGCCACAATCGCGGGGCCCTATTTTTATGTCATTGAGTTTCATATGTTGTCCGCTAGGTGGCGCTGTGTTTAAATTTTCATTTTTCAATGTTTATCTTAGATGGCGCTTTATGTGTCAATTATCAGTGTCATATTTATTTTTGAAATGTGGTGCCAAGTTTCAATGTGCTTTCCAAGGTATCTTTTGATGTAATGTTTAAAGTTTGATATTGTGTGGATAGATGTCGGTAGTATCGGATATTGTTAAGAATTTGAAAAAGGGTTAAGGCTTGTGAGGCGTGCTTACCACATGGATAAGTATAAAGATGCCGTCGGGGCGCAGTCATAATAGGCGTCCTTAGACCTATCCTTAATGTCTTAAAGCACACCTTGTGATTGCAGCAGTAAAGTAGAGGAGTAAATGAAAAGGAGAGAGAGAGAGAGACAGATGATAGAGAAGATCTTTAAAATAAAATTTTTAGATGTGAATAGGAATCGAACCTATAAACTTTTATGAGGGTATAAAGACCTTACCACTGAACCACAGAGCCAACCGACATCCATTATGTTGGGTTGAGTATATAAATTGAATTTTGGGTTGCGCCGAGCAATAATCTGCATTTTTAATATAAAGAGATCTTTAACAGGATATTATTTGAGAAGATTATAAGGGTGAAAATTTTTTCTATAAATGTTATAATCTGTATTAAATCTAAATTAACATATTTAGCCATATGCAAATGGCTATAAAATCAGCTTTTATAAAATTATTATAAAATGTGATAAAGTCAATTAAATTTAGCCTATTACTTAAGGGAACGACATGATATGTATTGATGAATATTATGTTAACCAAATCAGATTCTGTTAAGCATACAGTCTTTTCCTGTCTAGTAATTTGAATCATTTTTAATTCCTCATTATTATTACCTTTTATGATTATATTCTTACGACAAATAAAACGTAAATGGTCTAATTCCATTGTACTAAAATATATATGACGAATCCAATACATATTTAAAATCAGTGTTTGCCATTAAAATTCGTCCAATTCGAGGGTATTATTTAACTTTATAAAAGGTCTAATGTTTAGTCGATCATCAATCATTCAGTTATTGTAGAAAATCTCGTATATCCAATACATATTAGTGTTTCCTTATTTAAATGCTTCAAATTAAGAGGACATTATTTAATTTTACAAAAGGCCTAATGTTTAGCCGAACATCAACCATTCTTAATTGTATTTAATAATAATAAAGGTTTTGCTTCATGACAAACCCATGTTTATCAATTAGAACAGCACTTAAAACACATTTCTCTTAAGGAATTTTAGAATGCGTGGAATGATAATCTGTATTTTTAATATAAAGAGATCTTCAACAGGATGTTATTTGAAAAGATTATAAGGATGAAAAATGTTTCTAGAAATGTTATAATCCCTATTGTGTATTTAGCAGAATATAAAATCAAACCGATTTTCTTATTAAAGGGACTATGATTTTTGCTGGTGGTTGTACCTGCATCAGGTATTTAAGCCGTATGCTCATAGTAATGTTATAGTGTTCTACTACAAAAAATTAAATTTCAGGTTGCTTTTAATATTATAAAGTTAATAGTATTGTTTTCAATTGCATAAGTGTGCATATAATGATCATGGAATATTCAATTAGTTTAAGCAGTGATATAGTAAATATAATTTCAAAAGCTGTACCATTGTTACAAGAAAGTTCAAGTCTAGAAAGGAACACATGGATCAGGAAAATCAACAAAAGTATCCGAGACATTAGGAAAATCATGGGCAAGGAGCAGCCAGTAAGTGTTTGTAATAAGCTTTCTACTAATTTAAGTCACTTAAGAAGATTTCGTCTTACATTAAAAAGTAATAATTATCAGACTCACACTGATGGTAATTTGCGAGCTTCTAAGGGAAGCGATAGAATAATTTGGGACGATCTAAAATCTGCATTCAACAACCGTATCAGAACAGGCATCATTTATAACATGAGACACACAGATGCCACTGAATTTTTAACAGATTCATTTGAACTTTTTAAGAGACGTGTAAATAATATATTAAAGTCAATGAATGCACTTAAAGTAAACACCTGTTTATGCGCTCAGTATATCACCATCAAAGAAAATATAGAAATTTTGGAATTTAAGTACTTGCACACCAGAAACGAAAAAATTGATAGTGGCACGGATTTAGTAAACTGGTTTAAAAATAACGTCATTGACCAAATATTACATAAAATGGGTGAATTCCGAGAACGTGATAGTGGTTGGGCTCTAAAGGCAATAGTTAATTTACAAATTAATATAAATAAATATGAATTCGGTCTTGCTGCTTCATCCTATATTAAATTACCTGAAGAAATTTCTAATAAAAAGGCGTGTCTTAATATAAAAAATTATGATAATTTATGTTTCTATTGGAGCGTTATTGCAGGACTTTATCCTGCTACTGATCATTCAGATAGGATTTCATCGTATCCACATTATTTAAATGTATTAAATAAAGATGGCTTACAATTACCAATTTCAATAGGTCAAATAATTATATTTGAAAAACTTAATAACATTTCAGTGAATGTTTATGCGTTAGAGTTACAAGAAAAAACTGAAAAACAAAAAAATTATATAACAGTATCTTGCAGAATAACGGACACCAAATTAGGAAAACATGTGAATTTATTGTACATACAAAATAAATATTATCCTAAAGTAAATGACTACTCTCCGTTACCCGATGATAACACGGAAGATGCGAAGCTTAAGTATCACTATTGTCTTATAAAAAATATGTCTAGGCTCATATCAAAACAGATTAATATACATAAAATTTTTATTTGCGGTAGGTGGCTTAATTATTTTCTAACTCAGGAAAATTTAAACAATCATCTGATTTTATGTGAACCATTAAAATTCTGTAAAATATCTTTTCCAAGTTATGATTACGTAGAGTTCAAAAATATTGCATATAAGCAAAAAGCACCTTTCGTAATTTATTTAGATTTTGAATGTGTCCCAGAGAAAATAGATATTTCACGCAATAAAAGTCAAATTTGTTATCAACAGCATACGCCATTTAGTGTAGGATATTATGTAAAATATGATTAAGATCAATCACTTTGCTACTACGACTTTTATCGAGGAGAAAATTGTGTAGGATGGATAGTAAATCAGTTAGGGTTATTAACAAACAAGATTGAACAAAAGATTAAATCATCTTTGTCTATGTCTAGTGGACTAGATATAGAAGCAGCAAAACATTGTCACATTTGTGAAAAACCGTTTCTAATTAATGATAAAATTACCAAAGATAAAAATCATTATGATGACCATATACATGGTCCAGCTCATGCATCCTGTAACTTAAATTTTAAAAAATTATGTGTAGTACCAATAATTTGTCATAACTTTTCAAATTATGATTGTCATTTCCTAGTTAAAGAAATATGCAAAATGGGGACCATTACTTTATTACCAATAAATAAAGAAAAATACATTTCACTTACTCAGCATTATCCTAATAGTTCTGTTCGATATTGTTTCATAGATTCTTAGGGGTTTTTAGACACTTCACTGTCTGAATTAGTATCCACACTACAAATAAATGAATTAAATATTCTAAAACATGAATTCCGTAATTTAGATAAGGAATCTTTTAAACTGTTATCTAGGAAAGGTGTTTTTTGCTATGATTATGTAGATAATTTAAGTAAACTAAATGAAACGGAACTACCAGCTAAAGAATTACTTTATAATAAGCTGACTAAATCACATATAAGTGAGGCCGATTTTGATCATGCAAAAGTAATTTGGAAAAGATTCAATATCACTAATTTAGGCGAATATAGTGACTTATACTTGAAAACAGATTTTCCCTTGCTGGCTGATGTATTTGAAAACTTTAGAAGTAAGTGGATAAATATTTACGGTTTAGAGCCGGCTTTCTAGCATACGCTACTTGGGTATGCTTGGGATTGCATGTTGAAAATAACAAAGTGTAAACTTAGGCTTGTCAAAGACATAGATACACTTTTATTTATAGAAAAGGGTCTAAGTGGAGGTATTTCAATGTGTTCTAATAGATACTCTGCGGTAAACAACAAATATATGAAGAATTTTGACATTACGAAGCCATCTAAATATTTATTGTATTTAGATGCCAATAACCTATATGGTTGGTTCATGTCTCAGTATCTACCTTACGATAATTTTGCTTGGCTAAATAATGTAAATGAGGTAGATATGATGAATGTTCCTGATGATTCCGATAGTGGTTATATTCTCGAGGTAGACTTAGAATATCCAACGTCGCTGCATGACAAACATAAAGATCTGCCTAAAGATCTAAAACATAAAGAATTTAAAACAAGCCTTGCAGAACGGTCTGGTCTTGACTAAAATTCATAAAATATTACAATTTAGCCAAGCACAATGGCTCCAACCATATATAGATTTAAATAATAAATACCGAGAACAAGCTAAAACAGATTTTGAGAAAAATTTGTTCAAATTAATGAATAATGCCGTATTCGGAAAAACAATGGAAAACATTAGGAAACATAGGAATATCAAGATGGTTCGTCAATGGGAAGGGCGTTATGGTGCTAAAAATCTAATATCGAGCCCATTATTCCATAGTCATAAAATAATTGATAAAAGTTTAGTTGCTATAGAGCTAAACAAATCACATATAGTGTTTAGCAAACCGGTTTATATAGGAATGTGTATTCTAGATATATCTAAAACTCTTATGTATGACTTTTATTATAATTTTATATTAAAAAAGATTTCACGAACTGAAAATTGTAAATTAATGTACATGGATATAGATAGCTTCATATATGAAATCATATCTGATGATGCATATTTAGATATTATTAAAACGCGTATACAAAAATTCGATACAAGTAACTATGCTGTAGATAATCAATACGGTATACCATTAAAAAACAAAAAATTTTTAGGTCTGTTTAAGGATGAGGCAGCTGGCAATATTATTACCAATTTCATAAGATTAAGTTCAAAAATGTACACTTATAAAATAGATTGTTTGAATAAATGTATAAAAGAATTAAAGGAGTTAAATACAACCTAGTAAAAAATGAAATAGATTATAATGATTATTATGAATGTTTAATGCTATCTAAAGAAAAAGTTATAAAGCAGCGTTCCATACGTTCTTATAACCATAATTTATTTAGTGTAGAGGAAATTAAACTAGCTCTTAATTCATTTGATGGTAAACGTTATTTGATTGAAAACAGTACAGACACGCTTCCTTGGGGTCACTATAAGATTCAATCTAATTAACGACCATAGTAATGATATGTATATAATTTGTATCTCAAATGTATGGTAGTATTACTAAACATCTATAAATGTATTCATTTGTAGTACAATACTTTGAAATAGATAATTATAAAGATATTTTAGGAATAGGTATATAATATGTATGTATGGACTTTCTTATTTTATATGTTTAAAATTACTTTTACTTAAATTTTGTGTGTTTTAAATACATGAGAATTACGATTTGTCTGTGTCGCTTGTTATACTTAACATCACTATACAATGTACGCTGCTAACTAACCTGACCCTTTTCAAGTTCAAACAAGTTCAGATCTGTTGATAGACGAAAGTAAGAAAGTAGGTAAAATAACTAATTCCGTAATAAATTTATTATTTTCTATTATAAACTGATCAAATATACAAAAACATTCAAATATATCGATTTAAAATAATTTCTTCACATATGAAACAGTTAATCTTATGTGTATGTAGAGGGCCATCAATTACATCGCAATCATCATCATCTTCATTTGTACGATACATTTTCATTGTACTCTCCCACTCACTATCTTTAAACTCAGCATTTTTGTTTATAATTCGAGTTTTATAATTTGTTGAATTATTCGGAATGGTTGTAAACAAAACTGAGTTTGTAGCTTTTTCCATCTTACTCCAATTAGAAGGCCAACTATCATTAGTTGAATTGAAACAAATATAAACTTATTCTGCTTTTTTCGGATTAATTAGATATATTACATTATTAAAAATTGTAACTAAAAAACGGAAAGTAAATCCAATCATGATCATCCGACTTAGATTACTTGAATAAATTGAAAATCAACTGTTTCGTATGCATATATATATTTATTTTTATTGAGGGAAAAACTTATACATCCAACTACTAAGTATAAAACAATTTCTTAAACTATACATATACAACTTATCATTTAGATGTTCCATACATTTTGGAATATCACGATTAAATTTAGGTACACAATTAGAATTGCTTAAAGTTTCAATATTTATAATTTTAGGTATACAATTAAAATTAGTTGAAGTTTCAATATTTATAATTTTGGGTAGAAGTGATGTTGATGATGATCCGATTCAATTAGATTCACTGAATAATGTTTGTAAAAAGTCTTTCTTTTGATGGCCCTTAACATACACTATATCAAATCCATATAATTTCTTTATTATTAAATGTATATCATTGTATCTTATATGTCCTGATCCATACAACAGTCCATGAATATTATGAATTGCATAATTTACATCTTTCTTTTCAGAAATGGTTAATATTTAGTAAGGTTTAGGCTCTTGAAATACATAATGGCTATACTGCGATCCATGCATAATAGTCATTGCTTTAACATGGAATGCTCGTTCTCCTTCATAATTATTTAAGGCAAAGCCTTGCATGTCAACAATAGCAATTTTCATGACTAATTAATTTTTCTAACTATTTCACTGAGAGGTAAATATTCCATCACACAATCGTAAATAATGATACAGTATGCTTTATTGTCGGAAGCGGAACCTTGGTGTGACCCTATTTCGAGCTTAACGTCAACTGTTGAAGATTTTATAGACTCATCTCTTCTTGAACAATCAATTACAAACAAAGCATGTGCAAAAAATTTATCGTAGCTTAACAAGACTTGTTTGCGTTCTAACAGAGATTGATTCATATAACTTCGATAAAAATCTGAATAATTACAGTATATATCTTCATAGTTATTTGAAGCAAAATTTATATTTGGCCTTTCAAATTGATAATAGTCTCCATTCAAAAGCAGCCTAATGCTAGAAATATTAGTATGATCAAATAAAATATTATCACTAGTCATCTGATCTTTTCGGTTTTGCTCAAAAGCAACAATGACATACCGAGGACATTGTACATTAGTGGTAGTTTTCACATTCCATATCTCTTTTGTAGATCCAATATTCAGAGAAGGTAATTCATGATAACTCCATTTTCTGAATGGAATTAAAATTGGCCGATCATGCTTTATCGATTTTAATAATTCCATTTTTATATAATCATTGGGCGTTATATGTTTTACTTTCAATTCAATATTGTCAATTAGAATTTCTCCTATTGTTGTATTGTCACTTGCTAACATAGCATTGATTAGCATAGCATGCTCCAACATAACATTCAAGTCATACGTTACTGAATCAAATAAAAATGATCCTGCATTATTAACTAGACACACAGTTCCATCTCCCTTTGTCTTTTTCAATTTTCCTTTAACTGCCAAAGCAGATTCGGCCATTAATAGCCAAACATCATTTCTATTTATTGTTATTTCAATTACATCACTGTTAAAAGATGACTTAATATGGGGAAGATATGTTCGATATTCCATATGTGTTATAGAATCATCATTCAATGGAGATTTATACAGGTTTAAAATTTGATCTGACGGCATATCCAATCGATTTCAAAAAAGTTGTGTTTAACTTGACAATTTACCCCCCCACTTTCTAGCTGAACGGCGTTTTTAACTAAATGTGTTTGCTTGTTAATACTCCTTTTATACGATTTATTAACATTCTTATTACTAGCACTATTAATTATTATAACCATCTTTTTTTAATTCTAACCGAACGATAATTTCTTCCCCTCGAAAATTTACAAGATTAAAATTCTGATCTAGTATTTTTAAAGAAATGGTAGATATCTCTTTCCCTACTACTGGCTAATAAACTAAGTTTCGTGGAATTTCGTCTATAGAAAATCCAGGATTGGACGTGATGGATACGTGGAAATTCGTATAACGTATGTGACGGTTTGTTGTTATAGTATGCACTACTCGTTATATTACTATCTTCGTGAATCATTCGGACTTTTACAATATTTACAGGATGATCAGATGAATCCACTATTCCAGCGTGCAATATCTTTCGTGAGAACCCTAGAAGTTCTGCTAGCGAATTCTCTGTATTAAAGTCTATATTAAAATCACGATGAAAAATTTCACACTTTAAGGTATTGTTACTTGGTCTTAGGAAAAAAATATCTGCTTCTGTTTCATTTCCATTCCACTTGAAAGGTATCAATTTCATCTTTAGATAATTATTAATAACTGTATTCTCATATATTCCAGCAGGTAGATTAATTGAATTGACTTGTTTATTTTTATCTATATAGTGAAATTTCTTATTTTCTTCAACGTTCGGTATAGTGTTGTACGAAAAGAAACCAATCAACGCCAATCCGTATTGAAAATTTGTATCTAGCTGTATGGGGTTGGGAAAATCTATGGAAAGTGTTGATTTACGATCCTTTAATGTGAATATTATAGACATAACTAACACTAGACAGTACTATGGCTAGCTATTATATATAAACTCAATACATAAATGACCACAATTATTAGAATTAAATTTTAGGGATCGGCTTCTATTGTAGATTATATTACTTGATTCACCGAAATATTTTATAAGTTATGTTGGTAGTTTCAAATTACCAAAACTATCGAAATAATTGATAGTATTACCTTGCTTCTTATATGCCACCCAATGAGTGCCTTTATTGGCCTTCAAATCTAAATTAACAATACCACTTTCATTATAACGTATACATTTGGGTAATGTATCACGCATAAAGACACCTCTAAAATATGGCTATTTCAGTTTATTTATACAATTTAATATTTCATAATCATAAAGAGCTCTGTCAGGTAGATTCAGTGATTTTTTTTAAGTATAATCCATATCGTCTAGAATTTTTACGTAAAACCAATCCTGAACCTTTTTTGCCAATTTCAATATTGTTGCCATTATTCACATTTACTTTCTTTTTTATATCTATTATATTTTTAGCTACAATAGACGCTCCTCCACCTAGGGCATCCATTGCTCCCAAGGCAGATAAAATAGGCAACATTGGTAAAAATGGACCGCACCACTGGCAATGAACGAGGTGGGCCTCAAAGGGCGTTTATCAATTAACGAATTTACTATATCCACTAATCAGTAGTGAGTAGGTTTCATTTATCTTAAGATAAATGAATTTATTTTTATAGTCAATTCGTTTTCATCTCCATAATAGTTACAAAAATGCGTTTAGTAAAACAAGATCTTAAACTTGCCACCGAGAATCTGGACTCGACATGATTCGACATCTAAAACATATGTACACAGGTAATTACTACCAAATTATTATCGCGGAATTTTCTGTGGACCGAGCGTGTGCGGCAAAACAAATTCACTCTTAGCTTTGTTACTTGACCGAAATGGATTAAAATTTGCTAATATCTATCTTTATTCAAAATCTCTTTATCAGCCTAAGTATAAATTATTGGAAAATGTATTGCAGCAAGTTAAAAATCTAAAATATTTCCCATATAAAGATAATGAATTAGCTTCATCTTGATGAAGCTAAAGAAAACTCTGTATTTATATTCGACGATGTTTCATGTGATAAGCAGGATAAAATTACGGGTTTATTTTTCAATGGGACGACACAAATCTGTAAACGTAGCATATTTATGTCAAACTTATTCCAAAATCCCTAAACAATTAATAAGAGACAATTGTAATGTGATTGTACTTTTTAAACAAGCCGATATTAACTTAAAACATATTTTTGATGAACATGTAACACCAGGTATATCGTACAATTATTTTAAAAACATGTGTCAACAATGTTGGAATAGTAATAAATTTGAACCATTAGTAATTGTAAAAGAATTCGAATTAAATAATGGTCGACATCGATGTGGCTTTGATGTATATATAAATGTTGATGGATAGTTTTATTTTCAAAAAACAGTTCTTTTTATATTCACGAAGATTCTAGGTAAGTCGAAAATTGCCCACAAATGAAAAATTTTAGAATTAGATAATGATGTCCGAAGAAAATATTTAGCCTTAAAATTGGGACGTTCTAATGAAAATGGTACATTGAACCGAATTTTTACACCTGCTACCGATCAGTTAAAAAAATTAGCAGCAGGCAATGTGGTTGTTAAAAATAAAACGTCTGAAATAAATGGAAATGAAATGAAAATGTAAATAAAATTGAAAAAAGAGAGACATTTGAAGTAGATCAAATTGACAAGATATATCAAGAAGTAGAAGAGGAGGACGACGAGGAGGAGGAAAAAGACGAGGAGGAGGAGGACGACGAGGAGGAAGAAATGGAACAAGAAAACGAGCTGGACGAGGAAGATGACGAAGTAGATGAAAGGGACGATACAATTACTAATGTGGATACACCGCAATTAGATAAATATCCACAAGTTTCTCAAGAACCTATAAAGGACTATTTTCAGCATTCTCCTAATATTGACATTACTCATTCTCCTAGATATAACGCTATCACTAATATATGGACCTTGGGTCCTAATAAAATTGAATTTGATAAAACTACTGGTCATATAATAATAAGTAGAGAACTATATACAGGTAGCAAGGAAATTTATAATTTATTATTTTATAAAGATCCTAAAAATTAAACTAGTAAAGACGTCGAGGAATTTGACCGCATATTAGATGACACTAATCTATACAGAAAGCGTTACTCTTCTCAAGGCAGAATAGTTGGAGTTAGGAATCAGAAATATCGACGTATTATTCGTCCATTGTTGATAAAGCAAGGTGGAAACTATAATATGGTCTATAATTCCAAGCCAATAGAATATGTTTATTGGGATGACGTTAATGAACTAGTTGATAGATTACGATTGCTATTCGCATCACAATTAGCAGGTAATTCTTCTCATAGTAATAAGATTGCGTCAATTATTGAAGAATGAATAGGAGCAAAAGGTATATATTAATATATTACCAGTCATAAGTATTATTATTTAGTTAAACAACGGTGATGAGTATAGATAAGTTTGGACATTCGTCAGATATATTATTCACATTATCAGATTTCTTCCTCGCCAACTTCCTCGTCATTCTTTTCATTCACATATAATGGCGATTTAGATATTGGAAGTTTATAAATATGTAACGTTAATTTACCCACTCAAGATGATGGCGTTGCTAATAAAAAATATGTGGATGGTTCATGTGGACCAATAATGAATTTGTATTTAATGCTACAGCAAGATGTGGCTAAAAGTGAAGAAAATAATAGACAGCGATTAATAGATATATCTAACAGAATTAATGATTTAATCAATACTTTTGAGACAAAAATTATAGAATTATCGGCATTATTTAATAGCATTAGAGCTGAATCTAATAGCACTATTGAAGATATAATTAAAACATTAGATAAGGTTCAGATAAATGTATTTAATAATCGCGACAAGATAGAAAATCTTAATTATTCCAAAGCTGATAAACAACCTGGAACAACACGTCTAAACTGAAGGTAGTTTGCAAAGATTCTAGACACCTGTTATTTAATATTTAAAGTGATAAAGCACTAAATGGCATCAATTGAAAAAAATCAAGTAGTTAATGAACTACATAAACCAATAAGATGGAATTATCAGATTAGACATATAATTATTAAAGGGTTGGACGATTTATGGCAAGCAGATCTTGCTCAAATGGATATATATGCAAAAGAAAATAACCAGTTTAAATATTTTCTGTTTGTTATTGATTGTTTTTCTAAATATATATGGGCCGAACCGCTAAAAAATAAATCTGGTGATTCGGTGGTGGAAGCGTTTTTTAAAATATTAACTACCTCAAAGCGTAGCCCTAAAATTTACAAACTGATCAAGGGAAAGAATTCTACAATCGGCATTTCCAAGATTTGCTTAAACAATACAAAATTAATCACTATTCAACATATTCGCGAATGAAAGCAGCCATTGCTGAACGAACAATTCGTACTATAAAAGAACGACTGCATAAATATTTCAGTTTAAATGGAACGCGCAAGTGGATTTCAATTTTATCAGTTATTGTCAAAAATTATAATGAAGCAAAACATAGTACAATTAAAATGAAGCCATGTGATGTTGTTGGTGAGACAATTGAGAAAAAGTTGTTGGATACAATCTATAACCATAAGAAAATCTTTCCAGGATCGAAATTAAATGTTGGCGATATGGTACGCATCAGTAAAGAAAAGCATGTTTTCGATAAAGGGTACACAACTAACTGGACCACCGATCTATTTAAAATTATCAAAATCAATTACACCAATCCTGTGACGTATTTGTTGGAAGATTTAAATAAACACCCAATTAAAGGATCTTTCTATAGTTATGAATTGCAGAACACAAAGCAACCAGATATCTATTTAGTTGAGAAAGTGTTAAAGAAAAAAGGCAGCATGGTATATGTAAAATGGCCTGGTTTTGATAATTCTCATAATAGCTAGATTCATAAGACAAATATACTATGAAAAAAAAATTAGTTGTGGTACAAAAACTGTATAAACATGACGCCTTCTGAAAATAAATGTGTTTTAAGTGCTAATCAAATTACTAACGATTTGTCTGTACTATTAGAAAAGTTTGAACATTAAATTAGTGAAAAAATGAAGCGAAACTTTTATTATTAAATGCAAGATTTTCTACAGTAAGTGATAATATATTAATTGATGTTGGATTAAATATGGCCATGGACTTTAGGCCTTTTATAAAGTTAAATAATACCCTCGAATTGGAAGAATTTGAATGGCAAACACTGATTTTAAATATGTATTTTATTCGTCATATATATTTTGGTACAATGGAATTAGACCATTTACGTTTTATTTGTTGTAAGTATATAATCATAACTTTTAATAATAATGAGGAATAAAAAATGATTCAAATTACAAGACAGGAAAAGACTATATGCTTAACAGAATCTGATTTGGTTAACATAATATTCATCAATACATATCATGTGGTTCCCTTAATTAATAAGCTAAATTTAATTGACTTTAACAGTTTTTATAATAATTTTATAAAAGCTTTTAAGGAATTGTTATCAGAATTAATTTATCCAGTAAGTGTAGAAAGTATAATAGATGAATATTTTAATTTATCATCTGATGAGCGGAGTTATTGTTTGAAACAATGTATGTTAATAAGTAAAGAAAAAATATTTATTGACTTGTATAATTGAAAAGTTATTATAATAGCAATAATATACATATTGTAATATACATTTTTAAAATATAAATTGTTTTATTTTCTTTTAACTATTTTAAATATATATTAGCAGGTTGAAAACTGGGAAATTTGGAAAAGTAATTATTGATTTTAGAATGAAAAATCATGAAGATAATTTTAATTTTTTAACATTTTGTATTACCTGAATTAACTGAGAGTCACTTCAAAGACCGGAGTCGAATTTAAATTATTAACCGCAGTTAATTCTTTAAAAATAATGCTGAACTTGCCCGGCAAAAAATGGTGCAAATTTTTCTTAAAAATGTCCGTTACTCGTAGGGGCAGAAACAGAATCTTATTATCTGGAAGATCCACTTGTACTGCTTCTCCATAACGGCTGTTTGAAATTTTAATTCCCATAGTTGCATATTTTTGGTTTGGTACTAAATCTTGTAATTTTACTAAATCTTTTCAAACGTATTTAACAGGATTATTCAAAGCGTCTAAATCCATCTAAAATATATATACATATAAGTATGAGCAAAAAAATAAGAAGAATTAGATAATAATATAGTTACTTACATTTTAATTTTTTTTCTTGAGCCTCTAACAAACACTAAAGAACAAATTCAGAATTATGTAGTTGAAATGAATACTTTAACATTTCTATCAGCATACGGCTTAAATACCTGATGCAGGTACCACCACCACCACAACCACCACCAGCAAAAATCATAGTGCCTTTAATAAGAAAATCGGTTTGATTTTATATTTTGCTAAATATACAATAGAGATTATAACATTTCTAGAAACATTATTCATCCTTATAATCTTTTCAAATAACATCCTGTTAAAGATCTCTTTATATTAAAAATACAGATTATCATTCCACGCATTCTAAAATTCCTTAAGAGGAATGTGTTTTAAGTGCTGCTCAAATTGATAAACATGGGTTTGTCATGAAGCAAAACCTTTAGTATTATTAACTACAATAAAAAATGGCTGATTTTCAGCTAAACACTAGGCCTTTTGTAAAATTAAATAATGTCCACTTAATTTGAAGCATTTAAATAAGGAAACACTAATATGTATTGGATATACGAGATTTTCTACAATAACTGAATGATTGATGATCGACTAAACATTAGACCTTTTATAAAGTTAAATAATACCCTCGAATTGGAAGAATTTTAATGGCAAAGACTGATTTTAAATATGTATTGGATTCATATATATTTTAGTACAATGGAATTAGACCATTTACGTTTTATTTGTTGTAAGAATATAATCATAACAGGTAATAATAATGAGGAATTAAAAATGATTCAAATTACTAGACAGGAAAAGACTATATGCTTAACCGAATCTGATTTGGTTAACATAATATTCATCAATACATATCATGTCGTTCCCTTAATTAATAGGCTAAATTTAATTGACTTTATCACATTTTATAATAATTTTATAAAAGCTGATTTTATAGCCATTTGCATATGGCTAAATATGTTAATTTAGATTTAATACACATTATAACATTTATAGAAAAATTTTTCACCCCTATAATCTTTTCAAATAACATCCTGTTAAAGATCTTTTTATATTAAAAATGCAGATTATTGTTCGGCGCAACCCAAAATTAAATTTATATACTCAACCCAACATAATGGATGTCAGTTGGCTCTGTGGTTCAGTGGTAAGGTTCTTATACCCCCATAAAAGTTTATAGGTTCGATTTTTATTCACATCTATAAATTTTATTTTAAAGATGTTCTCTATCATCTGTCTCTCTCTCTCTCTCTCTCCTTTTCCTTCACTCCTCTACTTTACTGCTGCAATCACGAGGTGTGCTTTACCACATTAAGGATAGGTGTAAGGACGCCTATTATGACTGCGCCCCGACGGCATTTATATACTTATGAATGTGGTAAGCACGCCTCACAAGCCTTCACCTTTTTTCAAATTCTTGGCAATATCCGATGCTACCGACATCTATCCACACAACATCAAACTTCAAACATTACATCAAAAGATACTTTGGAAAACGCATTTAAACTTAGCGCCACATTTCGAAAGTAAATATGACACTGATAATTGACACACAAAATTCAAAAATATGACAGTGACAATTGACACATAAAGCGTCATCTAACATAAACATTGAAAAATGAAAATTTACACACAGCGCCACACAGCGGGCAACACATGAAACTCAATGACATAAAAATGGGGCCCCGCGATTGTGGCGCCCTCTGGTTGCGAAATTTTGAACCCGTGGTCTATTTCTGCTGTTATATGTCTACTTCTAACATTAGAATAAAAATGAGGTGGAGCTCCGTCATGCATAAAACCCACATCATGACGTAATTGGTATGGGACATCATACAATAGTTTCCATAAATGGTTCCTCAAAAAATCTAAATATCTTTCTCCAGTTAGACGGGAAGGTAAAAGGAAGGAACCGATCAAATAATGTCCCACAATGCCAGCCGGTACATTAATTTGTAACTGTCTGGAAACTACTAAGGCGATAAGCCTGCGGGTTTTGTTCGCTCCAGATGTGGTTATTTCTGCAATTAAAAACTGAAAATCGTGTAAAGCATGTTTTGTCCGTAAAGAAAACTTATGTCGCAAATCCAAATTGCCTTAAATTCTGAATAATCACCCATTGACTAAATTATAGTCGATTTAAATAATCTTGCAGTTCCATACACGGTGTATGTGATACGGATAGTGCCCATTTTCCCGTGATACACAACACACTGTAGAATTGAAAAATTCAACATGTCGCGCAATTTCACGGGTATGGACCGACGGCAAATTTTCAATCTTGCTTAAAATGTCTTCTTCGATCTGAATACTTAATTTGCTGGTAGATTGGATTAGGGAATTAACGAACCAGTATCTGTTGCCCTCTTCACTAAATTAAAAAATGCCCGTTCACAAAGAACCTTGTCGGTCTGGAAATCGTTCTCGATATAACTTTTTTGCAGTAACTGCATTTCCATGGGGTTTTCCATTAATCATCAGCATATCACACCATTCTGCTTTAGTATAATTTGCCACCATTGAATCATTAATGTGGATATTGTACTTTTAGTGTAAAGTTGAATGTAATTTGTATTGTCTGACATAGTATTCACTGCCTAGCGTTGTGGACATCTGTCTGTGTAATGATAGCTGGTTAATTGGTAGCGACAGTGGGGTAGTAAGCCATTACACCTCGCCTGGGAAGTTGAAATTCATTACTCATTTGTTGCAGTAATTACATCAAATAATTAGTGGTAAACCCGCCGCGTTACTAATAACGATGCGCGTCATAATGGCATCGTGACATAACCATAAAAAAAGCTTCACATTTCCTATTTTATTGAAAATTTACTACAATTGTTGTAAAATCAGTGGAAAGTGGCGAATCTCGACTTTATTTACTTTTTACACCATCCTAGATTAATTATAATATTTATAATAAAGTATCTGTACAAAAATTATATATACATGGCGCCTTCTGAAAACCAATGCGTTTTATGTGCTGATCAAATTGATAAAGATCTGTTTGAACTATTAGACAAGTTTGAGCATGAAATTAGTTAAAAAAATGAAGCCAAACTTTTATTATTAAATACAAGATTCTCTGCAATAAGTGATAACATATTAATTGATGTTGTGTTAGTGATGGATTAAATATGGCTATGGACTTTAGGCCTTTTATAAAGTTAAAAAATCTCCTCGAATTGGTAGAATTTGAATGGCAAACACTGATTTTAAATATGTATTGGATTCGTCATATATATTTTAGTATAATGGAATTAGACTACTTACGTTTTATTTGTTGTAAGAATATAATCATAACAGGTAATAATAATGAAAAATTAAAAATGATACAAATTACTAGACAGGAAAAGAAAATATGACTAACAGAATCTGATTTGGTTAATATAATATTCATCAATACATATCATGTCGTTCCCTTTATTAATAGGCTAAATTTAATTGACTTTAACACTTTATACAATAATTTTATTAAAGCTGATTTATCAGGAACGGGAATTTAATATGGACAAATTGGACAAGACCATAAAACAACTGAAGAATGGAAAAGCACCAGGAAGTGACACAATAACGACTGAAATGATAAAATATATGGGGGAAGATGGAATGCAGGTAATGCTGGACATATATAACAAAATAAGGAAAAAGCAAATGTTGGGGATAATCTGGACAACGCCTCGAAAATAAAAAAATAGTTTAAAGAAACGTAGTTTATTGAACACTAAATTAACGTAAAAATGAAACGAAGAAATAGTAATAAAATGATAATAAGTATATGCACTCAGTCGTTAAGCGGCTCTCTCACGACTGACTGTACTGGTACTTGCGGGCGTTGGCCGCGTACCGATTCTGCGCCGGGCGAGATCCCCTCAGGCGCATTAATACATCGCCTCGGGTATGTCGAGTACTTATCTTCAACACGCCCCTCGAGACGAGCCCATTAGACGTTGCATCCATTTGCAACCCATTAATGCATTGGCTCAGTTTTGGTCCGGGTAGTCCCTTCGTCAACATGTCGGCTAACATGCGATCAGTTCCGATGTGACTAATTCTCAGACCGTTACCTTTTACAGCATCTCTTACAAAATGATAACGAATGTCGATATGCTTGGTTCTGTTGTGGAACGACGGATTCTGAGTGAGCTTTAAGGCCCCCATGTTATCTGTAAATATTGAAATATTAGCTAAATTATCAAAACCTAATTCATTCAAGAAACTTCGCAAATAAGAAGATTCTTTAACAGCTTCGGTAAGTGCCATGTATTCGGCTTCCGTGGTGGACAATGCTACGGTTCTCTGCTTCTTTGCTTCCCATGATATAGGACCTCTGTTTAACACGAATACGAATCCCGTGAACGAGCGTCTATCCAGATTGTCATTGCCCCAGTCAGCATCGACGTATCCGACGGTTGATCGCTCGTCATTAATAAATGTAATTCCAAGATTCATGGTCCCTTTCAAATATCGAAGTACCCTTTTGGCTGCTTTCCAGTGACTTTCGTTGAAACAGTGATTAAATTGAGCTAAATAACTCACAGCAAAACTTATGTCTGGGCGAGTAGTGACTGACAAATACGTAAGCGCCCCTATGAGTTTCCGATATGGTATTCTATTCCGTTGTTCTTCGGTAGATGGATTGGATACGTCATTCAATTTCAAATGAGGTTCAATCGGTGTCGATACGGGCTTACAATCTTCCATTCCGAAACGCTTTAAAATTTCGGCAATGTAACCTCGTTGTCGCATTGTTATGCTACTGTTGTTTTTCTCGAACTCCACTCCAAGACAATGTTTTACTGGTCCAATTAGTTTCGCTTCAAAATGCTTTGATATTAATTGCTTCACATTATTTACGGTCGATTGACACTTCGAAAATATCAAAATATCGTCCACGTAGACTATGATAAATGTCAATTTCTCTTCCGATCCAAGTTTATATAAACAAGGATCGTATTTTGATGGTTCAGCCCCGATTCTTCGAAGCACTCCATTCAATTTTTCGAACCAAGATCTTCCGGCCTATTTCAAACCGTATAATGACTTCTTCAATAGACATACTTCTCCTCCTTTCTCCACATCTGCCAACATCTTATTCGCCCGTCCTCTAATTCCATCATCTTGATCGTACGCCAGATCTTCTAGTAGTTCCATGAAACCATTCGGTGGTCCCATGTATATTGTTTCTTCCAAGTTTCCTTGTAAGTAAGCTGATGTGATATCCATTTCTTCGATGATCATATTAAACTTTGTTGCCAAAGCAACGACTAATCGAACGGTGCTAACTCTTGCCACGGGGGCAAACGTTTCGTTAAAGTGAATTCCTGGTTGCTGAGAAAAACCTTGAGCAACCAGTCTAGCTTTCTTTCTGTCAAAACTACCGTCGGCTTTAAATTTGTTACGAAGTACCGTCCTACTTCCGATAACATAAGCATCCCTTGGAGGCTGTACCATTAACCAAGTGTCATTCTTCAAAATAGATCTAATTTTTTGCTTCATCGATTCCACCCATTTTTCCGAGTCATCTGCTTCCATTGCTTTCTTCATCAGGATTTCAACGTTTAAGCAATGTTCCGCAGAGTTCGCTTGACACTATTTGTCGATCTGGTGTAGCAGTTTCTTCTACTGGAATTTCTTCAATTATTTCATCAGTCGTTTCTTCGTTCATTCTAATTAAAGTTCAGTTTGTATCCTCTACTACGACGTTGTCATTAATTTCGTCTTCTTTACCAGGCTTCGAAATTTCAATGAATTTTACGTCACGGCTGATTTCAATCTTTTGATTATTAATGTCCCAAACGCGATACGCTTTTGAAACGCCGCTATATCCAACGAGTATCCCATCTTTCCCGCGCGGATCAAACTTCCCCTTCTTTGGGTTTCTGTCTAATAAGATAACTTTCGAGCCGAATATTCTAAAGTAATCGAAATTAATTCTCTTCTTTGTCCAAACTTCATAAGGTATTTCGCCAGCAGTACTTCTCGTTGGGCATCTATTTCGAATATAATTCGCTGTATTCACAGCTTCCGCCCAAAATTTCGATGGTAAACCTGATTCGATGAGCAAGCATCGGGCTATGTCCAACAATGTTCGATTTTTCCGTTCTGCTACTCCGTTTTGCTCAGGATTGTATGGTACAGACAATCTTCTCCTGATTCCTTCCTCTTTCAAGAAGTCGTCAAAACGTTGATTTATGTATTCGGTTCCATTATCCGACTGAAATAATTTTATTTTCTTCCCCTGCTGTCTCTCAAGTGCTTTTATTACTTCGCGTGATACTTCAAATACTTCGCTTTTCGATTTCAAAGACTTTACTTCGCACCAGCGTGTCTGGTCGTCAATGAACGTTATAAAATATTTCGCGCCACCTATTGATTCAGTTTTCATAGGTCCGCACACATCCGAGTGTATAATATCTAAAATGTCTGTTTCACGAGCCGACGCCGTCGGGAATGAATTTCTCGTCAATTTCCCCTTCCAGCATACGTCACATTCAGTATCTCTTCTTTCGATAATTCCTGATATAAGATTCTTAGGCAAGCACTTCAGTAAATCTTTATAGTTCAAGTGTCCTAAGCGACGATGCCAAATATCCATTCGTGCTGTTCGTTGAGTCGTTATAGTGGCCACATTACTAGAATGAGTATTCTTAAGAATATGATTCTGCCTGATAAAATACAAATTTCCAATTCTATCTGCGACTAATTTCGACTTTTCGTCTCTTCCGACTACAGTTGCTCCCTTTTCGGAAAATATCACCTTGAATCCTTTATCTGTAATTTTCCCTATCGACAATAAATTTGTTCGAAGGTCAGGAAAATATAATGCGTCATCAAGAGTTACTTTAACTGCTTTTCCATTAACATCTGCATTTAATGTAACCACACCGGAAGATTCAATCGTTGTACTTGCTTGATTGGCAAGCTTCAATTCCTTTTCTTCTTCATTTTCGATTGCTACAAAATCTTTAATATTCTTACACAAGTGAGACGTTGCACCGCTGTCAAGGCACCATTCGTTTGACTTTATATCGTTGATTTCTTCGGTTGTATTCCATCCACATAATCCGACATGATCGGTCGATTTACATTCATTTCACGTGCTGTTGTATTTTGATCGACATTCTGCAGCTTTATGCCCATATTTCCGGCATTTGTGGCATTGAAAATTGAATTTTGTTTGAGATTTGCTATTTTGAAATTTCTGTTTCTCCATATTTTTCCTATATTTAGTTCCAGAGAACATTGCTTCATTAGTATTTTCATAATTTTTTGTTCTAGCATCCCTTTTTTTAATAATTTTAATTTTTAGGGCCTCAGGGCTAGGTAATTCATCCCTAGATTCGATAGCACACCTAAAATTTTCATAGCAAGCAGGTAAACTGGATATAAATAAAATAGCAAGTAAATCTTGATTTATATCTACCTCCATTTCTCCTAATTTATCCACTGTATCAAAGAATAAATCTAAATGCTTTTTAACATCGCCCCCATCATGCATTCTATATAAAATAAGCCTTTTTAAAAGCGTAGCCTTTCGTGCTGGCCCTTTTGATTGATAAATCCGCTCTAATTCTTTAACGAAAAAGAGCTGCAGACAAGCATAAGTAAATGGAATGAGACACTTAGAGAGAACGGAATGGAGATGTGTAAAGAGAAAACAAAAGTAATGGTAATTGGGGAACAAGAGGAGATAAAAATCATGGTAAATAAAGTAAACTTGGAGCAAGTGACGAAATGGAAATATTTGGGAGTAAATATATCTAGTTCAGGAAAGCAAGAAGCAGAAATTAACAGCCGGGTAGGAAAAGCAATGAAAGTGTTTTACAGTATAAGCAATAGGATTGTGGGGAAAAAAGAAATAACAAGGAAAACAAAAATAAACGTATATAAAACAATAATAAGACCAATACTGACATTTGGATGTGAGACATGGATAACAGATAAAAAGGAAATAAGTAAAGTTCAAGCGGTAGAAATGCAATACATGAAGAGAGTAAAGGGAGTGACAAAGAGAGAAAGAATCAAGAATGAAGAAATAAGAAAAGAACTGGCAATGGAAGCGATACACGAATACATAGAGAAGAGACAGTTGGGATGGTGGGGTCACTTGAAAAGAATGGGACAAGAAAGACAAGTGAGAAGAGTATGGGAAGCTAGACCTGGACAGAAAAGAAAAAGGGGAAGACCTGAAACTACTTGGAATGACATGATAGAAAAGATATTGCAAAGAAGAGGAATAACGATGAGTGAAGCTAGTAGGATGGCAAACAACAAGAACGAATGGAGAAAGTTTTGCGACGCAGTGACGCGAAGCGAAAACGTATAAGCCTAAACAAAGAAAGAAAAAGGAGAAAAAAAGAAAAAAAAAGATAAAGACTAACAAGCCTACACCAGAAATGGTAGACAGGTTTTACGATACATATATATATATATATGTAGGAATGAATCAGAGTGAGAAAAAAGAAAACGGGGAGAGAGTTTGTTTTTTTTGGTCAGATAGATGTTAAATAGATTTTGGAGATGTTCATATAAATTTATATTTTATTAATTGTGTTCTGTATTTATGATTAAATAAACTAACTTGAACTTTGTTAACCAATATTCATCTTAGAAAAATTATTTCCCGTCATTAAACAAAGAAGTAATTTTTTCTTACATAATTTGGGGGCTCGTCCGGGATTTGAATTATTAAACAAACGGAAGATTTGACGAAGAAAATTAAGAAGATTTCACGACGACTGAAAATTCAACCGGGATATGAATTATTAAACAAACGGAAGATTTGACGACGAAAATTAAGAAGATTTGACGACGACTGAAAATTCAACCGGGATATGAATTATTAAACAAACGGAAAATTTGACGAAGAAAATTAAGAAGATTTGACGACGACTGAAAATTCAAGCCGGGATTTGAATTATTAAACAAAGCAAATTGTTTTGAAGCAGAAGATTTGACGAAGAAAATTAAGAAGATTTGACGACAACTGAAAATTCAAGCCGGGATATTGGTTATTAAACAAAGCAAGTTTTGTTGAATTGAAGAAATTTGAAATTGCTATTGGATAAACTAGCAGATTGTTTTGAAGCGGAAGATTTGACGACGAAAATTAAGAAGATTTGACGACGACTGAAAATTCAAGGTTAGTACCTAATTGAATTAAAAAGAAAAAATATGAAGAGCTTACAAGACATTCCCGCAATTTTATCTAATATTAATACAGCCAAAAGTAGCACAATTAAAGTACTACATAGACTCATTTTTGAAAATGATTCGGGCAAAAAGAATAGATCAGAATTGAGAAAATTTAATGGATTTAAATTCACCAAAGATTCAGGCGAGTATAGAGAAAAGACTAAATTTATTGATATCAATTATTCTTTTAATGATTTAATTGAATCAGCAGCTGTACTTTCTATTGATTATTCGGGTACCAAAGACGAATTGATTTTGAACATTATGAATCAATTAATGAATATTGACAATGTTTCAACTGAAATTGATTCAGATGATGAACCAAATGATGATAACGATGATGATGACTGTTGTAAAACAACAAGAGAATTTATGGCATTCTTTAAAAATAATAACAATGACGCGACGTCACACGTCGTATTTCACTTAGAAACGTGCTGTTTTCGACGTGACGTCACACTACTACTAAGTACTGCTACATTAACACGATTTTCTTTTTTTTTTTCTTTTTTTTTTCTTTGGGTTCTTGAAAAAGAACATTTAGTATTTCCGTATGATTTTCTAAATTTGGTTCTTGAAAAAGAACGATTTACTTTCAGTATGATTTTCTACATTTGGTTCTTGAAAAAGAACGATTTACTTTCAGTATGATTTTCTACATTTGGTTCTTGAAAAAGAACGATTTACTTTTAGTATGATTTTCTACATTTGGTTCTTGAAAAAGAACGATTTACTTTCAGGACGATTTTCCAGAATTTGTTCTTGAAAAAGAACGATTTGTTTACAACACTAATATCTCTTCTTTGATTTAAAGCAGAACAATAGATTTCGATCCAAATCTTCTATTTCTATTCTTCTCTTGTGTTCTTGAAAAAGAACGATTTTAATTTCAGCCCCATTGCTTATGTTGTTTCCGAAACAATGTTCAATTTGTTCTGAAAAGAACAGATTGGTTTGTAACCGTCGTCTAGGTGATGATGTGATGTCGCCAAACGCAGGACCAGCTACTGCGTTCGCTCGCTGGTATTGTCGTCTTTTTATGCTCGTTACCTCTCCTCTGCCGCACAACCCGTCTCTAATCGTAAGCTCCACCCCGCGTCTGTTATCATGCAGAGTCAACTACATTGATCATTCTAAATCATTTCAAACAATGAATTGTCTGTTAATAATTGAAATAGATATGTAACACACGTAAAATCATGTTGCTGCTCTATCTACGATTTATTGGGCCAATTTTTGACCATTTATTCATATGATAATTCTAGTTTTCAAATGAATAAAATAACATACAACGACTAAATATAACCAATGCTCTTGACCCATATAAATAATACCATTCAATTATGAACTCAAACAAACTGCAAACTATTACCAACAACATAACGGTTCAAGTTTTTTACTTAACACAGATCTACCATATGAATTACTTTTCATATACACTACGTGAGTAAATCTGCATACATTGGAAATTTGCAAAGAAACAATACATCTGCTTTATAGTACAAGGCACATAAAATAACACATTTTTACCAGCACATAACACTAAGGCATTCGAAAATACAGGTTACTGCTTATTAACGTGACGTCAGAGGAGTAGCCAAAGAAATCCGTCTTGACCACATATGGCACTTGTTTTGCCGGCGATTTAAATTTCGCTGCTATATGTTGTTTTGGCTCTGTAATTACTAATAATTTTTTTTGTTATGCAGATTTAAGTATGTATTTACGTTTCACACAATTTTTGGTTGTATACAATATTTACGTTAATTACTATGCACTTTTTTATCGTTTCTGAACGATGAACTCTACTAATTTTTATATGATTTTGATTGTATCTTTTTTATTGATTGATATTTTTGTTCAGTAGTGATATGCATTGTAGAATAAGATTTCCACATTCTGTTCTTATCAAACTTGCATCGAAAATTGTTCAAATTTAGTAATTATAAGAATTTTCCAATCACCACTCAGATTAAATTCACGCTTGAGAGAGGGCCCATCATTATACGTTTAAAGGTAGTTCAGTGCTCAGTGCGTCCTATTTATTATGTATATGGGAATGGAACATTCAAGAAGACAGTATACAATTTTACAGTGACTAAGTTAAAGTGTTTCAACACAAGTGTATCTCAAGAATCATATCTCACAACCAATCACTCACGTGTCTCAAGCATAAGCTCTCTCTCTCTCGCAACAGTAAAGTTACTTACGTGTC
This sequence comes from Platypus cylindrus, assembly GCA_949748235.1. NCBI lineage: Eukaryota > Metazoa > Arthropoda > Insecta > Coleoptera > Curculionidae > Platypus > Platypus cylindrus. Next base: position 11,601,638 of record OX456492.1, on the reverse strand, counting down.
GACAAGCATAATTCTCTCTCTCTCGTGACAGTAAAGTTACTTACCTGTCCTCAAGTGATAAAATAAATCACTAGCTCACTCCATCGCGACAGTAAAAGAAATCTACTGATCGGGAACAAGATTAGCACTGTAAAGTTTATATTCACGGCAAAAGACTTTCTCTCACTACATAAATCTGAGGTGGTTGTTTTGTATTTACATCAAAGTTATATTATTTCAATAATCTCAACCAGTGTTGTAAATAAATGTACATAGTCCAAATTTGTTTTTGTTTGTTGGTGAAGTCCAACTGAGTCAGCACCTATCTATTTCTCTTGTTCTGGCAAGAGCCATCTCTATTAGCCGAGGCTAGAACAATGACAATGATGATGATGATGATGATGATGACGACGACGATAATTGTAACAATGATGATGATGATGATGATGATGACGACGACGATAATTGTAACAATGATGATGATGATGATGATGATAATTGTAATGATGATGATGGCAATAATGATTACAATAAAAATAAAGATGAACGAGGTGCAAGAAAGTTGTGTACTAGTAGATTACCTGTTAGTCTGCGAGACATTGAAGATTTTATAACCAAATTTACTGGTGATTACGATTATTCTATCAGAAAATGGCTACAGGATTTTGAAGAAACTGCTTTGATCATGGGATGGGATGATTTTTCTAAGTTTGTGTATGCTAAAAAATCTCTATGTGGTACAGCAAGATTATTTTTACGATCAGAAACTGGAATTACGTCATGGTCAAACTTAAAGAAGAAAATTTTAGCAGAATTTGATCAAAAAAATAACAGCGCAGTTATTCAACGAAAATTAAATTCGCGAAAGAAGAAAATAGAGGAATCATTTCAACAATATATCTTGAAAATGAAAGAAATAGCCTCTGATGGATATGTGGAAGAATCCGCTTTAATTGATTATATTATCGCAGGAATTCAAGATGATGAAATTAATAAGACATTATTATATGGTGCAAATTCTATAAAAGAATTGAAAAATAGGCTTCAGACGTATATGAAATTTAAAACGTGTCAAGTGAAAACTTTACGAGGAGATGATAAATCTATGAAGAAAATTGATAATAAACAATATAACAAGAATAGTGAATATTTTACCAAAGGATTTAGATGTTTTAATTGTGGTAATAAAGGTCACTCGTCAGTTGATTACATGAACAAGAGTAAAGGAAAAAAATGTTTTGCATGTAATGAATATGATCATATTTCAAAAGAATGTAAAAAGAAGTTAGTGAACAATAATGAAAAGGTTGGAAGCAAAGACTCATCATTTTGTGTTGTGGATAAACAAAGGTATAAAAATAAAAACAATATGGAAAAAACTATTAAAATTAACGGTGTGTGTCATCAAGCGCTAATGGATACTGGCAGTGATGTAAATGTTTTTTGTTTGGCATCATATCTCAAAATCGGCGCACCAAATTTTCAAAAGAAACAAATAACAATTAGAGGATTTGGTAATAAGAAAATAAATACGATTGGAAAATTCTCCGCAAATGTTGACATTGATAACATACAATATGAACTTGAATTTTATATTATACCAGATGAAGAAATTAACATTGATGTAATCGTTGGAAAATCACTGTTAAATAAAGCGACGTTAATCGCTAATTCAGATGGAATTAAAATTGAAAAAAAATGTTTAATAGACAAATTGGTCAAGCAACATGAAATCGAATTAGAGAAAATTAAAGAGGAACATGAAGATGAATTAAAATTGTTAGAAAATACTTGGAGAAGTAAAGTAAACGATCTATCCATTAATTTGGAAAAAGTTAAGCAAGAAATGAAAATAGATGCTCAAAAACAAGTTGAAGTACTTATACAGCAACGTAGAAAAGACCCTAGATTCACAGTGGCAGAATCTAATTCAACAAAAAGACAAAACAACGCAACTGGTTGAAGATGAATACGTTTCAAAATACGAAACGTTAGAAGATCAATTTTACATACAACAAAAATCGCATAGTGCCAGAGAAATTGAATTATTAAAAAGGATCGATACATTGAAAAATGAATTACAAAGTAAATTATCAACAGTTGATGATTTACAAAATAATGTCGATACATTAGAAAGTGGATTTCAAGTTTTGAATCAAGAAATTGCACAGCATACAGACGATTTGAATAAAATGAAAAGAGAAGCTGGCGTACCACGAGGAAATGGTCAGGTTGAACGAGTGAATCGTGTAATCATTCCTGTATTAACTAAGCTGTCAATTGATAAACCAGAATATTGGTACAAGCATATAAGAAAACTTCAAGAAGCATTAAATAGTACATTCCATCGGAGTATTGGAACATCACCATTTGAATTAGTATTCGAAACAATAATGAACAGATCAGAAGACACAAGTTTAGTAGAGTTAATTGAAGAAGAATTGGTAAAAGATTTTATAAAACGTAGAGAGATTATAAAAGAAGAAGCAAGAAAACAGATAGTCTAGGTGCAAAAAGAAAATGTAAGATCAATCAACAAAAGACGTAAAGCCGCTACTAAATATTATCCAGGCGATTTTGTTGCAATTAAGCAAACACAATTTGCCTAATGCTCAAAACTATTACCAAAGTTTTTAGGTCCATATCGAGTTATTAATTGTTTGTGTAATGACCGACACGAAATGGAGAAGATTGGTGATCATCCTGGTCCAAGATTGACATCTTCATCAGCTGATTTAATGAAACCGTGGGTAGAATTCGAGGCGAATTCAAACCAGAATGGCCGAGATGTAGGAATGAATCAGAGTGAGCAATGAAAAAAGGTTGTCATGGAAAAAAAGAAAAGGGGGAGAGAGTTTGTTTTTTTTGGTCAGATAAATGTTAGATAGATTTTGGAGATGTTCATATAAATTTGTATTTTATTAATTGTGTTCTGTATTTATGATTAAATAAACTAACTTGAACTTTGTTAACCAATATTCATCTTAGAAAAATTATTTCCCGTCATTAAACAAAGAAGTAATTTTTTCCTACATATATATAAAGTATCTGGATTCACTAGCGTATTTCACAAAATTAAACTGAAGCGCGTTAACGGGCGTCAGATACGTTACCGACGTATATTCAGAACCATCGTTTTGATATAGGGAATACAAGAAATGGATATTAAAATATGCAAAAATTACTTCTTTTATATTTGCATGCTGTAACACCTAAATGTAATAACTAAATAATGAATTTAAAATAATATTTGTTATAGTCCGTTTCTAGATTCATTTCAATTTTAATAGTTAGAGGTAAAAAACAATTATTTTAATAATATCTCGGTATCAAATAAATGGAATATATTTTTTGTAATTATAATATGAATATATTTATATCAATAAACACTTACAACCATTTCTGGTTTATTTTATTCCCACTTAACAATGAATAGATATTGGTTTAATTTTCTAATTAATTAACAGAATTAAGATAATACAAGCCTATTCGTGTTTCAGATTTATTTATATTAATTTTTCTTCTCCTCTCTTTCTTCCATTCGAACTTTTAACTGGCAGTAATAACAAACTTTTGCATAATTTTTAAACTGCTACAGGCGGATTTCAGAAGAAATTTTCTATTCAGCATATCCTAAAAATAAGACAAAAATTATACAACGTCAAATAATTTCAAACAAAAAATATACTTTTTAACTGAATTAATCAACCAAACTAAACTAACTTAGCTAAAATTACTTCAAATTTATATTTTTACAACTACTGTTATTTAAAAATAAATACCCATCACCATATACTTCTAACAAAAAATCATCATACTTCATCAGTATCTTCAGAATCACTTGCATCTAATTGAATAATTAGAGGAGTGATTTCTTCTCGATCGTATTGTATTTCTCGGTTCCACGATTCCTTGATCAGCTCCTCGATGTGTCTTACCGTATTAAACCACATTTCGGGCGTAATATGGTCAAGTTCTTCTTGACACATTCGTAGTGCACAATCCACAGAATCGCCATGTGTATTGTAACATACATTTCTATTGTAATACGTTTTAGCTATGCCCCATATATGTTCTATTGGATTAAATTGGCAATGCTATGGAGGTAGACGCAAAACTTTATGTATACGAGTCATAGGCAATTCATCAGTTTTGAATTTTTTTCGTCGCATGTTTCTAAAATAGAAACATATACTACATATGGGAACTGTATTTTGTAGTTCTTCATAATTTACCTTCTTGCAATATCAAGTAATTCCACTTTTAGTAGATTGGCAGAATATTCTATTTTGTTTTTGTTGTGCCAATCCAAAATTTCCGATTTGCGCCAGTTACCATTTAGATGTTTCGTTTCTACAGTGGAATGGTAGCTGGCATTGTCCATTACGATGATTGAAGGTTCTGCCAATTTTTGCTACATATTATCGAACCATCTGAGAAACACTACTTCATTCATGTCTCCATGATAGTCTGAATTGACGGTGGACGTTTTAGAAACGAATATCAAATCACTACCAGGAATAAGACCATGTTTTGTTCGTGCATATACTACTATAAGCCTAAAAGTAAAAATTTTGATGTGAGAAGTGAACTAGTTTAAGTGACTAATTCAGCAATTTTACCTTTTGCCATCAGATTTAATTTTCCGTACGCTGTTGGGGTCTTTGTCCTGCCACGATGCGGCTGCAGTTCCGTGCTAGAATATCCAGTTTTCATCCAGAAACACAAATTGCAAAGGATTGGAACTGTTAACATTTGCCACGTAGTTATTAAAAAAATTGTGCCTTGCAAGATTATTCTAGACAGCTCGCATAATCATTTTTCGTGGATCATCATTTTTGTATTGGAAGTCGATTTTCTTCAAAACAATTCTTAATGTTGTTTCGCTTCCATTAAACATTCTTTTCTCTTGTAGCCTTAAAAGTAATGTTTTTGCTGTTATATGTTGCTCTAAAATAAGCATTTCTTTACAAACTCTTTCAATTAATCGTAAACATTCAAATACCTATATCTATCCTCTTATTATATCGAACGAATTTCTTAATAGCATATCTAAAAAACAACTTAAATACTAACATTAAGCACTGACTTCCTTGATACATATCATCAATTTCATTTATTATATCATAGTCTTGAGCCTCTGTTAGATCTGTTAATTTGGATTTCTTGTAGATTCTGCTGATTTTTGGTGGCTTAACTGGTACACCTTTTTTACAGTCAGAAGAAACTTTCCTCACTGTGTCGATGTAAACTTTTAGAGAGTTAGCTACTCTCTGAAAAGTAAATATGTTACAGAAATTATTATTTGCATACTAACGGCAAAATACATTATTAAAAAAGCAGTACTTCTCGTACTGCGTTCAAAGGTAAAAGAAGTCCATCACACATTAAAGTACATTAAAGTAACATTAAAGTACGGTTTGTGTAATTGATAACTTGCTAGCTAATTTGGTTCCATGAAGATTACGCAAAGTATTTTTTAAACTAGACATGAACAAAGTCAAATAGCATTTGTTGGCTTTAAAAACAACTTGACCGAAAGTATTATGAAATAAATGATATTACATCCCCTCCTCTGATTGAAATTAGACCAAGAAAATTGAAATTAGAATTAAAAAATTTAATGTAAAGAAATAACTTCAAAATTGATTTTGCATTTTTTAGATAAAAAACTTAAATTTTTTTTATTTTACATTACATAACTTTTACAATTTTTTATACATTTTGAAGTGTATTTAAAAGGTATTGTTGTAAAACAACAAGAGATTTTATGGCATTCTTTAAAAATAATCACAATAACGCCACGTCACAACAAAATGCGGGTCGTATTTCACTTAGAAACGAGCTGTTTTCGACGTGACGTTACACTGCTACTAAGTGCTGCCACGCTAGTACGATTTTCTACATTTGGTTCTTGAAAAAGAACGATTTACTTTCAGTACGATTTTCTACATTTGGTTCTTGAAAAAGAACGATTTGCTTTCGGTGCGATTTTCTACAATTGGTTCTTGAAAAAGAACGATTTGCTTTCAGTGCGATTTTCCAGAATTTGATCTTGAAAAAGAACGATTTACTTTCAGTACAATTTTCCAGAATTTGTTCTTGAAAAAGAACAATTTGTTTACAACACTAATATCTCTTCTTTGTTTTTAAAACAGAACAATAGATTTCTATTCAAATTTTCTATTTCTATTTTTCTATTGTGTTCTTGGAAAAGCACGATTTTAATTTTGGCCCCATTGCTCATTTTGTTTCCGAAACAATGTTCTATTTGTTCTGAAAAGAACAGATTGGTTTGTGACCGTCGTCTAGGTGTAGTTGTGATGTCGTCAAACGCGGGACCAGCTACTGTGATCGCGCGCTGGTATTGTCGTCTTTTTATGCTCGTTACCTCTACTCTACCGCACAACCCGTTTCTAATCGTAAGCTCCGCCCCGCGTCAGTAATCATGCAGAGTCAACTACATTGATTATTCTAACTCTTTCTAAACAATAGATAGATAGATATGTAACACACGTAAAATCATGTTGCTGCTCTATCTACGATTTATTGGGCCTATTTTTGACCATTTATCCATATGATAATTCTAGTTTTCAAATGAATAAAATAACATACAACGACTAAATATAACTCTTGACCCATATAAATAATACCATTCAATTATGAACTCGAACAAACTGCAAACTATTACCAACAACATAAAGGTTCAAGTTTTTTACTTATAGCAGATCTACCATATGAATTACATTTCATATACACTACGTTAGTAAATCTGCATACATTGGAAAGTTGCAAAGAAATAATACATCTGCTTTATAGTACAAGGCACATAAAATAACACATTTTTACCAGCACATAACACTAAGGTATTCGAAAATACAGTTTACTGCTTATTAACGTGACGTCAGAGGAGTAGCCAAAGAAATCCGTCTTGACTACATATGGCACTTGTTTTGCCGGCGATTTAAATTTCGCTGCTATATGTTGTTTTGGTTCTGCAATTACTAATAATTTTTTTTGTTACGTAGATTTAAATATGTATTTACTTTTCACACAATTTTTGTTTGTATACAATATTTACGTTAATTACTATGCACTTTTTTATCGTTTCTGAACGATGAACTCTACTTATTTTTATATGATTTTGATTGTATCTTTTTTACTGATTGATATTTTTGTTCAGTAGTGATATGTATTATAGAATAAGATTTCCACATTCTGTTCTTATCAAACTTGCATCGAAAATTGTTCAAATTTATTAATTATAAGAATTTTCCAATCACCACTTCGATTAAATTCACGCTTGAGAGAGGGCCCATCAATATACGTTTAATGGTGGTTCAGTGCTCAGTGCGTCCTACTTATTATGTATATGGGAATGGAACATTCAAGAAGACAGTATACAATTTTACAGTGATTAATTTAAAGTGTTTCTACACAAGTGTATCTCAACAATCATATCTCACAACCAATCACTCACGTGTCTCAAGCATAAGCTCTCTCTCTCGCGACAGTAAAGTTACTTACGTGTCGACAAGTATAATTCTAACTCTCTCGCGACATTAAAGTTACTTACATGTCCTCAAGTGATAAAATAAATCACTAGCTCACTCCATCGCGACAGTAAAAGAAATCTACTGATCGGGAACAAGATTAGCACTGTAAAGTTTATATTCACGGCAAAAGACTTTCTCTCACTACATGAATCTGAGGTGGTTGTTTTGTATTTACATCAAAGTTGTATTATTTCAATCATTGTAAATAATCTCAACCAGTGTTGTAAATAAATGTACATAGTTCAAATTTGGTTTTTTTTGTTGGTGAATTCCAATTGAGTCAGCACCTATCTATTTCTCTTGTTCTGGCAAGAGCCATCACTATTAGCCGAGGCTAGAACAGGTATTTTTATGACTAAATAAACATGTTCAATTTTGCTTATTAATTTTCTTTAATTCTAATTTCACGACATAATTCTAAAAATAAAAATAAACAAGCGTGACTTTCAATCATTTGCTATGTTCACAAGTCATTCAACGTTTTTTCCATTACGTCTTTCATGACTGTTTCGCTAACGGTTGTCTACCGTTGCGCGGCGCGAGCCGCCGCTGAGTACAGTGGATATCAAAGGTTTTCTAGCCGTTTTTAAATGTGGCGCAATATTGTGAATTAATTAAAGTTGATTCTTCGAAAGAAAGTTATTAAGAACAGTTGTTTGTATTGATGCTAGGAATATGTGGTTAAATTTTCTGACAACCTTTCGCAAACACCCTGTATAACCAGAACTACATAACAGTCCATAAATATTATGTGTGTGCATAATTTACAGTTTTCTTTTCGGAAATAGACAATGTTCAATATAACTTTGCCATTTGGAATACATAGTGACTAGATTGTGAACGATTAATAACAGTGACTTCTTTAGCATGGAACACCTTTTCATCTTCAAGAAATACCTGTGAAGTTAAGTACTTCGGAAGCACTTAACGCAAAACCTTGCATATAAACAATTGCTGATTAAACAATTCATGATTAACTAATTTTTCGAACATCTTCACTGAGCGTCAAATACTCGATAATGCAATCGTGGATAATGATACAATATGCTATATTATTAGCTGGAAAAACTTTTTCTGTTTCAATGTCTAGTCTCACGTCAACTGTAAAAGATTTAATACTTTCATCCGTTCTTGAACAATCGATTACAAACAATGCAGCGCTCAAATGCATCATAACTCAATCGAATTTGTATTCGTTCTAATAGAGATTGTGTCATGTAACTTCTGTAGAACTCTGAATAATTATAATAGGCAGCAGCATAATTATCACATTGAAAATCTAAATTCATCCGTTTATATGAATAATATTCTCCATTTAAAAATAATCGAATATTAAGAATGAGTAATGTCAATATTAGGAGAATGCTGAAAATAGTCCTTTATAGGTTCTTGAGAAACTTGTGAATATATATCTAATTGCGCTATATCTGCATTAGTAATTGTATCGTCGCTTTCATCTACTTAATCTAGCTCGTCTTCTTGTTCCATTTCTTCCTCTTCCTCCTCTTCGTCCGCTTCTTCTACTTCTTCATCTATCTTGTCAATTTGACCTACTTCAGGTATCTCTTTTTTTCAATTTTTTTACATTTTTCATTTCGTCTCCATTTATTTCAGACGTTTTATTTTTAACAACCACATTGTCTGCTGCTAATATTTTTAACTGATCAGTAACAGGTGTAAAAATTCGGTTCGATGTACCATCCTCTTTAGAAAACCGAAAAGATCAGATAACTAGTGATAATACTTTATTTGATCATACTAATATTTCAAGCATTAGGCTGCTTTTAAATGGAGACTATTATCCATTTGAATGGCCAAATATAAATTTTGCTTTAAAAAACTATGCAGATATATAATGTAATTATTCAGATATTTATCGAAATTATATGAACCAATCTCTTTTACAACGCAAACAAGTCTTTTTAAGCTACGATAATTTTATTACACATGCGTTGTTTGTAATTGATTGTTCAAGAAGGGATGAATCTATAAAATCTTCAACAGTTGACGTTAAGCTCGAAATAGGGTCACACCAAGGTTTCGCTTCCGACAATAAAGCATACTGTATCATTATTCACGATTATGTGATAGAAAATTTACCTCTCAGTGAAATAGTTAGAAGAATTAATTAGTCATGAAAATTGCTATTGTTGACATGCAAGGCTTTGTCTTAAATAATTATGAAGGTGAACGAGCATTCCATGTTAAAGAAATGACTATTATGCAGGGATCGCAGTATAGTCACTATATATTTCAAGAGCCTAAAGCTTACTCAACATTAACCATTTCTGAAAAGGAAGATGTAAATTATGCAATTCATAATATTCATGGCCTATTGTATGAATCAAGACATATAAGATGCAATGATATACATTTAATAATTCAGCAATTATATGGATTTGATATAGTGTATGTTAAAGGTCATCAAAAGAAAGACTTTTTACAAACATTATTCAGTGAATCTAGTAAAATCGGATTCTCGTCGATATCACTACTAACCAAAATTATAAATATTGAAACTTTAAGTAATTCTAATTGTGTACCTAAATTTAATCATGATATTCCAAAATGTATGAAACATGCAACTAAATGATAAGTTACCTTGGGACCTAATGAATTGCAGCTGAGCTGGATGTTTTAATCGACTTCTGCTGGATCATCCATTAATTAATTTAAAAATCGATTTTAATAGGGCGCCATAGAGCTTTTACAAATATCAAGTTCAGCTGGGGGGACTTTACCGTTCGAAGCGTAGGTGTTGCACCACGCTGATGGTGTTACCAAATTAAACATCTAGCGGACAGCTTCCACTACTCCTCGAGACTCCACAGGAACCCCAAAATCAGATTCCGACACAAGATTTACCAAAAATAAGTACCGCGTTTGGGAATATTGCTGCCAACCATAATATTTGAGAGCGAATTACAGTGTCCCCGTTTGGGTGTTGCGACTCTTCGCAAAACGTAACCGCTTTCAAGTCTTTCTGTCTAGACCGGAAGTCCGGAAGACTTCCCGACTATTAGCGGAAACAACCCGCTGAACGAGATCAATAAAAAAAATGGACCACTAAGTTTGGTGGTTCTAGCTATTTTCCTTTTCACCATAAATCGAGCATCTTCGATTCTCTAGTTACTAGACTAGTACCTATTCACAAAAAAACGAACAGCAAATTACTGAAAATTAGTAAAATTATTCTAGTGGCCGATTTAAGCCGTTATAACCTTCATTAGTTGAAAGAACTAATTGAGATGACCGATAACAATGAAAAATTTAGTTTATTACTGCTTTGAAAATCAAATAAGATTGTATAAATAACCTTGTATAAATTTTCCCCATTTTCATAAAATCATACTTAAATGCAAATTCAATTATTAATGCGTTAAAAATTAAAATATTGAAACGAAATTTGAAAAAATTATGGGCTAACATATATGCTTCGAGTATTCGCTTCATTCTGAAAAACAAAAATGCTGTTTCCAACATAATAAGGGCTTTATGACTTATTGATATTTCGGAAATGACGCTATTTACGGACTTGAATTTTTAGGAAAATGTATGTTTTAAGAAAAAGGAAAAATGTAGAAATATGTAGATTGGCAAATTGGAATATACGAAGCATAAAGGGAAAAGAAATAGAACTAGAAGATGAGTTTCTGGAAAATAAGATAGACATACTTACAATAACGGAAACTAAAAAAAAAGGGAGAGGATTGCAAAAAATGATGAAAGGAAGTGTATTTATATATAGCGGAGTGGAAGTAGAGAAAAGAGCAGCTGAAGGATTCGCATGTAGGATAAAAAAAGAATGGGCACGCAATATAGAAGAATGGGAGGCATGCTCAAAGAGGATATTGACAATAAATATGAAGGACGATAAGGAGAGCATTAAAACAATAATAAGTGTGTATGGACCAAATGAAGACGACAAAAAGGAGAACAAAGAGAAATTCTAGGAAATGTTAACAGACACGGTAGAAAGAGCAAAAGGCGAATTATACATTGCAGGAGATTTTAATAGTAGAGTGGGAAAGGGTAAACCGGGAGAGAGTAGAATATTGGGCCAGAATGGGGAATCAACGCTAAATGATAACGGAAAAATATTGATAGAGTTTTGTCGAATCCACAATATGTTTATAGCAAATACCTATTATAAGCACAAGGATATACACAAGTATACTAGAGAGATAAGCAGTAAAAATGAAAAATCAATAATAGACTACATAATAGCAGGAAATGAAAATAGAAATAACATAGTAGGTGGAAGAGTGTCAAGAGGACCGGAAGTTGGAAGTGATCATTATATGGTTATATCAAAGATAAGGAAACCACTAAAATCAGACAACAGAGAGAGAAAAGAAGATAAGATAGAATTTGATAAATTGAAAGCGTATAGAACAAAAGGTGGCAAAGCAATATAGAGAAAAAATGAAGAGAATAATCGAGAGCAGAAATAAGAAATGGAAGACATTAAGTTTGGAAGAGAGTTGGGAGGAATTCAAAAAGATGATACTACAAGCAAGCTCGGAAGTGTGTGGAAGAATAAAAAGAAAAAAGAAAATAAAACAAACGGCATGGTGGACAGACGAGATCAAGAGAAGAGTGAGATTAAAAAAGAAAAAATGGAAGGAATATCTACAAAAAAAACTAAAGAGACGTATCAGTGTTACAAGGAAGAAAGGAAAATAGTGAAGCAATTAGTATTAGAGACGAAAAGAAATGAATGGGCAGAATTCGGCAATAAATTAGAAATCGAAGCTGCAGAGGGGAAAAAAATATTCTATAGTAGACTAAGAACAAGAAGAAAAGGAAAGACCAACAGTGCTACATATATAAATAACAAAGAAGGAGAAGTATTAAAGCAGGAAGATGAAATAATGGAAAGATGGAAGCAATACTTTGAAGAGCTGCGAAAGAAAGAACTAGAGGACTTGAAGTGGAATGGAATTATATGGAGAGAGTTGAAGTAAAGAGTGGAGCATTCGCAGACGATATAATGGTGGTAGCATCTAATGAAAAAGAGCTGCAGGCAAACATAAATATATGGAATGAAACAATTAGAGAGAACGGAATGGAAATGTGTAAAGAGAAAACAAAAGTGATGATAATTGGGGAACAACAGGAGATAAAAATCATGGTAGATAAGGTAAAATTGGAGCAAGTGACGAAATGGAAATATCTAGGAGTAGAAATATCTAGTTCAGGAAAGCAAGAAGAAGAAATTAACAGCCGAATAGGAAAAGCAATGAAAGTGTTTTACGGTATCAGCAATACGATTGTGAGGAATAAAGAAATAAAAAGGAAAACAATAATAAGACCAATTCTGACATTTGGAATTGAGACATGGATAACAGATAAAAAGGAAATAAGTAAAATCCAAGCGGTAGAAATGAAATACATGAGGAGAGTAAAGGGAGTGACAAAGAGAGAACGAATCAAGAATGAAGAAATAAGAAAAGAACTGGGAATGGAGGCGATACACGAGTACATAGAGAAGTGGCAGTTGCGATGGTGGGGCTATCTGAAAAGATTGGGACAAGAAAGACAAGTGAGAAGAGTATGGGAAGCTAGACCCGGGCAGAAAAGATAAAAGGGATGACTCAAAGCATCAATTACAACACCGAATTCAAAGATAAATCAATCGGCATACGATAATCCAACGTATAAAGTTGAAATTCAACAGGAAACAATGGCTGAGTTAAACCATGATTTTGTTATAATCTTAGTTTATTAAAAGCTTAATGGGTTTCGTGTCTGTTTTGTAGGATTATGAAAATGCCAGAAAAAAAAATACAAAAATATTTTGTTTGTGCAATGTTGGAGATACATGCTCCACCCTTTATTTCGAACAACTTTCTACTGTTGTTACCATATAACTACTCTGTCAGAGGGGGGTAGACTCTGCCGGGGGCAGAAGGGATAGGGAATGGACAAGAGGGACGAGTGGTACGAGAGCGAAGTAGTAGTACATCGGGTAGGAGTAAGAATATTCGGTATTACTCATCGAAAGGCATCGAAATATAGTTAACTCGTCCAGATTTATTTTTAGTATTAATTTTATAGCAATTCGCTTCGCAGATTATATTAAATTTAAAGCTTTAATTAAGTATTATGAGAACAATTGTAATAAAGAAAAAAAATACGTATATAAAATTTAATAAAAAGATTTTTAGTTTATAAACGTCAAGTTTGTAAAATAAAAAAGTCGCAATTCTTATGTTTTATAAAACCCGAACATACATAAAATGCAAAAGCTAATTTAAATTTAAGGCTAAAATTTTATTTAAAAATCTGATATAAAACAGTACCTATCTTAAATTATTGTAATATATAAAAATATGTATTAAAATATAGAAAATAAAATATATTTATTATATTCAATTGATTTTCCGTTAATGACGTCAATTCTGATTGAGTTTATATTTAATGAAATTTTCTGGGAAATTCTTCAATCTCACGCACAATTCTTTCAGATTCTTCGATTTGATCAAGATTGCCTTGTCTTGTGCTTTCTCACGGCATAATGTTTCCAAAATAAGACGCCATCGCAAATTTTATATAATAAATTAACAGTTATTTTTTTAATATATTTTTACCCAACCCTGTAGCACGACACTGATCGTAAAATTAATAAAATGGAAGACAATCAAAATTATGACCATTTTTCAAATAAAAATTGCTGTATTCTATTAAATATTCCTTATTGCAATCATAGTTTTAATTTGCTGCAATAAAATCTCCGATTTTCCTTAAGAATGAGAAAATTTAATTTTCCCATTAGAGAAATGTTAAAGATGTAGTTTCTGCTAATCGCAGCGCCCCCTGCTAATAGTAGCCCGGTCTTTTTCTCGTTTCCACTCCTTCTGATAGTTCTCCATAGTCTAAATAAACTGTATTTATAGGTTATGTGCAACTATATGAGCAGATTAAAATCGTACAAAGATTTATCGATTGATTCGTTCATTTTAAAACTACAACAAATTGATTAAAAGCGGAATTATCAAAGTGTGCGTGCATGTCACTAGATTACTTACTATTAAAACTTTTTTAATTACTTAAACTGAAATGTCAGTATGAATTAAATCTTTTCAATTTAGAAAATATTAAACATAAAAACATTATAATACCATCTCTCTCTCTCTCTTTCTTTCACTATTATTCACAACTCCATATATATTGGAGTATATATCCGCCATCGATATTTTGTTTCTCTTTAAGTTAATAGTACCGATTTTTTACAATTGTGTTTTCCATAGTTGATGTTGCAAATACAATTTTACCAACAGGATTAGATCGTTATTTTATATTTTGGGCCAATAGTGGGGTTAAAATGGTTAAGCAAATCAGTCAAGACAAAGTTCTATTTGAAGATGAATCAATCAAAACACAATTTAGTTTTTTAAATAGATACGCTTAAATATCAACAGGGTCACAAGGAAATATTCAAATATAGATGAAAATACACAACTATATTTATTTACATACATTTTATACGTATGCGAACAGTGCAATTTTATTTATTTGATAAATTATTATTAATAGACATAAGTATATTTATCATTATATAAAAAATACGTGCACACAAATTATTATTTATTTTATGAAATAAGAAAAGCAAGTCAAGTATAATTTTAAACAATTGGACAATTTAAAAAATATAACAAAAACATAATACACAATTTACAATTCACAAATTAAAAAGAATGTAAATATTTTGATATTTTAAATTTAAGTGCAATTAGCTGTCCTGTCAATCCCGTTGTATAGTTTAAAATACAAACACATTCTATTTGAGTATTTAAATACAATTTAGAACTGCGTTGCATTTTATGCCATGCGCATTAAAACAATTTACATCAACTGCTTAAGCTGGTGCTAATTCTTGTCAAATTCTAAATTAATTCATTGATTCATTTTAGTCTAATTTATAATTTAATTATTAATGATACGTTTCTCACAAGTTGTAAGAAATTCGCAGATATTTTAATAATCGTTTTCTTTTCAATTATCTTTTTGATTTGATGAACTCGTCGATGGTCCAGCCTCAGCTGATTCAGTTCCTGAAATATTTTTCAACGTAGAAATAAACTGACGATTCACAAAAATGGGATTGAAGGAAAATTAATTGACCCCATTCATTTAATTGCGTGAACAATTTTGAATATAAAAAATAGAAAAAAAAACATTTCTGCTTAAATGAATGCAGCCAGTGAAATTATTTTTTAAAATGAATGATTTTAATGATGAAATGAAAATTTTTTACCGGTACAACATTTCATATGTTCGTGTAAGTGATGTGATCGAGTGAACCTGTTACCGCATCCTGGGCATTGATATGGTTTTTCTCCTGAAATGTTAAATGAAACGCTCATCGAAAATTATCAATTAATATGATGAATAAAAATATTGAGAAACTGATTTCTTACCAGTGTGTGTTCTTTTATGTCTCGCTAAGTCTCCTGCGTCAGCACATGCATAATCGCAAAATTTGCATTTAAATGGCTTATCACCTGAAAAATTTATTGAAAGTATTATTGAGAATTGACAGTAGCAGTTAATTAAAGAAGCAAAAATATTGAGATACTCATTAATATTTTTTAATTCTTACCACTGTGAATTCTGACGTGTTTGTTCAAGTGGTCTTTTCGAGTAAATTTTTTACCGCATATTTTGCATTCAAATGGTCTTTCTTCTGAAATATTTAGTAGATGTGAATTTTAATAAAATAAATTGAGGATAATTAAAATGAAATCTATCCATTAATTGGATAAAATTATCAAATATTTATAAAAGCAATTATCGAGGTAGCCAGTGTTTTTACTAGTATGAAATCTCATGTGTCTCTTTAACCGATAGTTCAGATTTTGACCTTTAAATGTCTTGGAGCATGTTGGGCATACCAATAGTTTTTTTCCTGAAATATGCATTTATTCAACTGGTGAAATCTTAACAATTTTAAAAAACAAATCTCCGTTAGTAAATATAAGTTTATTTTTATTGGCTTTAATTTGACGTTTCGGTTAACATTCAACAATTTGAAAAATGCGTCAAATGTATTTAAAATGTTTTTAAAATTAGGAATTCGATGTTTTGTCAGACTAGAATCTTTTTATTAAATGAAACTGATGTCGTATTAACTAGTAAAAATAACACATTTTCAAAAGTGAAGTTTACCTTGGCTTGTTTCACCCTCTGGATCTACTTCATGTTGTTCTGTTTCTATTTCATTATCTACGATCTCCAAATTATCTGTACCAGAATTATCAAATGATTGTGCAGCCGAGGCCGATTCGATCGCCTTGTTATCATCTTGATTTTCCGAGACATTTGAATCTTCTTCGTCGCCCAATTTTTTTTTAGGTGCTCTTAAATCCGATTTGTTCTCATCCATATCGCGATAAATAATAAAATATTTAAATTTGTCTAAGCAAATCAATCAAGACAAAATTTTATGTGAAAATGAACAAATCAAAATAAATTTTATTTTTCTAAATTGACCCTCTTAAATATAAACAGGTACCCAAAAGAAATATTCGA
Organism: Platypus cylindrus; assembly: GCA_949748235.1. Taxonomy (NCBI): domain Eukaryota; kingdom Metazoa; phylum Arthropoda; class Insecta; order Coleoptera; family Curculionidae; genus Platypus; species Platypus cylindrus. The sequence continues at coordinate 11,584,569 of OX456492.1, read as the reverse complement.
ATAGGTGTAGATACACAAATATATGTATACAGGATGTTCCTTAGTGAAATTCTAATATTTTTGAGATAAATCTAAGAAAACTTCTTATTAATCTAGGGTCTAAACCTCTTAACTTTTGAGATGCAGGGGCCTAAAGTTATGAAAAAAAATGGAATTTTACATAATGGAAAAATATGTACAAAGTTCCATTTTTTCCTAAGTTTGACCCCGGGTGTATCTCGAAAGTCAAGAGGTTTAGACTTTGGATTAATAAAAACTTTTTTCTTAGATTGATCCCAAGAATTAATAGTGTCATTAAAGAAACACTCTGTATAGTTTTATGTGTATATCTAAGTAGTGTTTGAAATAAACTTTGAATTAAAGCCTAAAGTGCATAAACAGCCTTCTATAAGTTTAATTGTTTATTTTATATCTACGTAGTACAGAGGGCTGTAAGAAGTAGTGAATACTAGAAAAAATGAAACGGCTGCCACTAGGTGGCGCTGCAACTAACTGAGACTAGGTTTCAAACATTGCTCTTATCAGAAAATCAAATTTTCTTAGATTTAAAGGAAATCATAGGTTTTATGGCAGCTGATTAAAACTACGATGATTTTAATAACGAATAATTTAATATAATGCAATGATTGTTATTTAAAAAATGGGCATCATTTTTTTTACCCCATATCCCTTTTGCGCTTTAAAATATATTTTTATTTATGTATGTTGAATTAAATTGGAGTAATTTTGAAATTAATTTGTGTGGCATCTAAATAAAGGCGCATGCGTGCTGGAGTCACGAAATAACTAGTCTATTTAGAAATGTATTACTAGTTGCCTAACAATTTATTTGTGTGATACGTTTTAGATGAAAAGTAAAATAGTTGTAAAAGAAAAGAAAGAGTTAAGTTGTTATAGATACACGAATGATTGATTTGTGGGTTTTGGAGAAAATTAATCGTTTCATTTTGCATCTGTGTAAAAACCGAATTTTACTGTTCCAAATTAAAATTAATCATTTTAAAAAACTGGAATAAAATTTTCAACCAGCCACCTACATTTATACATCGTCCATCAACGCAAATTCAACGTAGTAGATTCTACAGATTATTTCGCTTCACCTAAATGAAGAATTATTATTATATTATATAGACAACATGGCAAATCATGTTGCCATATTTCATTATTTAACTCCTCAAATAGCACAGATAAACTTGAGAAACCGTCATTCAGGAATGAATCGTTCAGTATAAATTAAATTAAGGCCAATCGTCCTCGATTTTACTATTAGTTAGTAGTTAGTAGTACACAAGTTAGTAACTTGTGTAAGGAGTTTTCACCTTCCCTCATTATCATTATCAGCCCTAGTACGATTTTCTGGCTGTGCTCATTTTATACTTATACGTATAGTGCAATTTTATTTATTTGATAAATTATTATTAATAGACATAAATATATTTATCATTATATAAAAAATACGTGCACACAAATTATTATTTATTTCATTAAATAAGAAAAGCAAGTCAAGTATAATTTTAAACAAATAGACTTAAACAAATTAAAAAAGTATAAAAAAACATAAAACATAAAACACAATTTACAATTCACGAATTAAAAGGAATGTAAATATTTTGATATTTCAAATTTAAATGCAATTGGCTGTCCAGTCAATCCCGTTGTATAGTTTGAAATACAAACACATTCTATTTGAGTATTTAAGTACAATTTAGAACTGCGTTGCATTTTATGCCATGCGCATTAAAACAATTTACATCAACTGCTTAAGCTGGTGCTAATTCTTGTCAAATTCTTAACTAATTCATTGATTAATTTTAGTCTAATTTATAATTTACTTAGTAATATTGGGTTGTAAGAAATCTGCAGACATTTTAATAACCGTTTTCTTTTCAATTATCGCTTTGATTTGATGAACTCGTCGATGGTCCAGCCTCAGCTGATTTAGTTCCTGAAATATTTTTCAACGTAGAAATAAACTGACGATTTACAAAAATGGAACTGAAGGGAAATTAATTGACCCCATTCATTTAATTGCGTGAACAGTTTTGAATATAAAAAATAGAAAAAAAAACATCGAAACATTTCTGCTTAAATGAATGCAGCCAGTGAAATTATTTTTTAAAATGAATGAAAAATTTGTTACCCGTACAACAATTCATATGGTTGTGTAATTGATATGAATAAGTGAACCTGTTATCGCATTCTGGGCATTGATATGGTTTTTCTCCTGAAATGTTAAATGAAACGCTCATCGAAAATTATCAATTAATATGATGAATAAAAATATTGAGAAACTGATTTTTTACCAGTGTGCGTTCTTTCATGGACTGCTAAGTTTCCGGGGGCAGCACATGCATAAGGGCAAAATTTGCATTTAAATGGCTTATCATCTGAAAAATTTATTGAAAGTATTATTGATAATTGACAGTAGCAGTTAATTAAAGAAACAAAAATATTGAGATACTCATTAATATTTTTTAATTCTTACCAGTGTGTGTTCTTTTATGTCTCGCTAAGTTTCCTGCGTCAGCACTTGCATAATCGCAAAATTTGCATTTAAATGGCTTATCACCTGAAAATTTTATTGAAAGTATCATTACAAAATTAATAGTGGTAATTAATTATAGAAATAAATATATATTTATATATATATATTAATTATTTATATCATATAATGTAAGTTAATTTTACTTAGCTTTTTTTTTGGATTTTCAATCCTGTTATTATTTGGTTTTATTTTATTCACGTTTCGTTTTTTAAATATTTTTCAAAGGGTTCCTTCTTTTCGTAATTTCGCCTTGATATGCCAATTTTTAATTTGGAAAATCAAACATCAAAAAAAGAAGGAACTCTTTTAAACAGATTTAAATATCGAAACTTCCGTCAGTAGGAAGAAAATAAAAACGAATTATGAAAATCCAAAAAAAAGCTAAATAGAAATAAAAATATTGGGAAACTCATTAATAAAATTTTTCTACGACAATTTCCTATAAAAAAATGATTAATTTTCGTCACTTGTGATGAAAAAATATATACAATTAGAATATAATGATTTAATTTTTAAAAGAATAATGGGAAAACATTATTTAGCAACAAAATTTAAACATTTCCCTTTTTTAAAATCAAAAATTAAACATTTAAAAGATTTCCGGACTTCACTTTAATCGACGAAGGCGCTGCCCAACGCCTTCGCCGATTTAAAAACCAAAACTGATTGTGTTAAATTCCAAAAATGAAAATTATTTTAATCAAGGTAAAAAATAATTGAAACACGGATTGGAAATACAAAAATGTACAAAATAATTCATTAAATATCATAAAATGGTGGATATTTCTTCAATTTTCCACATTTAAATAAATGTTTAATTATTTAAGTTTGGGCGGAGTCTCGTTTCGTATTGTTCGCGTAATGCGCATTTCAAATAATCTGCTATTATTTTTTTATCAGTGTGAATTCTCACGTGTTCGTTCAAGTGCTCATTTATCGCATGCAAATATCTTTTTCCGGAAATATAAAATGAAACACTCATTGAAAATTGGCAATTAATGCGATAAATAAAAATATGTATTAATTTTTTTTATATTGGCTAGTAATATGATAATTTTCCTTAGTTTTTTTTAGATTTCCTATCCTGCTATTATTTCTTTCTTATTTTCTCTACACTGACAGCTGTTTCGATATGTTAAATCTTTCTCAAAGTGGTCTTTCGCTTTGAGAAAGGAATAGAGAAAATAAGAAAGAAATAAAAACAGGATAGGAAATCCAAAAAAGTAAGTAAAAAAAGAAAAAAATATTAAAAATATTGAGAAACTCATTTCTTACCACTGTGAATTCTTTCATGGACTGCTAAGTTTCCTGCTTGGGCACTTGCATAATCGCAAAATTTGCATTTAAATGGCTTATCACCTGAAAATTTTATTGAAAGTATCATTGAAAATTAATAGTGGTAATTAATTATAGAAATAAATATATATATATATATATATATATGAATTATTTATATTGGATAATGTAAGTTAATTTTACTTAGCTTTTTTTTTGGATTTTCTATCCTGTTATAATTTGTTTTCATTTTATTCACGTTTCGTTTTTTAAATATTTTTCAAAGGGTTCCTTCTTTTCGTAATTTCGCCTTGATATGCCAATTTTTAATTTGGAAAATCAAACATCAAAAAAAGAAGGAACTCTTTTAAACAGATTTAAATATCGAAACTTCCGTCAGTAGGAAGTAACTAAAAACGAATTATGACAGGATAGAAAATCCAAAAAAAAGCTAAATAGAAATAAAAATATTGGGAAACTCATTAATATAATTTTTCTACGACAATTTTCTATAAAAAATTGATTAATTTTATAAATAAATCATTTATAAATGATTATTTATAAAATTAATATAAATTAATATTTAATATAAATTTTATAAATTAATTTTTTTTTAAGTACTCTTAAGTCCAGTGGAAGACTGTTGTCATCCATTTCGCGACAAATAATAAAATATTTAAAAACGTCTAAGCAAATCAATCAACACAAAATTTTATTTGAAAATGAACAAATCAAAATAAAATTTATTTTTCTAAATAGACCCTCTTAAATATAAACAGGTACACAAAGAAATATTAAAATAGGTAAAAAATATAACAAATATTTATTTATTTTATTTACATGCGCACATCTAAGTAGTGTTTTAAATTCCATTCTGTTACTCCAAGATGGATATCCACCCAATGGTGGATTATTGTTGATCTGTTTTGATTTTCTGCCCATTCTACGTATTTATTTACGAAATAATTGTTATTAAGAAAATATCATGACATTCTGTAATTATTAATTTACAGTTTTCTGTTTAATTCAAAATTAAACTTTATGTTTGTTCACTAGTTTTTCAACATTAATTACTTGAATTTAACTATCGTTGAAGTTGAAATTGCTATTTTCTTCAATTATATAATAGTATACGATTTATCCAAGATAAAATATTTTAATTTCAGATGTTATTGCGAAATGGGCAATGTCGAATGTGAAACCACATGTGCTCCAGTGCCAGCTCTACCACCACCAGATCTACGCTGTTCACCAAGAGGAGCCACATTACAGCATCCGCCAGATGATGATTGCTGTATGCATTGGAGGGGGATTAATAATGGTAGGAAAAAAATTCCTTTAATCCTACGTGGACATATATTTCTAGCCGAAAAAAATACTGTACGTAAATCCAACATAAGGTGACAGACTCTATTTACTGACCATCAGATTTTTAATTAGCGCCAATTTAAATTGTACTTGTTACGGATATGGTTATTATCATCCATTTTCTGGCTGAAACTCTTCAACCATTTAAACTAATCAGATTGAGTAGATTTTCATTTATTACAGCACCAACCACCAATGCCACCATCACCACCACCACCAATAACAACCAAACGATATTAACTGACATCGAAAAGAACGAGTCCCACAACTATTTGGGCCACATAAAAAAATTACCCTCCCAAATTCTTGGACCGCTAAAAGTTTACGAAAACAATGATCCCACTAATACATTAAAAATTGACAATGATGATAATAGAAAACCAATTTTACAACCCAATGAAAACCCGTATTATAAAGTCACAAATAAAATGGCAAATCTGCCAGATTTACCTTCGATGTTAAATAATGATAAAATGAATCAATCTCTTAGAAAATTCAATAAAACATTACCACCACCACCACCACAACAACAACAACAACAAAATACCCCAATTCCACTGTATCCAAATCATCCCGCTCAACATGATGATATTTTACATATATTCGAACGCCATCCAGAACTTTCCAAATCTTCCATCGGGTGCAGTTGTTGAAATAGAACATTAACCACCTACAATTAATAATAATAATAATAATAATAATCAACATCCACCATTTATAAATATTAATAATCGTCCAACACATCCGAAGGTTTCCCAAATTATTCCTCAAGATATTTCATTAGAACAATGTCCTGGTGTTAATGCAGTGCAAATCAGCAGAATCGGAGGACATTAATCAATATCGTATACATAAAAATTTTCGCACATGATATGCGCATAGACTGGTCGGTCTACTGCAATATCAATGTGCTTGTATTTGACAATCTTCATTTTAGCATAATTAAACAATCTTGTTTATTTGTCTTAAACCATTTAGGGGCCAATATTGACATCTTATATTTGATGATACAGATTGAGCGCCAGCGTGGCCCAATCTAATGTGTTCTCGAGCTATTAAGAGATTTGTTAAATGAGAATGATCTGATGGCAATATAAGATGATTTTGCCTATATGGAATAACAGCGTTCTCTGACCGACTTCCTACACATAAAAATCCAAAATGGTCAATAAAGGGATTCAGAAATGTCCATTTTCTTTTTATTGATAAATAAGGTTTGTTATTTTTTAGTTCAAAAATTTCGTTATGAAATGCGGCGATTTGCATTTGCATAATGATTTTGTCATGATCACGTCTTAATTCTTCAGTCATTAATTTTTATGGCCAATGTAAGTTTTCTTTGATTGTTGGTTAGCTTTTTTGTATAAAGGGGACGGAGTACTAGCATTTTGTTTTTCATTAAATGATTTATTAAAAGCAAAATGAGCTACTTTAGCTGATTGTTTACCAGTGTACGATAAAAATTTTGGAGGTTGCAATTCACTTGTTGAAATATTTTCCAAAATTTTGCATCCTATTTACAGAAATGTAAATAATTCGGATATTGTTGGTGGTGATTTTATATCTCTTTCATTGTGTTATTATCTAGCTTTCTTTCTAATATGTTTGGCAGTAATAAGTCCAAGGATTCTACCGGGCATTTTAGATTTTTTAAACATTCTAAACTATAGTTGCAGGTCGTTGTAAATTCCTTAAGTGTATTGGCCGTAATTTTTCAAACTTTAGGGTAATTAATTATAGAATTTAGCAATGTATTCATAGTGGCCAAATTGATATGGTATCGTTCGATTAATATATTCAACGCGAGTTCAAAATTGTCATTTATTTAAAATTGTTAGTGATTCAACTAAGCGAATAGGTTCCCCATTTAACAGAGATTGAAGGTATATAAATTTTTTAATGTTTGTTAAGGTCTCATCGTCTCGAATTAATGCAGAATATAACTGATAAAAAGAGTTCTACTGTGAGATATCTCCAGAGAAAGTGGGAATGTTTATTTGTCAATTGTTGTTGACATTGACGCGAGGTTTGCTGGGTAGAACTTTGACTAAGCGAATCACCACCTGGTTGAACATCAGAATTAAGAGAGTCGATTATTGTTTTAATATTAGTTAAGATTGCATAATGATTGTCTTTTGTAGTACTTCTATTTTTCGTATCTAAGCTTTCAACGTCCAGAATTTCAATTTGATCTTGAGCTTTTAAGTACTTTTCAAAAGCTTCAATCAATTGTTGTTGTGTATTGACAAATGCATGTTTTCATGTTTCAACTCGATTATTAGCGTTCAACCAGGTTGCGACTCGCGTAATGGATGCTTTGGCGATTTTTCGTTCACTTTTTAGAGCTGCCATTATCATTCAAATAATTAACTGATTAAAAAAATTACAAATGAAATTTTTAAGGTAATAAGAGAAGAGAAAAGTAATAGTTAACTAAGAGAACGTATAATTTATCTGACCTTATAAACTTGATTTAATGTTGAAATTGAATACACAAATGCCGTTTTTGCAGTAATACTAAGGCACAATTTGGGCACCAATAGGGAAAAATTAAGGCACTAGTAGAGCACCATCAATTTAATGTAATGTGCGATGATTTCCCTTTCAAACGCAAATCATCTGAGCTTCTGAATCTTCTGATAGGGCTTGGTTAACGTTTTAATTTCTGAATTTTAATTAAAAGATCCGGCTCGAAGGACTAAAATGTAGTAAACTGATGTAGTGGTCAGCACAAAACACCAAAGGGGCGGGCTGACTGTTGTTTTACTAAACAAACTATTATTCCTTGTTGTTTGGTTTAGCAATATATTTTACAGTTAGTTTACATTAATATTCTTCTAAACACTAGTTAACACCAACACTTATAATATTTCTATATTATTTAAGCAGAGTAAGCAAAATGGAGGATGATGAGGTAAAGAGTTGGAATATTATCTTCAGGGCAAAAGATAATAATGTGTTTTTCTTTGAGATGGTACTATATTCGTTCAAGTCTTGTGAAGATCTGGTTTATTATTTTTAGTCGCTTGTTGGATTTTAGAAAAATGAAATTTGACAAGAAGAAATTTTCTCCCACTAAAGACATTAGTTAATATGTTGATATATATGAAATATATATCTATGCTGATTGTTGACGCTGAGCAGTTTAGTGATATTTCCAAGACCTGTAACGAAGTTACTAAATTTGAGAATGTTTTAATAATTTAATTTCGCTGGGAAGGGAAGTGGAGCCATCTATGGTCACTGCCTACAAAAAAGAATTTGTTTATTTAAGAAAACTACTCCGACCTTTCACTTTTCGGACACTTTACGTATAAGACCGATTTTCTATAGCAATCATATTGTATTGAATATTTTATTAATATTAATTAAGCCAATGAATGACCGCAGTATCAAATATTTATTTTATGTTCTGTGATATATTTTTGGCCTAGAATAGACGCCGAAATTAATGTTTAGATTATAATAAAATGGATTTGTTCTTTATTTTGGTCTTAATGTAAAATGCCATTTTCTAAGTGTTGCGTCAACCGATTTTCATGAAATAGAAACAAATTATTATCTATGATAATCTCCGAAGACAATGCCATTGTAATCAGGCATGTCGTCTTTACCGAAAGTCATTTAACTGCATCACTTAGACGAGGCATTATCAACTAGACTTTTACCAAAAGAAACAACACTTTATCTAAAGTGATAAATTTTGACAATCTGGCAAAGGTTTTTAAGGGAACATATGGTAAAATATTATGAGCGTGAGGGATTAGTAAATATGGATGGGCACTTATATGATACCTTCTTTTTGCTTCCTTTTTGCAGTACGTTAGTGAATTGAATATAGATGTTCGATTATACCAAATATATAGATTGGATTATACTTGATAAATGGACAAAATAGAAATGTTTTCCTTTAAATCCCAACACGTACAATTGCGATTTAAAGAAATTGATGGAAAAAATTATACGGCTACGCCACTGATTCATCGTGCTGTTACCACTTATACTTTGGAAAATTTGAAAGCGAATACAAAATACGAAATTGGAATATTCGCCATACCATTCTCAAGTAAATTAATGTTCCTATATCATGATTGCCACAAAATCATTTGGTTCTCTAATTTTAAGTTCAACTGACTGAATTAAGTGCTGAGCACATGCTGAATTGCAGCAACCACTGCCAATGAAGTCGAGACATACGGTTTTAGTGTCACATTAAATGTAACACAGATTAAATCGACAAGCGTGGAAATTTCATGGAATGGTGTACCACATCCAGAAGATAAATACGTCAATATTTATAGAGCAATTTATCAAAGTGATACAGGAAAAGAGGATCATAGTACATTTAAAATTGCTAAACGTGATTCACCTATGAAACAAATTATTACTGATTTGAAACCTGGAACAATAGCGGGATTAAAATGGTTAAGCAAATCAGTCAAGACAAAATTCTATTTGAAGATGAATAAATCAAAACACAATTTAGTTTTTTAAATAGATACTCTCAAATATCAACAGGGTCACAAGGAAATATTCAAATATAGGTGAAAATATACAACTATATTTATTTACATACATTTTATACGTATGCGAACAGTGCAATTTTATTTATTTGATAAATTATTATTAATAGACATAAATATATTTATCATTATATAAAAAATACATGCACACAAATTATTATTTATTTTATGAAATAAGAAAAGCAAGTCAAGTATAATTTTAAACAATTGGACAATTTAAAAAATATAACAAAAACATAAAACACAATTTACAATTCACAAATTAAAAAGAATGTAAATATTTTGATATTTTAAATTTAAGTGCAATTAGCTGTCCAGTAATCCCGTTGTATAGTTTACAAATACAAACACATTCTATTTGAGTATTTAAATACAATTTAGAACTGCGTTGCATTTTATGCCATGCGCATTAAAACAATTTACATCAACTGCTTAAGCTGGTGCTAATTCTTGTCAAATTCTAAACAAATTGATTGATTAATTTTAGTCTAATTTATAATTTACTTAGTAATATTAGGTTGTAAGAAATCTGCAGACATTTTAATAACCGTTTTCTTTTCAATTATCGCTTTGATTTGATGAACTCGTCGATGGTCCAGCTTCAGCTGATTTAGTTCCTGAAATATTTCCCAAGGTAGAAATAAACTCACGATTCACAAAAATGGGATTGAAGGAAAATTAATTGGCCCCATTCATTTAATTGCGTGAACAATTTTGAATATAAAAAATAGAAAAAAAAACATCGAAACATTTCTGCTTAAATGAATGCAGCCATTGAAATTATTTTTTAAAATGAATGAAAAATTTGTTACCGGTACAACAATTCATATGTTCGTGTAAGTGATGTGATCGAGTGAACCTGTTATCGCATCCTGGGCATTCAAATGGTTTTTCTCCTGAAATGTTAAATGAAACGCTCATCGAAAATTGTCAATTAATATGATGAATAAAAATATTGAGAAACTCATTTCTTACCAGTGTGAATTCTTTCATGGACTGCTAAGTGTCCTGCTCGAGCACTTGCATAATCGCATATTTCGCATTTAAATGGCTTATCACCTGAAAAATTTATTGAAAGTATCATTGAAAATTAATAGTGGTAATTAATTATAGAAATAAATAAATATATATATATATATATTAATTATTTATATCGGATAATGTAAGTTAATTTTACTTAGCTTTTTTTTTGGATTTTCTATCCTGTTATAATTTGTTTTTATTTTATTCACGTTTCGTTTTTTAAATATTTTTCAAAGGGTTCCTTCTTTTCGTAATTTCGCCTTGATATGCCAATTTTTAATATGACAAAACTCTTTTAAACAGATTTAAATATCGAAACTTCCGTCAGTAGGAAGAAAATAAAAACGAATTATAACAGGATAGAAAATCCAAAAAAAAGCTAAATAGAAATAAAAATATTGGGAAACTCATTAATATAATTTTTCTACGACAATTTTCTATAAAAAAATGATTAATTTTCGTCACTTGTGATGAAAAAACTTAAAAATATATACAATTAGAATATAATGATTGAATTTTTAAAAGAATAATGGGAAAACATTATTTAGCACCAAAATATATTTTCCTTTTTTAAAATCAAAAATTAAACATTTAAAAGATTTTCGGACTTCACTTCAATCGGCGAAGGCGCTGGGCAGCGCCTTCGCCGATTTAAAAACTAAAACTGATTGTGTTAAATTCCAAAAATGAAAATTATTAATTTAATCAGAAATGCACAAAATGATTCATCAATTATCATGAAATGGTGGATATTTCTTCAATTTTCCACATTTAAATAAATGTTTAATTATTTAAGTTCGGACGGAGTCTCGTTTCGTATTGTTCGCGTAATGCGCATATTGAAATAATCTTATTTTTTTTGTTAGTGTGAATTCTCACGTGATCGTTCAAGTGCTGTTTTCGATTAAAATTTTTACCGCATATTTCGCATTCAAATGGTCTGTCTCCTAAAATATTAAATGAGAGTACCATTGAAAATTAATATTTCATTAGACAAATTCAAATATTTCAGAACTGATTAGGATTAGGTCTGGATATATGTATCCATGCAGCCGATACGAATCGATACGTAATTATGCGCCATCTTACACCCCTAATTAAGATATTTAATTTCTTACCACTGTGAATTCTTTCATGTCTCGCTAAGTCTCCTGCGTAAGCACTTGCATAATCGCAAAATTTGCATTTAAATGGCTTATCACCTGAAATATTTAGTAGATGTGAGCTTTAATAAAATAAATTGAGGATAATTAAAATTAAATCTATCCATTAATTGGATAAAATTTTCTAATATTTATAAAAGCAATTATCAAAGTAGCCAGTGTTCTTACTAGTATGAGTTCTCATGTGACTCTTCAACCGATAGTTCAGATCTAGACCCTTAAATGTCTTGGAGCATGTTGGACATTCCAATAGTTTTTCCCCTGAAATATGTATTTATTGAACTGGTGAAATTTTAACAATTTAAAAAAACAAATCTCCCTTAGTAAATATAAATTTATTTTTATTGGCTTTGATTTGACGTTTCGGTTAACATTCAACAATTTGAAAAATGCTTCAAATGTATTTAAAATGTTTTTAAAATTAAGAAATTCGACGTTTTGTCAGACTGGAATCTTTTTATTAAATGAAACTGATATAAAAGTGAAGATTACCTTGGCTTGTTTCACCCTCTGGATCTACCTCATGTTGTTCTGTTTCTATTTCATTATCTACGATCTCCAAATTATCTGTACCAGAATTATCAACTGATTGTGCAGCCGAGGCCGATTCGATCGCGTTTTTATCCTTTTCATTTTCCGAAACATTTGGATGTTCTTCGTCGACTAATTTTTTTTTAAGTACTCTTAAGTCCAGTGGAAGACTGTTGTCATCCATTTCGCGATAAATAATAAAATATTTAAAAACGTCTAAGCAAATCAATCAACACAAAATTTTATGTGAAAATGAACAAATCAAAATAAAATTTATTTTTTTAAATAGACCCTCTTAAATATAAACAGGTACACAAAAGAAATATGAAAATAGGTAAAAAATATAACAAATATTTATTTATTTTATTTACATGCGCACATCTAAGTAGTGTTTTAAATTCCATTCTGTTATTCCAAGATGGAGATCCACCCAATGGTGGATTATTGTTGATCTGTTTTGATTTTCGTTCCATTCTACCTATTTATTTACGAAATAATTGTTATTAAGAAAATATCATGACATTCTGTAATTCTTAATTTACAGTTTTCTGTTTAATTCAGAATTAAACGTTTATGTTTAATTCTGTTTAATTTATGTTTGTTCACTAGTTTTTCAACATAGCATACTTGAATTTAACTATCGTTGAAGTTAAAATTGCTATTTTCTTCAATTATAAAATAGCATACGATTTATCCAAGATAAAATACTTTAATTTCAGATGTTATTGCGAAATGGGCAATGTCGAATGTGAAACCACATGTGCTCCAGTGCCAGCTCTACCACCACCAGATCTACGCTGTTCACCAAAAGAAGCCACATTACAACATCCACCAGATGATGATTGTTGTATGTATTGGAGGGGGATTAATAATGGTAGGAAAATAATTCCTTTAATCCTACGTGGACATACATTGCTAGCCGAAAAAAATACTGTACGTAAATGAAACATAAGGTGATAGACTCCATTTACTGACCATCAGATTTTTAATTAGCGCCAATTTAAATTGTACCTGTTACGGATATGGTTATTATCTTCCATTTTCTGGCTGAAACTCTTCAACCCTTTAAACTAATCAGATTGAGTAGATTTTCATTTATTACAGCACCAACCACCAATGCCACCATCACCACCACCACCAATAACAACCAAACGATAATAACTGACATCGAAAAGAACGAGTCCCACAACTATTTGGGCCACATAAAAAAATTACCCTCGAAAAATTCTTAAATTATAATTCATAAATTTTTTTTATATTTTTACATTTAAATTAAATTAGAATATAATTACAATTAATAATTCTATAAATTGATAAATGAAATTAGTACGAAAATAAATTATGTAGTTGCTGGTGACATCGAAGGCCATAATAAGAATTCATGTTATTTGTATGTGAATGTTGGTCAAAAATTTAAAAATATATGCAGATTTGAAAATATTAAATTTAAAATTGATACGGGTGCTAGTGCAAATTTAATCTCTTTAAGTCAGTTTCAAAAATGTAAATTTAATAGAAACAACTTAAAAATAGATTAGTAACTTGTACAAATTGGAAGAAATTCCAATGATAGGAACAGTAATATAGAGAATGAAGTATTGTTTTATAAGTATACTAAAAATACTTTTGGGTCTCTTTTAAGTTTACAGACTATTAAAGAATTTAACATGATAAAAATTAATCATGAAATTGAAAATGTTGAATGGAATAAATTGAATAAAATTAATGAGTATGCTAATTATGTAATGCAATATGAAAGTTTATTTGAAGGAATTGGCAAAATAAAAAAGTTATGTCACATAGAAAATTGAAAATAATTTTAGGCCTGTTGTTAATCGGATTAGAAAGATTTCTATTTGCTTTTGAAAGAAAATTTAAATCATATTTGAAAGACATTGGAAAGAATGAATTATTTCAAAGGTAAATGATATTATTGAATGGCTAAATTCTCTTGTTATCGTTCATAAAAAGAATGGCTCTTTCTTTAAGTGTTTATGCGTTTAGACACGGGTGATGTGTCTAAACACCATGTTTCCAATGGTTTTCGGAGTATATCCCTTGATAAGGTATCGAGTAAATTGTATTCATCTGGTATGCCATACGGCCGATATAAGTTTTGTAGATTACCCTTCAATATAAAGATAGCTAATGCCGTATTTAAACAATACTTTAAAGAAATTTTTGGCATACCAGGTGTAGAAATCTATATAGATGATAATTTAATATATGTGACTACAAAAAAAGAACATGATAAGATTTTATTGAAAGTTTTTAATGTAGCGGAGAAAAATAATATAAGGTTCAATTTAGATAAATGGGGCAGAATATTTAGGATACAAGTTTTGCGGATAAAGGAATCGCAATTGATCAAAGTAAGATTGAGGCTATAAATGATATGCCAACGCCTAAAGGTAAGAAATATGTTCAAAGATTTTTAGATTTTTTAACGTATGTTTGGCGTGAGAAATGAAAAGGAGATAAGCATCCAACTATGGGTATGCTATTGTTTCCGTTCCTAAAAGAAGAAATATAAACGTCATATATTTATTATACCTGGAGATTAAAGGAATTTTCAGAAATACAAAAAAAAAAATAGAGAGAAACTTAGTCCCAATCTCCAACAATATCGATTATAGTTGGAGGTTTATTTAACAAATGGAAAAATTAAAACGAGTAATGTACAAGATTTCATAACAAATTACCAAGAACAGCACCATCTGTAGGTGCACCAGAAGGTAAAATTAATAAATATTGTATACAAACGAATGGAACCAATTTAATCGCGTTTGTTCTTCTAGAAAAAGAAGCTAGAGCGCAAATTCTAGATAGTGCACATGTCGATTATTACGGGCCATTAGTTGTTGTAGCAGTTTTAGCTGCAATGGCAATTTTAAGTACAGTAATCCTTCTATTAATTTTGATACGACGGCATAATCAAAACAAAGCATCAATTACAACACCGAATTCAAAGATAAATCAATCGGCATACGATAATCCAACGTATAAAGTTGAAATTCAACAGGAAACAATGGCTGAGTTAAACCATGATTTTGTTATAATCTTAGTTTATTAAAAGCTTAATGGGTTTCGTGTCTGTTTTGTAGGATTATGAAAATGCCAGAAAAAAAATACAAAAATATTTTGTTTGTGCAATGTTGGAGATACATGCTCCACCCTTTATTTCGAACAACTTTCTACTGTTGCTACCTTATAACTACCCTGTCAGAGGGTGGTAGACTCTGCCGGGGGCAGAAGGGATAGGGGGTGTAGGATAGACGAAAGAGACGAGTAGTACGAGAGCGAAGTAGTAGTACATCGGGTAGGAGAGAGAATATTCGGTATTACTCCTCGATAGGCATCGAAATATAGTTAACTCGTCCAGATTTATTTCTAGTATTAATTTTATAGCAATTCGCTTCGCAGATTATATTAAATTTAAAGCTTTAATTAAGTATTGTGAGAACTATTGTAATAAAGAAAAAAAATACATATATAAAATTTAATAAAAAGATTTTTAGTTTATAAACGTCAAGTTTGTAAAATAAAAAATTCGATATTCTTATGTTTGATGAAACCCGAACATAAAATGGTCCTTCGAGCCGGATAATTAAAAGTGAATCGTGATAGAAGTGAAAAGTTCCTGCAAAACTAATTTTATCTCAGTAATTGGACCTGAGTTAAGTATCGAAAAAAAATTGTTGGTGGATCATCAATCAGAGCTATCTAAGAATTACTCCACTGGTTCCTGGTATCATCGTTTATCGTCCATCGCATCATCATCCAATTCAACAGCTAAGAATCAAGGGCAAGGAAAGGTTAGCTAGATTAGAGACATTTAAAATAGTTTAGTACATAGTAATTTTATCGATTCAGAATTTTCTAAAGATTAAGTTTATACCCAATGGAGGGTTTAAAAAAGATAAGAGGCTGTGCCAAGAGTACCATTACAAAACTAGGCTCTTTCCTGGATAAAAATATTAATACCGAAACTAACATAAATCAATTCAGGAAGAAATTCTTGAAATTGAAAAACTTGATACTGACGTTGAGGATGATGAAGTCTTCGAAAGCAACTATTTGTAATATTTATTGTAAACTAGTAGCGCAAATCGAGAAATCAACTTGAATCGGTGAGTCGACCGATTCAAATTCGAATTCTAATTATATTATTGAAATGTTAAATAAAACGAATCAAGGTTTTATAACAGAATTAATGAGAGAGCTCTCGTTAACTTCACCAGCAGGTGTAGTAGAATCTCAGGTGAAATTACCAGAGATTAAGATACCAATATTTTCAGGATCGACTTGTCCAGATAATTTAAAACAAGAAAAGAATACAACGTGTGAAATGTGTGTATTGCTCAGATTGGCATACTGTTTATAAATGTATATACAATTTAAACAATTGCCTGTGAATCAAAGAATCACTTTTGTTCAAAACAAAAATTTATGTAATAAATGTTTAATATACACACATCCAATAAAATTGTGTAAAAGTAAAAATTGCATACTTTGTGGAGGTTATAAAAAATAACAAACTGGAGAACTCGTCCGATAATTGTCAACGAGACAACAAACAAGTGAATAACGAACAAAATCATTATACCGATGCGTTGAATAATAATTCACTATCGAATCAAAATAGCTTATCGCTTTCAGTCACTTCAACGAAAAATAATAAAGTTTTGCTCGCTACAGCAATTGTTACAATTCCAGATAGTAATGGTAAAACATTTAACGCTAGACGTTTGCTGGATTGTGGCAGTCAATCAGGCTTGAGTACATCCGACCTCGTATCTATACTAAATTTAAAATCAGTTCGAAACAGTTTAGAAATTTCTGGCATATCGCAGACTAGTACCTATACAAATAAATTAGTAAAATTAAAAATACGGGCACAAAACTCCCATATGAAAGAAATTCTTGTGTCCTATGCAGTTCTAGATAAAATAACGTGCAATTTGCCTCAAAATAATCTGGATATAAGAAACTTCTAAGTTGCCTAAAAATATATAATTAGCTGACCCGGAGTTCCATGTTTCATCTAAAATTGATATTTTAATCGGTGCCGACATTTATTATGATCTGGTAATTCCGGGGAATAATCAAATTACGGAAAGACTATCCTACTTTAATAAACACTATTTTTGAATATGTTTTGGGGGGAAATTATATTGAACAAAACTCTCAAATCGAAGAATCTGCAAGAATTGTGCACCAGACAAAGATTGCTTTGTCTGGTGCTTTCTCACGGCATAATGTTTCCAAAATAAGACGCCATCGCAAATTTTATATAATAAATTAATAGTTATTTTTTTAATATATGTTTACCCAACCCTGTAGCACGACACTGATCGTAAAATTAATAAAATGGAAGACAATCAAAATTATGACCATTTTTCAAATAAAAATTGCTGTATTCTATTAAATATTCCTTATTGCAATCATAGTTTTAATTTGCTGCAATAAAATCTCCGATTTTCCTTAAGAATGAGAAAATTTAATTTTCCCATTAGAGAAATGTTAAAGATGTAGTTTCTGCTAATCGCAGCGCCCCCTGCTAATAGTAGCCCGGTCTTTTTCTCGTTTCCACTCCTTCTGATAGTTCTCCATAGTCTAAATAAACTGTATTTATAGGTTATGTGCAACTATATGAGCAGATTAAAATCGTACAAAGATTTATCGATGGATTCGTTCATTTTAAAACTACAACAAATTGATTAAAAGCGGAATTATCAAAGTGTGCGTGCATGTCACTATATTACTTACTATTAAAACTTTTTTAATTACTTAAACTGAAATGTCAGTATGAATTAAATCTTTTCAATTTAGAAAATATTAAACATAAAAACATTATAATACCATCTCTCTCTCTCTCTCTCTTTCATTATTATTCACAACTCCATATATATTGGAGTATATATCCGCCATCGATATTTTGTTTCTCTTTAAGTTAATAGCACCGATTTTTTACAATTGTGTTTTCCATAGTTGATGTTGCAAATACAATTTTACCAACAGGATTAGATCGTTATTTTATATTTTGGGCCAATAGTGGGGTTAAAATGGTTAAGCAAATCAGTCAAGACAAAATTCTATTTGAAGATGAATAAATCAAAACACAATTTAGTTTTTTAAATAGATACTCTCAAATATCAACAGGGTCACAAGGAAATATTCAAATATAGGTGAAAATATACAACTATATTTATTTACATACATTTTATACGTATGCGAACAGTGCAATTTTATTTATTTGATAAATTATTATTAATAGACATAAATATATTTATCATTATATAAAAAATACATGCACACAAATTATTATTTATTTGTTGAAATAAGAAAAGCAAGTCAAGTATAATTTTAAACAATTGGACAATTTAAAAAATATAACAAAAACATAAAACACAATTTACAATTCACAAATTAAAAAGAATGTAAATATTTTGATATTTTAAATTTAAGTGCAATTAGCTGTCCTGTCAATCCCGTTGTATAGTTTAAAATACAAACACATTCTATTTGAGTATTTAAATACAATTTAGAACTGCGTTGCATTTTATGCCATGCGCATTAAAACAATTTACATCAACTGCTTAAACTGGTGCTAATTCTTGTCAAATTCTAAATTAATTCATTGATTAATTTTAGTCTAATTTATAATTTAGTTATTAATATTAAATTATTTAATTTATATTTAGTTATTCTTACAACTCACAAGTTGTAAGAAATTTGTAGACATTTTAATAACCGTTTCCTTTTCAATTATCGCTTTGATTTGATGAACTCGTCGATGGTCCAGCTTCAGCTGATTTAGTTCCTGAAATATTTTTCATCGTAGAAATAAACTGACGATTTACAAAAATGGGATTGAAGGAAAATTATTTGACCCCATTCATTTAATTGCGTGAACAATTTTGAATATAAAAAATAGAAAAAAAAACGTTTCTGCTTAAATGAATGCAGCCAGTGAAATTATTTTTTAAAATGAATGAAAAATTTGTTACCGGTACAACAATTCATATGGTCGTGTAAGTGATCTGATCGAGTGAACCTGTCATCGCATCCTGGGCATTGATATGGTTGTTCTCCTGAAATGTTAAATGAAACGCTCATCGAAAATTATCAATTAATATGATGAATAACAATATTGAGAAACTGATTTCTTACCAGTGTGTGTTCTTTCATGTCTCGCTAGGTTTCCGGGGGCAGCACATGCATAAGGGCAAAATTTGCATTTAAATGGCTTATCATCTGAAAAATTTATTGAAAGTATTATTGATAATTGACAGTAGCAGTTAATTAAAGAAACAAAAATATTGAGAAACTCATTAATATTTTTTAATTCTTACCAGTGTGTGTTCTTTTATGTTTCACTAAGTCTCCTGCGTAAGCACTTGCATAATCGCATATTTCGCATTTATGTGGCTTATCACCTGAAAAATTTATTGAAAGTATCATTCAAAATTAATAGTCGTAATTAATTATAGAAATAAATATATTGATATATATTGTTCTAGCCTCGGCTAATAGAGATGGCTCTTGCCAGAACAAGAGAAATAGATAGGTGCTGACTCAGTTGGACTTCACCAACAAACAAAAACAAATTTGGACTATGTACATTTATTTACAACACTGGTTGAGAGTATTGAAATAATATAACTTTGATGTAAATACAAAACAACCACCTCAGATTTATGTAGTGAGAGAAAGTCTTTTGCCGTGAATATAAACTTTACAGTGCTAATCTTGTTCCCGATCAGTAGATTTCTTTTACTGTCGCGATGGAGTGAGCTAGTGATTTATTTTATCACTTGAGGACAGGTAAGTAACTTTACTGTCACGAGAGAGAGAGAGCTTATGCTTGAGACACGTGAGTGATTGGTTGTGAGATATGATTCTTGAGATACACTTGTGTAGAAACACTTTAACTTAGTCACTGTAAAATTGTATACTGTCTTCTTGAATGCTCCATTCCCATATACATAATAAATAGGACGCACTGAGCACTGAACTACCATTAAACGTATAATGATGGGCCCTCTCTCAAGCGTGAATTTAATCTGAGTGGTGATTGGAAAATTCTTATAATTACTAAATTTGAACAATTTTCGATGCAAGTTTGATAAGAACAGAATGTGGAAATCTTATTCTATAATGCATATCACTACTGAACAAAAATATCAATCAATAAAAAAGATACAATCAAAATCATATAAAAATTAGTAGAGTTCATCGTTCAGAAACGATAAAAAAGTGCATAGTAATTAACGTAAATATTGTATACAAACAAAAATTGTGTGAAAAGTAAATACATATTTAAATCTACGTAACAAAAAAAATTATTAGTAATTACAGAACCAAAACAACATATAGCAGCGAAATTTAAATCGCCGGCAAAACAAGTGCCATATGTAGTCAAGACGGATTCCTTTGGCTACTCCTCTGACGTCACGTTAATAAGCAGTAAACCGTATTTTCGAATGCCTTAGTGTTATGTGCTGGTAAAAATGTGTTATTTTATGTGCCTTGTACTATAAAGCAGATGTATTGTTTCTTTGCAAATTTCCAATGTATGCAGATTTACTCACGTAGTGTATATGAAAAGTAATTCATATGGTAGATCTGCGTTAAGTAAAAAACTTGAACCGTTATGTTGTTGTTAATAGTTTGCAGTTTGTTTGAGTTCATAATTGAATGGTATTATTTATATGGGTCAAGAGCATTGGTTATATTTAGTCGTTGTATGTTATTTTATTCATTTGAAAACTAGAATTATCATATGAATAAATGGTCAAAATTTGGCCCAATAAATAGTAGATAGAGCAGCAACATGATTTTACGTGTGTTACATATCTATTTCAATTATTAACAGACAATTCATTGTTTGAAATGATTTAGAATAATCAATGTAGTTGACTCTGCATGATAACAGACGCGGGGTGGAGCTTACGATTAGAGACGGGTTGTGCGGCAGAGGAGAGGTAACGAGCATAAAAAGACGACAATACCAGCGAGCGACCGCAGTAGCTGGTCCTGCGTTTGGCGACATCACATCATCACCTAGACGACGGTTACAAACCAATCTGTTCTTTTCAGAACAAATTAACATTGTTTCGGAAACAACATAAGCAATGGGGCTGAAATTAAAATCGTTCTTTTTCAAGAACACAAGAGAAGAATAGAAACAGAAGATTTGGATCGAAATCTATTGTTCTGGTTTAAATCAAAGAAGAGATATTAGTGTTGTAAACAAATCGTTCTTTTTCAAGAACAAATTCTGGAAAATCGTCCTGAAAGCAAATCGTTCTTTTTCAAGAACCAAATGTAGAAAATCATACTAAAAGTAAATCGTTCTTTTTCAAGAACCAAATGTAGAAAATCATACTGAAAGTAAATCGTTCTTTTTCAAGAACCAAATGTAGAAAATCATACTGAAAGTAAATCGTTCTTTTTCAAGAACCAAATTTAGAAAATCATACGGAAATACTAAATGTTCTTTTTCAAGAACCCAAAGAAAAAAAAAGAAAATCGTGTTAATGTAGTAGTAGTGTGACGTCACGTCGAAAACAGCACGTTTCTAAGTGAAATACGACCCGCATTTTGTTGTGACGTCGCGTCATTGTTATTATTTTTAAAGAATGCCATAAATTCTCTTGTTGTTTTACAACATATATATATATTAATTATTTATATCGGATAATGTAAGTTAATTTTACTTAGCTTTTTTTTTGGATTTTCTATCCTGTTATAATTTGTTTTTATTTTATTCACGTTTCGTTTTTTAAATATTTTTCAAAGGGTTCCTTCTTTTCGTAATTTCGCCTTGATATGTCAATTTTTAATTTGAAAAATCAAACATCAAAAAAAGAAGGAACTCTTTTAAACAGATTTAAATATCGAAACTTCCGTCAGTAGGAAGAAAATAAAAACGAACTATAACAGGATAGAAAATCCAAAAAAAAGCTAAATAGAAATAAAAATATTGGCAAACTCATTAATATCATTTTTCTACGACAATTTTCTATAAAAAAATGATTCATTTTCGTCACTTGTGATGAAAAATTAAAAGAATAATGGGAAAAAATTATTTAGCACCAAAATATAAACAATTTCCCTTTTCTAAAATCAAAAATTAAACATTTAAAAGATTTTCGGACTTCACTAAAAACTAAAACTGAAAAATGTTTTAAGTAGAAATATTTCAATAATAATAATAATAAATATGATATAGAGGAAAAATCGATTATAGCAAAAATTGACTGATAAAACTGTATCCAGTTTTCTTAGCTTACTAATTATTATTAATTACGATTAATAGGAAACTTTTCCACAGGTCTTTTTTATTGTTTGAAAATGGTTTTTTTATTTTTCGGAAAGTTTTTCGAATCGAAATCGAATCGGAATAAATCATTGTAAAAATGATAACTAATTGTTTAAGTAATCAAAATTAATAAGCATAAAATGAAAGAAGTTAAGAATAAATAGAAGTAAAAATAATACAATCATTTATCAAATGCTTTCAAGAACAACAGACAAATTTATTTCAAAAAGAAAAAAGAAAAAAGAAGGCAGTTTAAAATAATTAAGAGCCAATCACTGCTGCCAATTCTGTATTACACCGAGTCACATCCCATATTGGGCGTGGCTAATTACTAGACTACTACTACCTTTTCGCAATGGTATCTTCGATGGTCCGCCATCGTTCTTTTTCGAAAGCATTCGAAACTGAAGGTTTTTTTTTTTCTATCTTTTTAATCAAATTTTAACTATCATAACTTGAACTGTTGTGATGTTCCGCTTGTGGTGATGGTGTTAAATTCCAAAAATGAAAATTATTAATTTAATCAGAAATGTACAAAATGATTCATCAAATATCATGAAATGGTGGATATTTCTTCAATTTTCCACATTTAAATAAATGTTTAATTATTTAAGTTCGGACGGAGTCTCGTTTCGTATTGTTCGCGTATTGCGCATATAAAAATAATCTTATTTTTTTTGTTAGTGTGAATTCTCAGGGTGTTCGTTCAAGTGCTCTTTTCGAGTAAATTTTTTACCGCATATTTTGCATGCAAATGTCTTTCCGGAAATATAAAATGAAACACTCATTGAAAATTGGCAATTAATGCGATGAATAAAAATATGTATGAATTTTTTTTATATTGGATAGTAATTTGATAATTTTCCTTAGCTTTTTTTAGATTTCCTATCCTGCTATTATTTCTTTCTTATTTTCTCTACTCTGACAGCTGTTAGCTGTCAGAGTAGAAAGAGCGAAAGACTTCTTTCGCTTTGAGAAAGGAATAGAGAAAATAAGAAAGAAATAAAAATAGGATAGGAAATCCAAAAGCGTAAGTAAAAAAAGAAAAAAATATTAAAAATATTGAGAAACTCATTTCTTACCACTGTGAATTCTTTCATGTTTCACTAAGTCTCCTGCTTGAGCACTTGCATAATCGCAAAATTTGCATTTAAATGGCTTATCACCTGAAATATTTAGTAGATGTGAATTTTAATAAAATAAATTGAGGATAATTAAAATTAAATCTATCCATTAATTGGATAAAATTTTCTAATATTTATAAAAGCAATTATCGAAGTATCCTTACTAGTATGATTTCTCTTGTGTCTCTTTAACCGATTGTTCAGATTTTGACCCTTAAATGTCTTGGAGCATGTTGGGCATACCAATAGTTTTTCCCCTGAAATATGTATTTATTGAACTGGTGAAATCTTAACAATTTTAAAAAACAAATCTCCGTTAGTAAATATAAGTTTATTTTTATTGGCTTTAATTTGACGTTTCGGTTAACATTCAACAATTTGAAAAATGCTTCAAATGTATTTAAAATGTTTTTAAAATTAAGAAATTCGATGTTTTGTCAGACTGGAATCTTTTTATTAAATGAAACTGATATAAAAGTGAAGATTACCTTGGCTTGTTTCACCCTCTGGATCTACTTCATGTTGTTCTGTTTCTATTTCATTATCTACGATCTCCAAATTATCTGTACCAGAATTATCAACTGATTGTGCAGCCGAGGCCGATTCGATCGCGTTTTTATTCTTTTCATTTTCCGAAACATTTGGATGTTCTTCGTCGACTAATTTTTTTTTAAGTACTCTTAATTCCAGTGGAAGACTGTTGTCATCCATTTCGCGACAAATAATAAAATATTGAAAAACGTCTAAGCAAATCAATCAACACAAAATTTTATTTGAAAATGAACAAATCAAAATAAAATTTATTTTTCTAAATAGACCCTCTTAAATATAAACAGGTACACAAAGAAATATTAAAATAGGTAAAAAATATAACAAATATTTATTTATTTTATTTACATGCGCACATCTAAGTAGTGTTTTAAATTCCATTCTGTTACTCCAAGATGGATATCCACCCAATGGTGGATTATTGTTGATCTGTTTTGATTTTCTGCCCATTCTACGTATTTATTTACGAAATAATTGTTATTAAGAAAATATCATGACATTCTGTAATTATTAATTTACAGTTTTCTGTTTAATTCAAAATTAAACTTTATGTTTGTTCACTAGTTTTTCAACATTAATTACTTGAATTTAACTATCGTTGAAGTTGAAATTGCTATTTTCTTCAATTATATAATAGTATACGATTTATCCAAGATAAAATATTTTAATTTCAGATGTTATTGCGAAATGGGCAATGTCGAATGTGAAACCACATGTGCTCCAGTGCCAGCTCTACCACCACCAGATCTACGCTGTTCACCAAAAGGAGCCACATTACAGCATCCGCCAGATGATGATTGCTGTATGCATTGGAGGGGGATTAATAATGGTAGGAAAAAAATTCCTTTAATCCTACGTGGACATACATTTCTAGCCGAAAAAAATACTGTACGTAAATCCAACATAAGGTGACAGGCTCCATTTACTGACCATCAGATTTTTAATTAGCACCAATTTAAATTGTACTTGTTACGGATATGGTTATTATCATCCATTTTCTGGCTGAAACTCTTCAACCATTTAAGTTAATCAGATTGAGTAGATTTTCATTTATTACAGCACCAACCACCAATGCCACCATCACCACCACCACCAATAACAACCAAACGATAATAACTGACATCGAAAAGAACGAGCCCCAAAACTATTTGGGCCACATAAAAAAATTATCTTCGCAAATTCTTGGACCGCTAAAAGTTTACGAAAACGATGATTCCACTAATACATTAAAAATTGACAATGATGATAATAGAAAACCAATTTTACAACCCAATGAAAACCCGTATTATAAAGTCACAAATAAAATGGCAAATCTGCCAGATTTACCTTCGATGTTAAATAATGATAAAATGAATCAATCTCTTAGAAAATTCAATAAAACATTACCACCACCACCACCACAACAACAACAACAACAAAATACCCCAATTCCACTGTATCCAAATCATCCCGCTCAACATGATGATATTTTACATATATTCGAACGCCATCCAGAACTTTCCAAATCTTCCATCGGGTGCAGTTGTTGAAATAGAACATTAACCACCTACAATTAATAATAATAATAATAATAATAATCAACATCCACCATTTATAAATATTAATAATCGTCCAACACATCCGAAGGTTTCCCAAATTATTCCTCAAGATATTTCATTAGAACAATGTCCTGGTGTTAATGCAGTGCAAATCAGCAGAATCGGAGGACATTAATCAATATCGTATACATAAAAATTTTCGCACATGATATGCGCATAGACTGGTCGGTCTACTGCAATATCAATGTGCTTGTATTTGACAATCTTCATTTTAGCATAATTAAACAATCTTGTTTATTTGTCTTAAACCATTTAGGGGCCAATATTGACATCTTATATTTGATGATACAGATTGAGCGCCAGCGTGGCCCAATCTAATGTGTTCTCGAGCTATTAAGAGATTTGTTAAATGAGAATGATCTGATGGCAATATAAGATGATTTTGCCTATATGGAATAACAGCGTTCTCTGACCGACTTCCTACACATAAAAATCCAAAATGGTCAATAAAGGGATTCAGAAATGTCCATTTTCTTTTTATTGATAAATAAGGTTTGTTATTTTTTAGTTCAAAAATTTCGTTATGAAATGCGGCGATTTGCATTTGCATAATGATTTTGTCATGATCACGTCTTAATTCTTCAGTCATTAATTTTTATGGCCAATGTAAGTTTTCTTTGATTGTTGGTTAGCTTTTTTGTATAAAGGGGACGGAGTACTAGCATTTTGTTTTTCATTAAATGATTTATTAAAAGCAAAATGAGCTACTTTAGCTGATTGTTTACCAGTGTACGATAAAAATTTTGGAGGTTGCAATTCACTTGTTGAAATATTTTCCAAAATTTTGCATCCTATTTACAGAAATGTAAATAATTCGGATATTGTTGGTGGTGATTTTATATCTCTTTCATTGTGTTATTATCTAGCTTTCTTTCTAATATGTTTGGCAGTAATAAGTCCAAGGATTCTACCGGGCATTTTAGATTTTTTAAACATTCTAAACTATAGTTGCAGGTCGTTGTAAATTCCTTAAGTGTATTGGCCGTAATTTTTCAAACTTTAGGGTAATTAATTATAGAATTTAGCAATGTATTCATAGTGGCCAAATTGATATGGTATCGTTCGATTAATATATTCAACGCGAGTTCAAAATTGTCATTTATTTAAAATTGTTAGTGATTCAACTAAGCGAATAGGTTCCCCATTTAACAGAGATTGAAGGTATATAAATTTTTTAATGTTTGTTAAGGTCTCATCGTCTCGAATTAATGCAGAATATAACTGATAAAAAGAGTTCTACTGTGAGATATCTCCAGAGAAAGTGGGAATGTTTATTTGTCAATTGTTGTTGACATTGACGCGAGGTTTGCTGGGTAGAACTTTGACTAAGCGAATCACCACCTGGTTGAACATCAGAATTAAGAGAGTCGATTATTGTTTTAATATTAGTTAAGATTGCATAATGATTGTCTTTTGTAGTACTTCTATTTTTCGTATCTAAGCTTTCAACGTCCAGAATTTCAATTTGATCTTGAGCTTTTAAGTACTTTTCAAAAGCTTCAATCAATTGTTGTTGTGTATTGACAAATGCATGTTTTCATGTTTCAACTCGATTATTAGCGTTCAACCAGGTTGCGACTCGCGTAATGGATGCTTTGGCGATTTTTCGTTCACTTTTTAGAGCTGCCATTATCATTCAAATAATTAACTGATTAAAAAAATTACAAATGAAATTTTTAAGGTAATAAGAGAAGAGAAAAGTAATAGTTAACTAAGAGAACGTATAATTTATCTGACCTTATAAACTTGATTTAATGTTGAAATTGAATACACAAATGCCGTTTTTGCAGTAATACTAAGGCACAATTTGGGCACCAATAGGGAAAAATTAAGGCACTAGTAGAGCACCATCAATTTAATGTAATGTGCGATGATTTCCCTTTCAAACGCAAATCATCTGAGCTTCTGAATCTTCTGATAGGGCTTGGTTAACGTTTTAATTTCTGAATTTTAATTAAAAGATCCGGCTCGAAGGACTAAAATGTAGTAAACTGATGTAGTGGTCAGCACAAAACACCAAAGGGGCGGGCTGACTGTTGTTTTACTAAACAAACTATTATTCCTTGTTGTTTGGTTTAGCAATATATTTTACAGTTAGTTTACATTAATATTCTTCTAAACACTAGTTAACACCAACACTTATAATATTTCTATATTATTTAAGCAGAGTAAGCAAAATGGAGGATGATGAGGTAAAGAGTTGGAATATTATCTTCAGGGCAAAAGATAATAATGTGTTTTTCTTTGAGATGGTACTATATTCGTTCAAGTCTTGTGAAGATCTGGTTTATTATTTTTAGTCGCTTGTTGGATTTTAGAAAAATGAAATTTGACAAGAAGAAATTTTCTCCCACTAAAGACATTAGTTAATATGTTGATATATATGAAATATATATCTATGCTGATTGTTGACGCTGAGCAGTTTAGTGATATTTCCAAGACCTGTAACGAAGTTACTAAATTTGAGAATGTTTTAATAATTTAATTTCGCTGGGAAGGGAAGTGGAGCCATCTATGGTCACTGCCTACAAAAAAGAATTTGTTTATTTAAGAAAACTACTCCGACCTTTCACTTTTCGGACACTTTACGTATAAGACCGATTTTCTATAGCAATCATATTGTATTGAATATTTTATTAATATTAATTAAGCCAATGAATGACCGCAGTATCAAATATTTATTTTATGTTCTGTGATATATTTTTGGCCTAGAATAGACGCCGAAATTAATGTTTAGATTATAATAAAATGGATTTGTTCTTTATTTTGGTCTTAATGTAAAATGCCATTTTCTAAGTGTTGCGTCAACCGATTTTCATGAAATAGAAACAAATTATTATCTATGATAATCTCCGAAGACAATGCCATTGTAATCAGGCATGTCGTCTTTACCGAAAGTCATTTAACTGCATCACTTAGACGAGGCATTATCAACTAGACTTTTACCAAAAGAAACAACACTTTATCTAAAGTGATAAATTTTGACAATCTGGCAAAGGTTTTTAAGGGAACATATGGTAAAATATTATGAGCGTGAGGGATTAGTAAATATGGATGGGCACTTATATGATACCTTCTTTTTGCTTCCTTTTTGCAGTACGTTAGTGAATTGAATATAGATGTTCGATTATACCAAATATATAGATTGGATTATACTTGATAAATGGACAAAATAGAAATGTTTTCCTTTAAATCCCAACACGTACAATTGCGATTTAAAGAAATTGATGGAAAAAATTATACGGCTACGCCACTGATTCATCGTGCTGTTACCACTTATACTTTGGAAAATTTGAAAGCGAATACAAAATACGAAATTGGAATATTCGCTATACCATTCTCAAGTAAATTAATGTTCCTATATCATGATTGCCACAAAATCATTTGGTTCTCTAATTTTAAGTTCAACTGACTGAATTAAGTGCTGAGCACATGCTGAATTACAGCAACCACTGCCAATGAAGTCGAGACATACGGTTTTAGTGTCACATTAAATGTAACACAGATTAAATCGACAAGCGTGGAAATTTCATGGAATGGTGTACCATATCCAGAAGATAAATACGTCAACATTTATAGAGCAATTTATCAAAGTGATACAGGCAAAGAGGATCATAGTACATTTAAAATTGCTAAACGTGATTCACCTATGAAACAAATTATTACTGATTTGAAACCTGGAACAATAGCGGGATTAAAATGGTTAAGCAAATCAGTCAAGACAAAGTTCTATTTGAAGATGAATCAATCAAAACACAATTTAGTTTTTTAAATAGATACGCTTAAATATAAACAGGTACACAGAAGAAATATTCAAATATAGATGAAAATACACAACTATATTTATTTACATACATTTTATACGTATACGTATAGTGCAATTTTATTTATTTGATAAATTATTATTAATAGACATAAATATATTTATCATTATATAAAAAATACATGCACACAAATTATTATTTATTTTATGAAATAAGAAAAGCAAGTCAAGTATAATTTTAAACAATTGGACAATTTAAAAAATATAACAAAAACATAAAACACAATTTACAATTCACAAATTAAAAAGAATGTAAATATTTTGATATTTTAAATTTAAGTGCAATTAGCTGTCCAGTAACCCCGTTGAATAGTTTGAAATACAAACACATTCTATTTGAGTATTTAAATACAATTTAGAACTGCGTTGCATTTTATGCCATGCGCATTAAAACAATTTATATCAACTGCTTAAGCTGGTACTAATTCTTGTCAAATTCTAAACTAATTGATTGATTAATTTTAGTCTAATTTATAATTTACTTAGTAATATTGGGTTGTAAGAAATCTGCAGATATTTTAATAATCGATTTCTTTTCAATTATCGCTTTGATTTGATGAACTCGTCGATGGTCCAGCTTCAGCTGATTTAGTTCCTGAAATATTTCCCAAGGTAGAAATAAACTCACGATTCACAAAAATGGGATTGAAGGAAAATTAATTGGCCCCATTCATTTAATTGCATGAACAGTTTTGAATATGAAAAATAGAAAAAAAAAACATCGAAACATTTCTGCTTAAATGAATGCAGCCATTGAAATTATTTTTTAAAATGAATGATTTTAATGATGAAATGAAAGATTTTTTACCGGTACAACATTTCATATGTTTGTGTAAGTGATTTGGTTGAGTGAACCTGTTACCGCATCCTGGGCATTCAAATGGTTTTTCTCCTGAAATGTTAAATGAAACGCTCATCGAAAATTGTCAATTAATATGATGAATAAAAATATTGAGAAACTCATTTCTTACCAGTGTGCGTTCTTTTATGTGCCGTTAAGTTTCCTGCGTCAGCACTTGCATAATCGCAAAATTTGCATTTAAATGGCTTATCACCTGAAAATTTTATTGAAAGTATCATTCAAAATTAATAGTGGTAATTAATTATAGAAATAAATAAATATATATATATATATATTAATTATTTATATTGGATAATGTAAGTTAATTTTACTTAGCTTTTTTTTTGGATTTTCAATCCTGTTATAATTTGTTTTTATTTTATTCACGTTTCGTTTTTTAAATATTTTTCAAAGGGTTCCTCCTTTTCGTAATTTCGCCTTGATATGCCAATTTTTAATTTGACAAAACTCTTTTAAACAGATTTAAATATCGAAACTTCCGTCAGTAGGAAGAAAATAAAAACGAATTATAACAGGATAGAAAATCCAAAAAAAAGCTAAATAGAAATAAAAATATTGGGAAACTCATTAATATAATTTTGCTACGACAATTTTCTATAAAAAAATGATTAATTTTCGTCACTTGTGATGAAAAAATATATACAATTAGAATATAATGATTGAATTTTTAAAAGAATAATGGGAAAACATTATTTAGCAACAAAATTTAAATATTTCCCTTTTTTAAAATCAAAAATTAAACATTTAAAAGATTTCCGGACTTCACTTTAATCGACGAAGGCGCTGCCCAACGCCTTCGCCGATTTAAAAACTAAAACTGAATGTGTTAAATTCCAAAAATGAAAATTATTTTAATCAAGGTAAAAAATAATTGAAACACGCATTGGAAATACAAAAATGTACAAAATAATTCATCAAATATCATAAAATGGTGGATATTTCTTCAATTTTCCACATTTAAATAAATGTTTAATTATTCATGTTCCGGCGGAGCCTCGTGTCGTATTGTTCGCGTAATGCGCATTTGAAATAATCTGCTATTATTTTTTTATCAGTGTGAATTCTCACGTGTTCGTTCAAGTGCTCATTTATCGCATGCAAATATCTTTTTCCGGAAATATAAAATGAAACACTCATTGAAAATTGGCAATTAATGCGATAAATAAAAATATGTATTAATTTTTTTTATATTGGATAGTAATTTGATAATTTTCCTTAGCTTTTTTTAGATTTCCTATCCTGCTATTATTTCTTTTTTATTTTCTCTATTCTGACAGCTGTTTCGATATGTTAAATCTTTCTCAAAGTGGTCTTTCGCTTTGAGAAAAAATAGAGAAAATAAGAAAAAAATAAAAACAGGATAGGAAATCCAAAAAAGTAAGTAAAAAAAGAAAAAAATATTAAAAATATTGAGAAACTCATTTCTTACCAGTGTGCGTTCTTTCATGGACTGCTAAGTTTCCGGGGGCAGCACATGCATAAGGGCAAAATTTGCATTTAAATGGCTTATCATCTGAAAAATATATTGAAAGTATTATTGATAATTGATAGTAGCAAGTAATGTAATGAATAAAAATATTGAGATACTCATTAATATTTTTTAATTCTTACTAGTCTTTCATGTCTCACTAAGTCTCCTGTGTCAGCAAATGCATAATCGCAAAATTTGCATTTATGTGGCTTATCACCTGAAAATTTTATTGGAAGTATCATTCAAAATTAATAGTCGTAATTAATTATAGAAATAAACATATATTTATATATATATTAATTATTTATATCGGATAATGTAAGTTAATTTTACTTAGTTTTTTTTTTTGGATTTTCAATCCAAAAAATCCTGTTATATCCTGTTATAATTTGTTTTTATTTTATTCACGTTTCGTTTTTTAAATATTTTTCAAAGGGTTCCTTCTCTTCGTAATTTCGCCATGATATGCCAATTTTTAATTTGAAAAAACTCTTTTAAACAGATTTAAATATCGAAACTTCCGTCAGTAGGAAGAAAATAAAAACGAATTATAACAGGACAGGAAATCCAAAAAAAAGCTAAATAGATATAAAAATATTGGCAAACTCATTAATATCATTTTTCTACGACAATTTTCTATAAAAAAATGATTCATTTTCATCACTTGTGATGAAAAATTAAAAGAATAATGGGAAAAAATTATTTAGCACCAAAATATAAACAATTTCCCTTTTTTAAAATCAAAAATTAAACATCTAAAAGATTTTCGGACTTCACTTTAATCGGCGAAGGCGCTGCCCAGCGCCTTCGTTGATTTAAAAACTAAAACTGATTGTGTTAAATTCCAAAAATGAAAATTATTAATTTAATCAGAAATGTACAAAATGATTCATCAAATATCATAAAATGGTGGATATTTCTTCAATTTTCCACATTTAAATAAATGTTTAATTTATTTAAGTTCGGGCGGAGTCTCGTTTCGTATTGTTCGCGTAATGCGTATATCGAAATAATCTTATTTTTTTTGTTAGTGTGAATTCTCAGGGTTTTCTTTCTAGTGCTCTTTTCGAGTAAATTTTTTACCGCATATTTCGCATTCAAATGGTCTGTCTCCTGAAATATTTAGTAGATGTGAGCTTTAATAAAATAAATTGAGGATAATTAAAATTAAATCTATCCATTGATTGGATAAAATTTTCTAATATTTATAAAAGCAATTATCGAAGTATCCTTACTAGTATGAGTTCTCATGTGTCTCTTCAACCGATAGTTCAGATTTTGACCTTTAAATGTCTTGGAGCATGTTGGGCATACCAATAGTTTTTCTCCTGAAATATGTATTTATTGAACTGGTGAAATCTTAACAATTTAAAAAAACAAATCTCCCTTAGTAAATATAAGTTTATTTTTATTGGCTTTGATTTGACGTTTCGGTTAACATTCAACAATTTGAAAAATGCTTCAAATGTATTTAAAATGTTTTTAAAATTAAGAAATTCGACGTTTTGTCAGACTGGAATCTTTTTATTAAATGAAACTGATATAAAAGTGGAGATTACCTTGACTTGTTTCACCTTCTTGATCTACTTCATGTTGTTCTGTTTCTATTTCATGATCTACGATTTCCAAATTATCTGAAGCAGAATTATCAACTGATTGTGCAGCCGAGGCCGATTCGATCGCGTTTTTATTCTTTTCATTTTCCGAAACATTTGGATGTTCTTCGTCGACTAATTTTTTTTTAAGTACTCTTAATTCCAGTGGAAGACTGTTGTCATCCATTTCGCGACAAATAATAAAATATTGAAAAACGTCTAAGCAAATCAATCAACACAAAATTTTATTTGAAAATGAACAAATCACAGTAAATTTTATTTTTCTAAATAGACCCTCTTAAATATAAACAGGTACACAAAAGGAATATTCGAATAGGTGTAGATACACAAATCTATGTATACAGGATGTTCCTTAGTGAAATTCTAATATTTTTGAGATAAATCTAAGAGAAGTTCTTATTAATCTAGGGTCTAAACCTCTTAACTTTTGAGATGCAGGGGCCTAAAGTTACGAAAAAAAATTTTACATAATGGAAAAATATGTACAAAGTTCCATTTTTTCCTAAGTTTGACCCCGCGTGTATCTCGAAAGTCAACAGGTTTAGACTTTGGATTAATAAAAACTTTTTTTCTTAGATTGATCTCAAGAATTAATAGTGTCATTAAAGAAACACTCTGTATAGTTTTATGTGTATATCTAAGTAGTGTTTGAAATAAACTTTGAATTAAAGCCTAAAGTGTATAAACAGCCTTCTATAAGTTTAATTGTTTATTTTATATGTTCGTAGTACAGAGGGCTGTAAGAAGTAGAGGATACTAGAAAAAATGAAACGGCTGCCACTAGGTGGCGCTGTAACCAACTGAGACTAAGTTTTTAACATTGCTCTTATGAGAAAATCAAATTTTCTTCGATTTAAAGGAAATCATAGGTTTTATGGCAGCTGATTAAAACTATGATGATTTTAATAACGAATAATTTAATATAATACAATGATTGTTATTTAAAAAATGGGCATCATTTTTTTTACCCTATTTTATTAATTTTGTGATCAGAGACGTGCTATAGGATTGGGTAATAAAATATATTACAAAAATAATTATTAATTTATTATATAAAATTTATTTTGAAATTTTTATTAACAATTATTTAATAGTTTATAATATATATAAACTTTATACGGTTTCTTTAGAATAGAGAATACTATGGATGATTTTAAATATCAAAACTAATGTAAAATATGAAAATAATTTGGAAACGAAACAATAAACAAATCCCGTCACTGATCTGACAATCACCGCTCTTCTGGTGGACAAAAAAATTTCTGATACATAAATATTTTTACTTTTGTGAGGTTGATTCTAATCCTTAATTTCTTTATTATTAGTCCTCCTAATAGTGAGTCCTCACTCACACCTACTGAGAGTGACAACAACCCAGAAACGGAGTCTGTTTCATTAGAGTGATTTTTGCGAACTTTTAATTTAATCATTAAAAGTTTTATACATATTAAATTAAACAAATAAAAGTAGACATTAAAATAACATGATATAACAAAAATGAACTGGTCTGCTTCAAGAATATATTTTAATGTTACCGTACGCTAAATGAATAAAAGTCATATTTCTAACATTTAAAAAAGTTAGATAGTTGCAAGCTAGACAATTTAATTAATATCTAGAATAGAAACAATGGGAAAATAAAAAATTACTCATTTTTTTTTCTTTATCAAATAAAAGTTTCCAAAATAGAAATGTCAAAAGCATTTTTCATATACAAAAAAATGTTGACAACGTTGCACAAAAATTATGATTTAATAACTGTGTCGGAACATCATATCCGTTTGCGCTTTAGAATATATTTTTATTTGTGTATGTAGAATTAAATTGGAGTAATTTTGAAATTAATTTGAGTGGCATCAAAATAAAGGCGCATGCGTGCTGGAGTCACGAAATAACTAGTCTATTTAGAAATGTATTAGTAGTTGCCTAACAATTTATTTGTGTGATACGTTTTAGATGAAAAGTAAAATAGTTGTAAAAGAAAAGAAAGAGTTAAGTTGTTATAGATACACGAATGATTGATTTGTGGGTTTTGGAGAAAATTAATCGTTTCATTTTGCATCTGTGTAAGAACCGAATTCAACGTAGTAGATTCTACAGATTATTTCGCTTCACCTAAATGAAGAATTATTATTATATTATATAGAAAACATGGGTAATCATGTTGCCATATTTCATTATTTAACTCCTCAAATAGCACAGATAAACTTGAGAAACCGTCATTCAGGAATTAATCGTTCAGTATAAATTAAATTAAGGCCAATCGTCCTCGATGTTACTATTAGTTAGTAGTACTAGTACACAAGTTAGTAACTTGTGTAGGGAGTTTTCACCTTCCCTTATTATCATTATCAGCCCTAGTACGATTTTCTGTTGGTGCTCATTTTATACTTATAGGTACAGTGAAATTTTATTTATTTGATAAATTATTATTAATAGAGGTAAATATATTTATCATTATATAAAAAATACGTGCACACAAATTATTATTTATTTTATGAAATAGGAAAAGCAAGTCAAGTATAATTTTAGACAAATAGACTTAAACTAAAGGACATTACAACATCCGCCAGATGATGATTGCTGTATGCGTTGGAGGGGGATTAATAATGGTAGGAAAAAAATTCCTTTAATCCTACGTGGACATACATTTCTAGCCGAAAAAAATACTGTACGTAAATGCAACATAAAGTGACAGATTCTATTTACATCCAGAACTTTCCAAATCTTCCATCGGGTGCAGTTATTGAAATACAACATTTACCACCGACAATTAATAATAATAATAATAATAATCAGCATCCACCATTTATAAATATTAATAAGCTTCCAACACATCCGAAAGTTTCCCAAATTATTCCTCAAGATATTTCATTAGAACAATTATTGGAGGAGCTGCATAAGCATGTTAATCCTCATGATCAAAATGGATTGAATCCATTTCCACAATCCCATCCTTCTTCCAATAAACAACATCAAAATGATCAAATTGTTAGTGGAAGCAAAAATACGAATAAAACAACTATTAGTGGTCAATCAGAAGGTAAACATTTGGGGATTATTTTTACATATTAGATAAGCTTTTTTATTATCTGAGAGATTAAATTTAGTTATTACTTAATGACTAAAGTTCATTGAACTTAATAGAATTATTAATAGAGTACTAATTAGAATTTAATTTAGTAGATCTATTACCAGATAAAGAATACAAAATCAAAATCATTGTTAGAAATAGAGTATTCATCACATTTATGCATCATGATTCATACACTTGTTATCTTAAAATAGCATTGGGTGGAAAAGGAAGGTTTATCATTATATAAAATTTCTTTTGAACCAAGTAAGGAATTTACCCTTCTCAGCCTTCGTTTGAAGGTTATTTGATAGATATGAAATTCACTGCATTGATACATGTCCTTACTTTAACAATAGTCTATAAGAATCTTGACAGGGGTAGTTTTTTTTTATGTTGGCTGACCTTCTTTGCTATTAGAAAGCTACCACCTATGAAGATTTCTAGACATGACTAACATGTACCAGACATCCCCTCCAGTACATACATTTATATTTAAATAATTTTCTCAAGAAAGAAATAACGACATTTCCTTTACTACCTCTCTCTACGACAGTCATATTCGACTGTCGTCGCTCCATGCACTATTACACATATACCCCATTTCAAGCTCTAACATTTCTAAAATACCCCCAATTAAAATAAGTATTGTTATAAATAATTGTATATAATCTCAACGTTTAATTAAAAAGTATAAATAGTGTAAATAGTAAATAAATCAGTGTGTCAATCAACCCTGTGCTTCCACCCTTTCATACAACATACAAATTATTGTTGTCACTTGGTGTTTTGGCTGGAACGTAAACCAGTTCAAAACAATCATGATTACACTGAGGTGAGTTTTTTTCATTTTAATTGATGGGAAAAAAAAAGGGAATCTGATTTGATTGTTCACATTTCAGGGACGTGCATAACAATTCTTCAAATTTTAAAGTCAACTGACTGAATTAAGTGCTGAGTCACATATACACTAATATTATTACTCACTAATTTTACTAATATTCACATTGAAAAATTAAAAAACTGAAGTAGACTAAATGCGAGCTATTTTTTTTTTTTTTCTCTGGGGAGTATAGAGAGATAGTGAGTTACAGAGAGTTCTTGGAGAGTGATTCAGAGAAAATTTACTAGAGAGGAAAATGACTGTTCTCGTCGAAGAATCTTTTTGAAGTCGTAAGGTTTTTTTCCTTGATCAAGAATGCCAAAAACTCCCCCCTCATCGCTCACCTAAGCTTCCAAGAAATAACTAAAATAAGAGAAGAGATAATTGAGCTCACCAACGGTTACAACATTTTCTGGTGATATAGAAAGCAGATAATCAAAAAAAGTGTCAATTTTAATTGTACGTCTAGAAAGGTATCAATTAGCTACATTTAGTACCAAGTATTAACTTTTTAAAAATGGTCCATATTTGTGAAGGCATGAGAAATGAAAAGGAGATAAGCATCCAACTATGGGTATGCTATTGTTTCCGTTTCTAAAAGAAGAAATATAAACGTCATATATTTATTATACCTGGAGATTAAAGGAATTTTCAGAAATACAAAAAAAAAAAATAGAGAGAAACTTAGCCCCAATCTCCAACAATATCGATTATAGTTGGAGGTTTATTTAACAAATGGAAAAATTAAAACGAGTAATGTACAAGATTTCATAACAAATTACCAAGAACAGCACCATCTGTAGGTGCACCTGAAGGTAAAATTAATAAATACTTTAAAATTAAAATTAATAATACTTTCGATTAATCTACACATTTCTGCGCTTTCCTTCTTACTATTCGACGGCAACCCAACCGGCGTTTGTAACCCGCCTTGAGGGGAACACCAGAGATGAAATATAAGCTGGTCCTTTTGGGTACCCATTATTTAATTAAAGTGGGTATTTTTAATGTTGGATACTCATTTTATTTTGTTTCTCTTTAAGTTAATAGCACCGATTTTTTACAATTGTGTTTTCCATAGTTGATGTTGCAAATACAATTTTACCAACAGGATTAGATCGTTATTTTATATTTTGGGCCCATAGCGGGGTTAAAATGTTTAAGCAAATCAGTCAAGACAAAATTCTATTTGAAGATGAATAAATCAAAACACAATTTAGTTTTTTAAATAGATACTCTCAAATATCAACAGGGTCACAAGGAAATATTCAAATATAGGTGAAAATACACAACTATATTTATTTACATACATTTTATACGTATACGTATAAAATAATTTGATAAATTATTATTAATAGACATAAATATATTTATCATTTTATAAAAAATACGTGTACACAAATTATTATTTATTTCATTAAATAAGAAAAGCAAGTCAAGTATAATTTTAGACAAATAGACTTAAACAAATTATAAAAGTATAAAAAAACATAAAACATAAACCACAATTTACAATTCACAAATTAAAAAGAATGTAAATATTTTGATATTTTAATTTCAATGCAATTAGCTGTCCAGTAATCCCGTTGTATAGTTTACAAATACAAACACATTCTATTTGAATATTTAAATACAATTTAGAACTGCGTTGCATTTTATGCCATGCGCATTAAAACAATTTATATCAACTGCTTAAGCTGGTGCTAATTCTTGTCAAATTATAAACTAATTCATTGATTAATTTTAGTCTAATTTATAATTTACTTAGTAATATTGGGTTGCAAGAAATCTGCAGACATTTTAATAACCGTTTTCTTTTCAATTATCGCTTAGATTTGATGAACTCGTCGATGGTCCAGCTTCAGCTGATTTAGTTCCTGAAATATTTTTCAACGTAGAAATAAACTGACGATTCACAAAAATGGGATTGAAGGAAAATTAATTGGCCCCATTCATTTAATTGCGTGAACAATTTTGAATATAAAAAATAGAAAAAAAAACATCGAAACATTTCTGCTTAAATGAATGCAGCCAGTGAAATTATTTTTTAAAATAAATGAAAGATTTTTTACCGGTACAACATTTCCTATGGTTGTGTAATTGATATGAATAAGTGAACCTGTTATCGCATTCTGGGCATTCAAATGGTTTTTCTCCTGAAATGTTAAATGAAACGCTCATCGAAAATTGTCAATTAATATGATGAATAAAAATATTGAGAAACTCATTTCTTACCAGTGTGAATTCTTTTATGTCTCGCTAAGTTTCCTGCGTCAGCACTGCATAATCGCAAAATTTGCATTTAAATGGCTTATCACCTGAAAATTTTATTGAAAGTATCATTCAAAATTAATAGTGGTAATTAATTATAGAAATAAATAAATATATATATATATATTAATTATTTATATCGGATAATGTAAGTTAATTTTACTTAGCTTTTTTTTTGGATTTTCTATCCTGTTATAATTTGTTTTTATTTTATTCACGTTTCGTTTTTTAAATATTTTTCAAAGAGTTCCTTCTCTTCGTAATTTCGCCTTGATATGCCAATTTTTAATTTGGAAAATCAAACATCAAAAAAAGAAGGAATTCTTTTAAACAGATTTAAATATCGAAACTTCCGTCAGTAGGAAGAAAATAAAAACGAATTATAACAGGATAGAAAATCCAAAAAAAAGCTAAATAGATATAAAAATATTGGAAAACTCATTAATATAATTTTTCTACGACCATAAAAAAGTGATTAATTTTCGTCACTTATGATGAAAAAACTTAAAAATATATACAATTAGAATATAATGATTGAATTTTTAAAAGAATAATGGGAAAACATTATTTAGCAACAAAATATTTTGGTGCATTTCACTTTTTTAAAATCAAAAATTAAACATTTAAAAGATTTTCGGACTTCACTTCAATCGGCGAAGGCGCTGGGCAGCGCCTTCGTAGATTTAAAAACTAAAACTGATTGTGTTAAATTCCAAAAATGAAAATTATTTCAATCAAGGTAAAAAATAATTGAAACACGCATTGGAAATACAAAAATGCACAAAATGATTCATCAAATATCATAAAATGGTGGATATTTCTTCAATTTTCCACATTTAAATAAATGTTTAATTATTTAAGTTCGGGCGGAGTCTCGTTTCGTATTGTTCGCGTAATGCGCATGTTGAAATAATCTTATTTTTTTTGTTAGTGTGAATTCTCACGTGATCGTTCAAGTGCTCTTTTCGAGTAAATTTTTTACCGCATATTTTGCATTCAAATGGTCTGTCTCCTAAAATATTAAATGAGAGTACCATTGAAAATTAATATTTCATTAGACAAATACAAATATTTCAGAACTGATTAGGATTAGGTCTGGATAAATGTATCCATGCAGCCGATACGAATCGATACGCAATTATGCGCCATCTTACACCCCTAATTAAGATATTTAATTTCTTACCACTGTGAATTCTTTCATGTCTCGCTAATTGACCTGCTCGAGCACTTGCATAATCGCAAAATTTGCATTTAAATGGCTTATCACCTGAAATATTTAGTAGATGTGAGCTTTAATAAAATAAATTGAGGATAATTAAAATTAAATCTATCCATTAATTGGATAAAATTTTCAAATATTTATAAAAGCAATTATCGAAGTAGCCAGTGTCCTTACTAGTATGAGTTATCATGTGACTCTTCAACCGATTGTTCAGATTTTGACCCTTAAATGTCTTGGAGCATGTTGGGCATACCAATAGATTTTCTCCTGAAATATGTATTTATTGAACTGGTGAAATCTTAACAATTGAAAAAAACAAATGTCACTTAGTAAATATAAATTTATTTTTATTGGCTTTGATTTGACGTTTCGGTTAACATTCAACAACTTGAAAAATGCTTCAAATGTATTTAAAATGTTTTTAAAATTAAGAAATTCGACGTTCTGTCAGACTAGAATCTTCTTATTAAATCAAACTGATATAAAAGTGAAGATTACCTTGGCTTGTTTCACCCTCTGGATCTACTTCATGTTGTTCTGTTTCTATTTCATTATCTACGATTTCCAAATTATCTGAAGCAGAATTATCAAATGATTGTGCAGCCGAGGCCGACTTGATCGCGTTGTTTTCCTCTTGATTTTCCGAAACATTTGGATATTCTTCGTCGCCTAATTTTTTTGTAGGTGCTCTTAAATCCGATGTGTTCTCATCCATTTCGCGATAAATAATAAAATATTTAAAAACGTCTAAGCAAATCAATCAATACAAAATTTTATTTGAAAATGAATAAATCAAAATAAAATTTATTTTTTTAAATAGACCCTCTTAAATATAAACAAGTACACAAAGAAATATTAAAATAGATAAAAAATATAACAAATATTTATTTATTTTATTTACATGCGCATATCTAAGTAGTGTTTTAAATTCCATTCTGTTATTCCAAGACGGATATCCACCCAATGGTGGATTATTGTTGATCTGTTTTGATTTTCTGTCCATTCTACGTATTTATTTACGAAATAATTGTTATTAAGCAAATATCATGACATTCTGTAATTCTTAATTTACAGTTTTCTGTTTAATTCAGAATTAAACTTTATGTTTGTTCACTAGTTTTCCAACATTAATTACTTTAATTTAACTATCGTTGAAGTTAAAATTGCTATTTTCTTCAATTATAAAATAGCATACGATTTATCCAAGATAAAATATTTTAATTTCAGATGTTATTGCGAAATGGGCAATGTCGAATGTGAAACCACATGTGCTCCAGTGCCAGATCTACCACCACCAGATCTACGCTGTTCACCAAAAGGAGCCACATTACAGCATCCACCAGATGATGATTGTTGTATGCGTTGGAGGGGGATTAATAATGGTAGGAAAAAAATTCCTTTAATCCTACGTGGACATACATTGCTAGCCGAAAAAAATACTGTACGTAAATCCAACATAAGGTGACAGGCTCCATTTACTGACCATCAGATTTTTAATTAGCACCAATTTAAATTGTACCTGTTACGGATATGGTTATTATCATCCATTTTCTGGCTGAAACTCTTCAACCATTTAAACTAATCAGATTGAGTGGATTTTCATTTATTACAGCACCAACCACCAATGCCACCATCACCACCACCACCACCACCAATAACAACCAAACGATATTAACTGACATCGAAAAGAACGAGCCCCACAACTATTTGGGCCACATAAAAAAATTACCCTCGAAAAATTCTTAAATTATAATTTATATAATTTTTTTATATTTTTACATTTAAATTGAATTAGAATATAATTACAATTAATAATTCTATAAATTGATAAATGAAATTAGTACGAAAATAAATTATGTAGTTGCTGGTGACATCGAAGGCCATAATAAGAATTCATGTTATTTGTATGTGAATGTTGGTCAAAAATTTAAAAATATATGCAGATTTGAAAATATTAAATTTAAAATTGATACGGGTGCTAGTGCAAATTTAATCTCTTTAAGTCAATTTCAAAAATGTAAATTTAATAGAAACAACTTAAAAATAGATCAGTAACTTGTACGAATTGGAAGAAATTCCAATGATAGGGACAGTAATATAGAGAATGAAGTATTGTTTTATAAGTATACTAAAAATACTTTTGGGTCTCTTTTAAGTTTACAGACTATTAAAGAATTTAACATGATAAAAATTAATCATGAAATTGAAAATGTTGCATGGAATAAATTGAATAAAATTAATGAGTATGCTAATTATGTAATGCAATATAAAAGTTTATTTGAAGGAATTGGCAAAATAAAAAAGTTATGTCACATAGAAAATTGAAAATAATTTTAGGCCTGTTGTTAATCGGATTAGAAAGATTTCTATTTGCTTTTGAAAGAAAATTTAAATCATATTTGAAAGACATTGGAAAGAATGGAATTATTTCAAAGGTAAATGATATTATTGAATGGCTAAATTCTTTTGTTATCGTTCATTAAAAGAAAGGCTCTTTCTTTAAGTGTTTATGCGTTTAGACACGGGTGATGTGTCTAAACACCATGTTTCCAATGGTTTTCGGAGTATATCCCTTGATAAGGTATCGAGTAAATTGTATTCATCTGGTATGCCATACGGCCGATATAAGTTTTGTAGATTACCCTTCAATATAAAGATAGCTAATGCCGTATTTCAACAATACTTTAAAGAA
The DNA here is from genome assembly GCA_949748235.1 of Platypus cylindrus. Taxonomy (NCBI): domain Eukaryota; kingdom Metazoa; phylum Arthropoda; class Insecta; order Coleoptera; family Curculionidae; genus Platypus; species Platypus cylindrus. The sequence continues at coordinate 11,540,630 of OX456492.1, read as the reverse complement.
ATTTTTGACATACCAGGTGTAGAAATCTATATAGATGATAATTTAATATATGTGACTACAAAAAAAGAACATGATAAGATTTTATTGAAAGTTTTTACTGTAGCGGAGAAAAATAATATAAGGTTCAATTTAGATAAATGGGGCAGAATATTTAGGATACAAGTTTTGCGGATAAAGGAATCGCAATTGATCAAAGTAAGATTGAGGCTATAAATGATATGCCAATGCCTAAAGGTAAGAAATATGTTCAAAGATTTTTATATTTTTAACGTATGTTTGGCGTGAGAAATTAAAAGGAGATAAGCATCCAACTATGGGTATGCTATTGTTTCCGTTCCTAAAAGAAGAAATATAAACGTCATATATTTATTATACCTGGAGATTAAAGGAATTTTCAGAAATACAAAAAAAAAAAAATAGAGAGAAACTTAGCCACAATCTGCAACAATATCGATTATAGTTGGAGGTTTATTTAACAAATGGAAAAATTAAAACGAGTAATATACAAGATTTCATAACAAATTGCCAAGGACAGAACCATCTGTAGGTGCACCTGAAGGTAAAATTAATAAATATTGTATACAAACGAATGGAACCAATTTAATCGCGTTTGTTCTTCTAGAAAAAGAAGCTAGAGCGCGAATTTTAGATAGTGCACATGTCGATTATTACAAGCCATTAGTTGTTGTAGCAGTTTTAGCTGCAATGGCAATTTTAAGTAGAGTAATCCTTCTATTAATTTTGATACGACGGCATAATCAAAACAAAGCATCAATTACAACACCAAATTCAAGGATAAATCAATCGGCATACGATAATCCAACGTATAAAGTTGAAATTCAACAGGAAACAATGGGTGAGTTAAACCATGATTTTGTTATAATCGTAGTTTATTAAAAGCTTAATGGGTTTCGTGTCTGTTTTGTAGGATTATGAAAATGCCAGAAAAAAAATACAAAAATATTTTGTTTGTGCAATGTTGGAGATACATGCTCCACCCTTTATTTCGAACAACTTTCTACTGTTGCTACCTTATAACTACCCTGTCAGAGGGGGGTAGACTCTGCCGGGGGCAGAAGGGATAGGGGGTGTAGGATAGACGAGAGGGACGAGTAGTACGAGAGCGAAGTAGTAGTACATCGGGTAGGAGAGAGAATATTCGGTATTACTCATCGAAAGGCATCGAAATATAGTTAACTCGTCCAGATTTTTTTTTAGTATTAATTTTATCGCAATTCGCTTCGCAGATTATATTAAATTTAAAGCTTTAATTAAGTATTGTGAGAACTATTGTAATAAGGAAAAAAAATACATATATAAAATTTAATAAAACGATTTTTAGTTTATAAACGTCAAGTTTGTAAAATAAAAAATTCGAAATTCTTATGTTCGATAAAACCCAAACATAAAATGGTCCTTCGAGCCGGATAATTAAAAGTGAATCGTGATAGAAGTGAAAAGTTCATGCAAAACTAATTTTATCTCAGTAATTGGACCTGAGTTAAGTATCGAAAAAAAATTGTTGGTGGATCATCAATCAGAGCTATCTAAGAATTACTCCACTGGTTCCTGGTATCATCGTTCATCGTCCATCTCAGCATCATCCAATTCAACAGCTAAGAATCAAGGGCAAGGAAAGGTTAGCTAGATTAGAGACATTTAAAATAGTTTAGTACATTGTAATTTCATCGATTCAGAATTTTCTAAAGATTAAGTTTATACCCAATGGAGGGTTTAAAAAAGATAAGAGGCTGTGCCAAGAGTACCATTACAAAACTAGGCTCTTTCCTTGATAAAAATATTAATACCGAAACTAACATAAATCAATTCAGGAAGAAATTCTTGAAATTGAAAAACTTGATACTGACGTTGAGGATGATGAAGTCTTCGAAAGCAACTATTTGTAATATTTATTGTAAACTAGTAGCGCAAATCGAGAAATCAACTTGAATCGGTGAGTCGACCGATTCAAATTCGAATTCTAATTATATTATTGAAATGTTAAATAAAACGAATCAAGGTTTTATAACAGAATTAATGAGAGAGCTCTCGTTAACTTCACCAGCAGGTGTAGTAGAATCTCAGGTGAAATTACCAGAGATTAAGATACCAATATTTTCAGGAACGACTTGTCCAGATATTTTAAAACAAGAAAAGAATACAACGTGTGAAATGTGTGTATTGCTCAGATTGGCATACTGTTTATAAATGTATATACAATTTAAAAAATTGCCTGTGAATCAAAGAATCACTTTTGTTCAAACAAAAATTTATGTAATAAATGTTTAATATACACACATCCAATAAAATTGTGTAAAAGTAAAAATTGCATACTTTGTGGAGGTTATAAAAAATAACAAACTGGAGAACTCGTCCGATAATTGTCAACGAGACAACAAACAAGTGAATAACGAACAAAATCACTATACCGATGCGTTGAATAATAATTCACTATCGAATCAAAATAGCTTATCGCTTTCAGTCACTTCAACGAAAAATAATAAAGTTTTGCTCGCTACAGCTATTGTTACAATTCCAGATAGTAATGGTAAAACATTTAACGCTAGACGTTTGCTGGATTGTGGCAGTCAATCAGGCTTGAGTACATCCGACCTCGTATCTAAACTAAATTTAAAATCAGTTCGAAACTGTTTAGAAATTTCTGGCATATCGCAGACTAGTACCTATACAAATAAATTAGTAAAATTAAAAATACGTGCACAAAACTCCCATATGAAAGAAATCCTTGTGTCCTATGCAGTTCTAGATGAAATAACGTGCAATTTGCCTCAAAATAATCTCGATATAAGAAACTTCTAAGTTGCCTAAAAATATATAATTAGCTGACCCGGAGTTCCATGTTTCATCTAAAATTGATATTTTAATCGGTGCCGACATTTATTATGATCTGGTAATTCCGGGGAATAATCAAATTAGGGAAAGACTATCCTACTTTAATAAACACTATTTTTGGATATGTTTTGGGGGGAATTTATATTGAACAAAACTCTCAAATCGAAGAATCTGCAAGAATTGTGCACAAGACAAAGATTGCCTTGTCTTGTGCTTTCTCGTGGCATAATGTCTCCAAAATAAGACGCCATCGCAAATTTTATATAATAAATTAATAGTTATTTTTTAATATATTTTTACCCAACCCTGTAGCACGACACTGATCGTAAAATTAATAAAATGGAAGACAATCAAAATTATGACCATTTTTCAAATAAAAATTGCTGTATTTTATTAAATATTCCTTATTGCAATCATAGTTTTAATCTGCTACAATAAAATCTCCGATTTTCCTTAAAAATAGGAAAATTTAATTTTCCCATTAGAGAAATGTTAAAGATGTAGTTTCTGCTAATCGCAGCGCCCCCTGCTAATAGTAGCCCGGTCTTTTTCTCGTTTCCACTCCTTCTGATAGTTCTCCATAGTTTAAATAAACTGTATTTATAGGTTATGTGCAACTATATGAGCAGATTAAAATCGTACAAAGATTTATCGATTGATTCGTTCATTTTAAAACTACAACAAATTGATTAAAAGCGGAATTATCAAAGTGTGCGTGCATGTCACTATATTACTTACTATTAAAACTTTTTTAATTACTTAAACTGAAATGTCAGTATGGATTAAATCTTTTCAATTTAGAAAAAATTAAACATAAAAACATTATAATACCATCTCTCTCTCTCTCTCTCTCTCTCTTTCTTTCACTATTATTCACAACTCCATATATATTGGAGTATATATCCGCCATCGATATTTTGTTTCTCTTTAAGTTAATAGTACCGATTTTTTACAATTGTGTTTTCCATAGTTGATGTTGCAAATACAATTTTACCAACAGGATTAGATCGTTTTTGGGCCAATAGTGGGGTTAAAATGTTTAAGCAAATCAGTCAAGACAAAATTCTATTTGAAGATGAATAAATCAAAACACAATTTAGTTTTTTAAATAGATACTCTCAAATATCAACAGGGTCACGAGGAAATATTCAAATATAGATGAAAACATACAACTATATTTATTTACATACATTTTATACGTATACGTATAGTGCAATTTTATTTATTTGATAAATTATTATTAATAGACATAAATATATTTATCATTATATAAAAAATACATGCACACAAATTATTATTTATTTTATGAAATAAGAAAAGCAAGTAAAGTATAATTTTAGACAAATAGACTTAAACAAATTAAAAAAGTATGACAAAAACATAAAACACAATTTACAATTCACAAATTAAAAAGAATGTAAATATTTTGATATTTTAAATTTAAATGCAATTAGCTGTCCAGTCAATCCCGTTGAATAGTTTGAAATACAAACCCATTCTATTTGAGTATCTAAGTACAATTTAGAACTGCGTTTCATTTTATGCCATGCGCATTAAAACAATTTATATCAACTGCTTAAACTGGTGCTAATTCTTGTCAAATTCTAAATTAATTCATTGATTAATTTTAGTCTAATTTATAATTTACTTAGTAATATTGGGTTGTAAGAAATCTGCAGACATTTTAATAATCGTTTTCTTTTTAATTATCTTTTTGATTTGATGAACTCGTCGATGGTCCAGCTTCAGCTGATTTAGTTCCTGAAATATTTTTCAACGTAGAAATAAACTGACGATTCACAAAAATGGGATTGAAGGAAAATTAATTGACCCCATTCATTTAATTGCGTGAACAATTTTGAATATAAAAAATAGAAAAAAAAACATCGAAACATTTCTGTTTAAATGAATGCAGCCAGTGAAATTATTTTTTAAAATGAATGAAAAATTTGTTACCCGTACAACAATTCATATGGTTGTGTAATTGATATGAATAAGTGAACCTGTTACCGCATCCTGGGCATTGATATGGTTTTTCTCCTGAAATGTTAAATGAAACGCTCATCGAAAATTATCAATTAATATGATGAATAAAAATATTGAGAAACTCATTAATATTTTTTAATTCTTACCAGTGTGTGTTCTTTTATGTCTCGCTAAGTTTCCTGCGTCAGCACTTGCATAATCGCAAAATTTGCATTTAAATGGCTTATCACCTGAAAATTTTATTGAAAGTATCATTCAAAATTGATAGTGGTAATTAATTATAGAAATAAATAAATATATATATATATATATATTAATTATTTATATTGGATAATGTAAGTTAATTTTACTTAGCTTTTTTTTTGGAGTTTCAATCCTGTTATAATTTGTTTTTATTTTATTCACGTTTCGTTTTTTAAATATTTTTCAAAGGGTTCCTTCTTTTCGTAATTTCGCCTTGATATGTCAATTTTTAATTTGGAAAATCAAACATCAAAAAAAGAAGGAACTCTTTTAAACAGATTTAAGTATCGAAACTTCCGTCAGTAGGAAGAAAATAAAAACGAATTATGACAGGATAGAAAATCCAAAAAAAAGCTAAATAGAAATAAAAATATTGAGAAACTCATTAATATAATTTTTCTACGACAATTTCCTATAAAAAAATGATTAATTTTCGTCACTTGTGATGAAAAAACTTAAAAATATATACAATTAGAATATAATGATTTAATTTTTAAAAGAATAATGGGAAAACATTATTTAGCACCAAAATATAAACAATTTCCCTTTTTTAAAATCAAAAATTAAACATTTAAAAGATTTCCGGACTTCACTTTAATCGACGAAGGCGCTGCCCAGCGCCTTCGTAGATTTAAAAACTAAAACTGATTGTGTTAAATTTCAAAAATGAAAATTATTAATTTAATCAGAAATGTACAAAATGATTCATCAAATATCATAAAATGGTGGATATTGCTTCAATTTTCCACATTTAAATAAATGTTTAATTATTTAAGTTCGGGCGGAGTCTCGTGTCGTATTGTTCGCGTAATGCGCATATAAAAATAATCTGCTATTATTTTTTTATCAGTGTGAATTCTCACGTGTTCGTTCAAGTGCTCAATTTTTGCATGCAAATGTCCTTTTCCGGAAATATAAAATGAAACACTCATTGAAAATTGGCAATTAATGCGATAAATAAAAATATGTATTAATTTTTTTTATATTGGCTAGTAATATGATAATTTTCCTTAGCTTTTTTTAGATTTCCTATCCTGCTATTATTTCTTTTTTATTTTCTCTACTCTGACAGCTGTTTCGATATGTTAAATCTTTCTCAAAGTGGTCTTTCGCTTTGAGAAAGGAATAGAGAAAATAAGAAAGAAATAAAAACAGGATAAGAAATCCAAAAAAGTAAGTAAAAAAAGAAAAAATATTAAAAATATTGAGAAACTCATTTCTTACCAGTGTGCGTTCTTTCATGGACTGCTAAGTTTCCGGGGGTAGCACATGCATAAGGGCAAAATTTGCATTTAAATGGCTTATCACCTGAAAAATTTATTGAAATTATTATTGATAATTGACAGTAGTAGTTAATTAAAGAAACAAGAATATCGAGATATTCTTACCAGTGTGAATTCTGACGTGTTCGGTCAAGTGGTGATTTAGAGTAAATTTTTTACCGCATATTTCGCATTCAAATGGTCTGTTTCCTGAAATGTTAAATGAAAGTACCATTGAAAATCAATACTTAATTAGACGAATAAAAATGTTTCAGAACTTATTAGGGTTAGGTCTGGATAAATGTATCCATGCAGCCGATACGAATCGATACGCAATTATGCGCCATCTTACACCCCTAATTAAGATTTAATTTCTTACCAGTGTGAATTCTTTCATGTTTCACTAAGTTTCCTGCGTCAGCACTTGCATAATCGCAAAATTTGCATTCAAATGGCTTATCACCTGAAATATTTAGTAGATGTGAATTTAAAAAAAATAAATTGAGGATAATTAAAATTAAATTTATCCATTGATTGGATAAAATTTTCTAATATTTATAAAAGCAATTATCGAAGTATCCTTACTAGTATGAGTTCTCATGTGTCTCTTTAACCGATAGTTCAGATCTCGACCTTTAAATGTCTTGGAGCATGTTGGGCATACCAATAGTTTTTCTCCTGAAATATGTATTTATTGAACTGGTGAAATCTTAACAATTTGAAAAAACAAATCTCCCTTAGTAATATAAGTTTATTTTTATTGGCTTTGATTTGACGTTTCGGTTAACATTCAACAATTTGAAAAATGCTTCAAATGTATTTAAAATGTTTTTAAAATTAAGAAATTCGACGTTTTGTCAGACTAGAATCTTTTTATTAAATGAAACTGATATAAAAGTGAAGATTACCTTGGCTTGTTTCACCCTCTGGATCTACTTCATGTTGTTCTGTTTCTATTTCATTATCTACGATCTCCAAATTATCTGTACCAGAATTATCAAATGATTGTGCAGCCGAGGCCGATTCGATCGCGTTTTTATCCTTTTCATTTTCCGAAACATTTGGATGTTCTTCGTCGACTAATTTTTTTTTAAGTACTCTTAAGTCCAGTGGAAGACTGTTGTCATCCATTTCGCGACAAATAATAAAATATTTAAAAACGTCTAAGCAAATCAATCAACACAAAATTTTATTTGAAAATGAACAAATCAAAATAAATTTTATTTTTCTAAATAGACCCTCTTAAATATAAACAGGTACACAAAAGAAATATTAAAATAGGTAAAAAATATAACAAATATTTATTTATTTTATTTACATGCGCACATCTAAGTAGTGTTTTAAATTCCATTCTGTTATTCCAAGATGGAGATCCACCCAATGGTGGATTATTGTTGATCTGTTTTGATTTTCGTTCCATTCTACCTATTTATTTACGAAATAATTGTTATTAAGAAAATATCATGACATTCTGTAATTCTTAATTTACAGTTTTCTGTTTAATTCAGAATTAAACGTTTATGTTTAATTCTGTTTAATTTATGTTTGTTCACTAGTTTTTCAACATAGCATACTTGAATTTAACTATCGTTGAAGTTAAAATTGCTATTTTCTTCAATTATATAATAGCATACGATTTATCCAAGATAAATTATTTGAACTTTAGATGTTATTGCGAAATGGGCAATGTCGAATGTGAAACCACATGTGCTCCAGTGCCAGCTCTACCACCACCAGATCTACGCTGTTCACCAAAAGGAGCCACATTACAACATCCGCCAGATGGTGATTGCTGTATGCATTGGAGGGGGATTAATAATGGTAGGAAAAAAATTCTTTTAATCCTACGTGGACATATATTTCTAGCCGAAAAAAATACTGTACGTAAATGAAACATAAGGTGTCACCTTATGTTTCATGGCTCCATTTCACCTTATGGCTCCATTTACTGACCATCAGATTGTTAATTAGCGCCAATTTAAATTGTACTTGTTACGGATATGGTTATTATCATCCATTTTCTGGCTGAAACTCTTCAACCATTTAAGTTAATCAGATTGAGTAGATTTTCATTTATTACAGCACCAACCACCAATGCCACCATCACCACCACCACCAATAACAACCAAACGATAATAACTGACATCGAAAAGAACGAGCCCCAAAACTATTTGGGCCACATAAAAAAATTATCTTCGCAAATTCTTGGACCGCTAAAAGTTTACGAAAACGATGATTCCACTAATACATTAAAAATTGACAATGATGTTAATAGAAAACCAATTTTGCAACCCAATGAAAACCCGTATTATAAAGTCACAAATAAAATGGCTAATCTGCCAGATTTTCCTTCGATGTTAAATAATAATAAAATGAATCAATCTCTTAGAAAATTCATTAAAACATTACCACCACCACCACCACAACAACAACAACAAAATACCCCAATTCCATTGTATCCAAATCATTCCGCTCAACATGATGATATTTTACATATATTCGAACGCCATCCAGAACTTTCCAAATCTTCCATCGGGTGCAGTTGTTGAAATAGAACATTTACCACCGACAATTAATAATAATAATAATAATAATAATAATCAACATCCACCATTTTTAAATGTTAATAATCGTCCAACACATCCGAAACCTTCCCAAATTATTCCTCAAGATATTTCATTAGAACAATGTCCTGGTGTTAATGCAGAGCAAATCAGCAGAATCGGAGGACATTAATCAATATCGTATACATAAAAATTTTCGCACATGATATGCGCATAGACTGGTCGGTCTACGGCAATATCAATGTGCTTGTATTTGACAATCTTCATTTTATCATAATTAAACAATCTTGTTTATTTGTCTTAAACCATTTAGGGGCCAATATTGACATCTTATATTTGATGATACAGATTGAGCGCCAGCGTGGCCCAATCTAATGTGTTCTCGAGCTATTAAGAGATTTGTTAAATGAGAATGATCTGGTGGCAATATAAGATGATTTTGCCTATATGGAATAACAGCGTTCTCTGACCGACTTCCTACACATAAAAATCCAAAATGGTCAATAAAGGGATTCAGAAATGTCCATTTTCTTTTTATTGATAAATAAGGTTTGTTATTTTTTAGTTCAAAAATTTCGTTATGAAATGCGGCGATTTGCATTTGCATAATGATTTTGTCATGATCACGTCTTAATTCTTCAGTCATTAATTTTTATGGCCAGTGTAAGTTTTCTTTGATTGTTGGTTAGCTTTATTGTATAAAGGGGACGGAGTACTAGCATTTTGTTTTTCATTAAATGATTTATTAAAAGCAAAATGAGCTACTTTAGCTGATTGTTTACCAGTGTACGATAAAAATTTTGGAGGTTGCAATTCACTTGTTGAAATATTTTCCAAAATTTTGCATCCTATTTACATAAATGTAAATAATTCGGATATTGTTGGTGGTGATTTTATATCTCTTTCAGATTCCAAAACCCGCTTTGTGTTATTATCTAGCTTTCTTTCTAATATGTTTGGCAGTAATAAGTCCAAGGATTCTACCGGGCATTTTAGATTTTTTAAACATTCTAAACTATAGTTGCAGGTCGTTGTAAATTCCTTAAGTGTATTGGCCGCAATTTTTCAAACTTTAGGGTAATTAATTATAGAATTTAGCAATGTATTCATAGTGGCCAAATTGATATGGTATCGTTCGATTAATATATTCAACGCGAGTTCAAAATTGTCATTTATTTAAAATTGTTAGTGATTCAACTAAGCGAATAGGTTCCCCATTTAACAGAGATTGAAGGTATATAAATTTTTTAATGTTTGTTAAGGTCTCATCGTCTCGAATTAATGCAGAATATAACTGATAAAAAGAGTTCTACTGTGAGATATCTCCAGAGAAAGTGGGAGTGTTTATTTGAGGGAGTTTAACACTCTGCTGTTGACACTGACGCGAGGTTTGCTGGGTAGAACTTTGACTAAGCGAATCACCACCTGGTTGAACATCAGAATTAAGAGAGTCGATTATTGTTTTAATATTAGTTAAGAATGCATAATGATTGTCTTTTGTAGTACTTCTATCAAATCCGTCTTGACTACATATGGCACTTGTTTTGCCGGCGATTTAAATTTCGCTGCTATATGTTGTTTTGGTTCTGTAATTACTAATAATTTTTTTTGTTACGTAGATTTAAATATGTATTTACTTTTCACACAATTTTTGTTTGTATACAATATTTACGTTAATTACTATGCACTTTTTTATCGTTTCTGAACGATGAACTCTACTTATTTTTATATGATTTTGATTGTATCTTTTTTATTGATTGATATTTTTGTTCAGTAGTGATATGTATTATAGAATAAGATTTCCATATTCTGTTCTTATCAAACTTGCATCGAAAATTGTTCAAATTTATTAATTATAAGAATTTTCCAATCACCACTTCGATTAAATTCACGCTTGAGAGAGGGCCCATCAATATACGTTTAATGGTGCTTCAGTGCTCAGTGCGTCCTCTTTATTATGTATATGGGAATGGAACATTCAAGAAGACAGTATACAATTTTACAGTGACTAATTTAAAGTGTTTCTACACAAGTGTATCTCAACAATCATATCTCACAACCAATCACTCACGTGTCTCAAGCATAAGCTCTCTCTCTCTCGCGACAGTAAAGTTACTTACGTGTCGACAAGTATAATTCTAACTCTCTCGCGACAGTAAAGTTACTTACATGTCCTCAAGTGATAAAATAAATCACTAGCTCACTCCATCGCGATAGTAAAAGAAATCTACTGATCGGGAACAAGATTAGCACTGTAAAGTTTATATTCACGGCAAAAGACTTTCTCTCACTACATGAATCTGAGGTGGTTGTTTTGTATTTACATCAAAGTTGTATTATTTCAATCATTGTAAATAATCTCAACCAGTGTTGTAAATAAATGTACATAGTTCAAATTTGGTTTTTTTTGTTGGTGAATTCCAATTGAGTCAGCACCTATCTATTTCTCTTGTTCTGGCAAGAGCCATCACTATTAGCCGAGGCTAGAACACTATTCGTAGCACACAATTAAGCACAAAATAAGATTAATAAAAGAATTGCAATACAGATCGCAGCAGCCATCCCATGGCAAATTTCTCAAAGAAAATAACGATAAAATTGCTCGATTTTTGAGAGATAACAAATTTCCACATAGTTAAGAAAATCTTAAGTAGTAACAGACCACCTCAATCTAAGGCACCCCAAATAATTAAAATGCCAGTGAACAACTTGATGTATTAGTTTTAATTGTTAAATTTTAATTGCATTAAATTAATTTAGTGCAAAAGGCAAGAGATACTGGTTCATTAATTTGCAATCCAGTTTACCAAGAATTAAGTGTTCAAGCAGAAGAATACATTTTAAGCATGATTGAAAATGAGCCGTCAGCCATTTCCCGTGAAATTGCAGGACATGTTGAAGTTTCCAATTCCACAGTGTGGTGTGTATTACGGAAAAATGACCACTATCCGTATCGCATACAAAGTGTCCATTTTTTGGAACCGCAAGATTATTTAAATCGACTACAATTTTGTCATGGGTGATTAGTCAGAATTTAAGGCAATTTGGATTTGCGTCACAAGTTTTATTTACAGACGAGGCATGATTTACACGATTTGGAGTTCTTAATAACAGAAATAGCCACATTTGGAGCGAAGAAGACCCATATGCGTATCGTCCAAGTTGTTTCCAAAAACAGTTACGAATTAATGCATGGGCTAGCATTGTGGGTAATTATTTGATCGGTTTGTTCGTTCTACCTTCCAGTTTAACTAGAGAAAGGTATTTTGATTTTTTGAGGAGCAATTTATGGGAACTATTGTATGATGTCCCCACCAATGACGTCATGATATGTGGTTTATATATGACGGAGCTCCACCTCATTTTTATTCTAATGTTAGATTTTTCTGAATGAAATATTTCCAAATAGATATTTAAAAAGTATTCTTATGACTAAACAAACTTGTTCAATTTTTCTTTTTAATTTATTTTTCTAATATCAAGACTTAAGTAAAAAAATAAAGTTAAGCAAGCCTGACCTTCAGTCATTTGCTATGTGGACAAGTCATTGATCTTTTTTTCCATCGCGTCTTTCATGACTGTTTCGACAACGGTTGCCTACCGTTGCCTGGCGTGAACCGCCGTAGAGTCCAGTGGATATGCACAATATTGTGCAATATTTAAAATTGAGTTTTCAAAAATCAGTTACTAAGAAAAGTTGTTTGTATTGACATCAGGAGTAAGTGGTTTAATTTTCTGACAACCTTGCGCGAACACCCTGTATTATTAATAAATTCAAGATTAAAAAAGTAATTAGTAGGAAGTAGAAGTAATGTAACTGTTTTTTGGATTTCCAAACGTACGTTTTCGTAATAATTATGAATTTTAATTTGTGGTAAGTGTAACAATATTATAGTAAGATAAAACATTAGTTAAGAAAGATAAAAGTAAAAGAGATAATATTTAATAATGTAAAATATAACTAATGCAAGTGTATTTTAAATTTTGTTAATTTTTAATACTTTAATTCTTGATTTTGTGTCTGCTTGATTTTAGAAATATCCTGAATTTCTATACCATTGTAATTTTCGAGAGTCTCGATGATAAAGTGATGATACATTGAAATGTTGACAAAACAAAAAATAAATTCTTTTCAAGTAACGACTGAGAATCTTCATTAGCCTATAATAAAATTAAAATAACAGTAATAGAGCTATTAAAATAATAATAATAAATAATAATAATAATAAATAATAATAATAATAATAGAAACAGTCAAACTATAATACATTCTGTTCATTATAACAACGTCAATTCCAAATTGATACGATTGATTAATTAAAGATAATTAAATCTGAGTCTGGTTACGTCTTCTTAATTAAATTGAATCTTTGTTTCATTTGTTAGTGACATATGTTTGTTTAGAAGGCATCATTAGACTAACTCTGTAACAAATAAATACATGATAATAAAGATTAGATGCTTCCAATATATAAATATTTATAATATATAAATGCTATAGGTTCATAAACACTAGTAGTAGGTTCAGCTAAAACAATTCTGCATGAACAGATATGGGCAATACTGGTTTTATATAGTAGATATCTTTGGTATATAAACTGTAAATATTAAACAGTTAAAATGAGACAAATTATTAGAGTTAGTTGTAACATTAAAATTTTTCTTACCTAAATAATTAATTTAACGATTAGTTTTCTATGATTATTTAGAAAAATATATCACTAGCCCTACCTATTATTTATAATTTGAGATAACACTTATTGATTATTGGAAATCTATTAGATTGTTCGGGATATCGTATCGATTAATGTATGTTATGTCGCTAACACACTTGTCATTGTTCTTAAATTTTCAGAATTTATATATTTCTCATATGTCCAGTTCAATATTTTTGTTGACCTTATGTAATACCATTTCATTTCATCGATAAAGGTGTGATTTTCAATCAGGAGATTTGCCGCACTTTTATGTTTTTTTCAAATCGTATATGTAATTCATTTATTATTGACAGTAGTTAAACAAGGCCGATTCTCCCTCAACTTAGACTCTAGAGGGGGAGTTGTAAATTCAGGGGTAAGGGGGTGGTTTTTAATATGGTGACAATCAAAGGGGTGTGTACAAGTTTAAGGGGTGGGGGGTAATTCAATATGGCGTCAGAGGGGAGGGTACTAAGGGAAAGGGGTAATGGCGTCGTTGGATTTCATTGGATAGGTGGGGAAAGGGGTAATTCAATATGGCGTCGCTGGATTTCATTGGATGGGTGGGGAAAAAGGTAATTCAATATGGCGTCGTTGGATTTCATTGGATGGGTGGGAAAAGGGGTGATTCAATATGGCACCGTTGGATTTGATTGGCTGGGCGAATGGTGGGTCGTCCGGCGTCCATTAGCGTCACCATGGTTATTGTCCAGTTAATTTTAACGCCATTTTGTCCATTTAATGAGAGTCGCTTAATTACTTTAAAGAAAAAAGGCTGCATGCAGATGTAAAAACCATCGAGGCCAGACGGTCTGACGTTATTTGAAAAGCCAAAAAGTTAAGTGATTTTTAATTGGCAGGTTGATAAGCTACCCTGAATATAAAAATAATCTAATCTATAATAGGGTAGATTTCTATTATCTTGAGAAACCAACTAAGTACACAGACGATGAAGAATGTGCTAAATTCAACTGTATAGAGATTAGTGAAAGGAGGAGCCAATCAGTTTATTTATTTATTTTATTTTTCCTATATAAATATGGGCTCATGTGAGCTATTTGTCAAATGCAGTTTCATCTTCAACAACTACATAAAATATTGAAGTTTAAACAATACATATCGAGTGTTTAAATAATTTGGTTTGATAATTCTAATAGGCTACAGGTAAATATTTGCCAAATACAGTTTCATCTTCAACAACTAAAGGTCTCAAGTTTATGTGTTCAGGTAAATATTAATTTATTAGCAATTATTTTTGAAAAATTTATTATTTACTAAATATAATTTATTATATTTTTATTTGTAGAGAAAAATGGATTTAAAATGTCTAAATGCTGCTGCTGTATCATCATCAAAACCAAAAATTGGTATGGATGAACTGGTTCCCGATGAGAAGTATCAAATTTTAAACGTCACAGTAGTCAAAAGTAAATTCGGGGAAGTGATCAAATTAGAATTAGAGAACAATATATTATTTTTACCACAGAGGATGACGGAACCTTTTAAGAAAAATTTGCATTTATTCATTAACAATAAATATTATATTATTTTTAAATGTATAAAAAAAATATCCAACACCATATCAACACCAGAGTTTGAAATTTCTGAATAAAACGCTTATTACTTGAATAATGGTATTTTTATTTTAAATCAGACAATATTTTGTGTTTATTAATTAACATATATTCTCTTAAACAATTACTATATACATCATTAAAACTGTAAACATATTCACAAATTACATTCTTAATATCTTCAGGAGTAACTAGATCCGAAAACAATTCTTTAAAAACAAGTATAATATTACTATAATATGCCTTAAAATCAATTAATATTAATTTTTTAACAACATCAGCAATAAAATAAAAATTAGCTATTAACAAGTTATGTATATTAGTCTCTGTTAAAACAATAGTTTTTCCGCATCTTGTAACTTCCACCATCTTCAGTCCATCAATACCGTTGCTGCCTAAGACAATTATATCATTACACATGATAAAACGTAGATAATCCATATCCATATTTCGAAAATATCCACTAAGAAGCCAATGCATATTAGATATGAACTTTTGCCATTCATTTATTTCGAATATTAAAGTATTGCTTACATTAATGCATGGTCTAAATTCTTTGTATGTGTTTAAACCAATATCGATGAAAATTTCGTTATCAGAAAAAAAAATTTTTTTATTTAAAATAAAACACTCATCATTTGTTTCACGTTCAAACTCGTCTAATAATTCAAAACATTCTTTGTCTATTTGATTGGCACTAAAAACACATTGATTTTCAGAGGACATCGTGCTAGTCAAGATTCTATGAAACAACTAATATTCCCTATAATATATTTGTCTCATCAAGCCAACTATTATGAGAATTATCAAAGCCAAGCCATTTTACATATACCATGTTGCCTCTTTTCTTTAGAACTTTTTCAACTAAATAAACATCTGGTTGTTTTGTTTTCTGCAGCTCATAAGAATAAAAAGCTCCTCTTATGGGTCTCTTATTTATATCTTCCAACAAGTATGTTACAGGATTGGTGTGATTAATTTTAATAATTTTAAATAATTCAGTAGTCCAATTCGGTGTGTAGCCTTTATCGAAAACATGTTTTTCTTTACTAATACGCACTTCATCTCCAATGTTAAGTTTGGATCCAGGAAATATTTTTATGTGATTATACACAGTATCCAATAATTTTCTTTCAATTGTTTCACTAACATCACATGGTCTCATTTTAATTACACTATGTTTTGATTCATTATAATTCTTCACAATAGTGGGTAAAATAGAAATCCATTTGTGTGTGCCATTTAAACTAAAATATTTATATAATCGTTCCTTTATGGTACGAATAGTGCGTTCGGCAATGGCCGCTTTCATTTGTGAATATGTTGAATAATGATTAATATTGTATTGTTGCAACAAACGTTGATAATAATGATTATAGAATTCTTTACCCTGATCGGTATGCAAATTTTTCGGAAAACGCTTAGAAGTCGATAATATTCTAGCAAATGCCGCTGTCACTTTTTCCCCTGTTTTTGATTTTAGTGGTTCAGTCCACACATATTTTGAAAAACAATCGATAACCAACAGAATATATTTAAATTGATTATTTTCTTTAGCATATGTATCCATTTGGGCAAGATCGGCTTGCCATAAATCATCCAGCCCTTTAATAAGCGTTCGTCTCCTAGGGAAATTTTTTCTTATCGATCTATGTAACTCATTAACCACTTGAATTTTTTCGATTGATGCCATTTTACGGCCACAATTTGATTAGCACTAATTCACTATTGAAGTACCTATTTAAGTTTTCTAATATCAAGTTTATTAACTTTATTATTATCAAGAATTGTAATTTGGCTTCCTATATTACTAACAATATTATTAATTTTATTAATTTCGCGTATATTGTTAGTTATATTTATTTGAACTTCATGCAATTTTGAAGCTATTTCCCTACGATCATTAATATGCTTGCTCTTAACATCTTCAATTGCTGTTACTAATTTTTGAATCTTTAGTTCAAGTGCTGTTGATAATTCTTCAATCTTTATTTCAAGTCCTCTATAAAGCAGATTCATTTTATCAGCAAAACCTACTGATTGTTCTCTATGTCTCTCAGACATAACTGCGACATCTTGTTGTACCATCAAATAGAAATTCATGATTGTCTTACATGACTCATCCACATATTTCTTATTAGAAACATCTTCATCTTGGGAGGGTAATTTAACATTACATATTTTTAAACCACCAATATCTAAGTCACCATTTAATGTAAAAGAAAACAATAACGAAGGAGAAGCAACAGGTTGATAATATTTATCAGCTGCACGTCCGAACTTGTCTATACTCATTTCTACTATAGGAAAACGATTAACTAAGAAGAGTTAATATACGATTTTCGCTTCTTTTAATTCTTCAATAATTGATGCAATTTCATTGGTGTGGGAGTTATTTCCAGCATATTTAGATGCAAATAATAATCGTAGTCTATCAACTAGCATTATATCTGGGGGCATGAGTGACGTCAATTTTCGAAGAATGTTGAAAATATTCTTCTATATATTTTTGTGAAACGTTGGGATAATCTTGTAAATTTATTACATTTTTAGCATTCGCCTCTATTATTTCACTATAATCATCGTCAGCTGTCATCATTGTATTATCACTATCAGTATCCGTTTCTTTTAACATAGTTTTTATTTCACTCTCATCTATAGGTTCCTGTTTATTTATTTTCGTCACATTTGATTTCACCTCTGCTTTGATAGGTAATTTTACCGCTTTTTGATTATTTTCAATTTCTTTTAAATGGGTGGTGATAGGAGAAAAAATTCTATTTATTGTGGTATCTTCATTTGATCTCCCCAATTTTAATGCCATATATTTTTTTCGGACATCATTAGCTAATTTTATAATTTTCTGTTTACGTTCTGATTCAACCTTATTTAAAAGCTTCATCATAAACAAATGATTATTAATAGAACTATTCATTAACTTTTATATACTCATCGAACCCCATTCGATAACGTCCATTATTTAATTCAAATTCCTTAACAACAACCAATGGCTTAAATTTATTTAAAGCCATATTGAGAACATAAGGTTTTAAATGTATTATATGATATATCTGGTGTAACATGTTCATCAAACACATGCTTTAAATTAACATCATCCTGTTTGAATAATACAATTACATTACAGTTATCTCTTATTAATTGTTTCGGGATTTTGGAATAAGTTTGACATAAGTATGCCACATCAATAGATTTATGCCGACCCATAGAAAAATATGCCCTAATTTTATCTTGCTTATCACAGGAAACATCATCAAATATAAATACAGAGTTTTCTTTAGCTTCATCAGGATCAGTGATTAATTCATTATCCTTATATGGAAAATATTCAATTTCCTTAACTTGCTGCAAAACATTTTCTAATAATTTATACTTTGGTTGATAAAGAGACTTTGAATATAAATATATATTAGCAAATTTCAGTCCATTAGGATTGAATAACAACGCTAAAAGTGAATTAGTTTTTCCACAACCACTAGGGCCGCAAAATATATCGCGAAAACAATTTGGTAATAATTTACTATGTACACAGATTTTAGACGTGGAATCATCAAAATCTAAATTTTCAATATCGAGCTTAAGATCTTGTGATACTAAATGCATGATTCTAACTGAAAATTTAAAACATCCATTTATTATTTATATATAAAAGCTGCAAAGTTTTAATATGATTTAGTAATATGCAAACTGTTAAACACAAAGGTGCGGGTATTGTAAATTCGTTAATTAATAAATTACCTATTGAATTACATATTCCCGGCTATCAGTGGTGTGGACCTGGTACAAAAGTACAAAAACGATTAGCGCGAGGCGATCCTGGTATTAATCAATTAGACGCCGCCTGTAAGCAGCACGATCTTTTATATAGTTCAAGTTCATCATTGTCTGATACACATAAAGCAAATAAAGAGTTAGAAAATAGTGCTTGGGAACGCGTTAAATCAAAAGATTCTAGTGTTGGTGAAAAAGCCGCGTCTTGGGTTGTTCTAAATACAATGAAAGTTAAAAGAAAAATGGGTATGGGACTGTCATTCAAGACACATGTTGTAAATCCTACATCGAAAAGTTTACGAAAATATGCAGTGAATAATAAAAGTTTACGAAAATCTTCATTAGCTGGATTAAAAGCTGCTCGAATGGCTATTAAAAAAACAGGTGGTAGAAAAAAGATACGACTACCTCGTATTATTCCATTTGAACATAAATCTGGCGGATTTTTACCACTATTGCCAATTCTATCTGCTTTAGGAGCAATGGGAGCTCTAGCTGGTGGAGCATCTACTGTTGTTAAAAATGTAATGGATATCAAAAGGAAAATAAATGATGGCAACAATGCTTCAAAGATTGAAATTGGCAAGAAAGGTTCGGGATTGTATCTTCGAAAAAATTCAAAAGGTTATGGTTTATTTTTAAAAAAGCCCGAAAATTCGAGACGCTGAATTTACCTAATAGAGCTCTGTATGACTATGAAATAATAAACTGTGCAAATAAATTGAAACTACCATATTTTAGAGGTGTATTTATGCGTGATCAGCTACCCAATCATATACATCGTAATGAAAGTGCTATTGTTAATTTAGATTTGAATGTCAATGCAGGTACTCATTGGGTGGCATATAAAAAACGAGGAAGTGCAATCAATTATTTCGATAGTTTCGGTAATTCAAAACTACCAGTAGAACTAGTAAATTATTTTGGTCCATCAACTAATATAATCTACAATAAAAAGCAATATCAAAGATTCAATTCTAGTAATTGTGGTCATTTATGTATTCAATTTCTATATAATACCAAGTTGTAATTAAGTTGATTATTAGTTATGTCTATAATATTAACGCTGAAGGATCGCAAGTCTACACTCTCCATAGATTTTCCTATCCCCATACAATTGGATGCAAATTATCAATACGGATTAGCACTCATTGGTTTCTTTTCCTACAATACTATACCCAACGTAGAAGAAAATACAGAATTTTAGTATATAGATAAAAGCAAACAGTTGAATTCAATTCATCTGCCTGGTGGTGTATACGAAATTACAGATATTAATAATTTTTTAAAGAAGCAGTTGCTAAATTTCAATTTGAATGGTAATGAAAAAGAGGAAGATATATTTTTCCTAAGACCAAACAATAATACTTTGAAGTGTGAAATTTTTCATCGTGATTTTGATATAGATTTCACTTATAACAATTCGTTGGCAAAACTCCTAGGATTCTCACGAAAGGTATTACCAGCAGGAATAGTTCATTCATCTGATCGTCCTGTAAACATTGTTAAAGTTCGAACAATTCACGTGGATAGTAACATAACAAGTGGGGCATATTACAACGGGATACCATCTCATACATTATATGAATTTCCTGTTACATCTAACCCAGGGTATTCTATAGACGAAATTCCACGAAACTTAATTTATTTGCCAATAATCAGAAAAGAGATTTCTAACATTTCATTGAAAATAGTAGATCAAGATTTTAATCTGGTGAATTTTCGAGGCGAAGAAATTATCATCCGATTGGAATTGAAAAAAGATGGTTTTAATAATTAAATCGTATAAAAGACATATCCACCCCTCACCATGCTCAGTTAGAAAAAGTTGTTCAAGAAGAAAGTTGGGGGGTAAATTATCACCATTAAACGCCAATTTTCTCAAAACAATTGGATATGTCGTACGATCAAATTTTAAACCTGTATAAGCCGGTGATTACCGATACCTCCATAATTAATATGGAATATCGAACATATTTGCCCTATGTTAAATCATTTGATAATAATGATGTAATCGAAATAACCGTAAATAGAAATGATGTTTGGCTGTTAATGAGCGAGGCTGCATTAGTCATTAAAGGAACACTGAAAAAGACAAGAGGAGAAGGCGATGGTTGTTTACTTAATAATGCAGGAGCCTTTTTGTTTGATTCAGTAACATATGAATTGAATGGAGTTGAAGTGGAGCATGTAAAAGATCCGGGGATTGTGAGCCTTATTCGTGGCTATTTATGTTATACTGAAGATGATACTAAACATTTAACAATGGCCAGTTGGTACTATCCAAATCAAAACCCGACATGTGCTAACAAAGAATTCTTTATGCGAATACCTTTGGCTCACTTATTCGGTGTTTTTAGTGATTATAAGACAATGATGTGTGGAAAACACACATTGCGACTAGTAAGGTCTCGAACAGATAACAATGCTCTATTGAATCCTAATAGTGAAACAATAACTGAAATTAAAATTGATAGTATTGAGTTGAAAGTGAGCCATGTAATGCCAAATGATAATATTAAAATGGAATTATTAAAGTCAATTAAACATGATCGGCCAATCTTGATTCCATTTAGGAAATGGGAATATCACGAATTACCAGCTCTTAATACAGGGTCGACAAAAGAAATTTGGAGTGTGAAAACTACTACAAATGTAGAGTGTCCTCGTTATGCTATTATAGGTTTTCATAATAACCGAAAAGATATAGCAATTGCTGATTCTACATTATTTGATCATATGAACATATCAAATATCCGATTGTCTTTAAATGGAGATTATTATCCATATGAACGAATGAATTTAGATTTTGCATCAGATAATTATACAAATGTATATTATAATTATACAGAGTTTTATAGGAGTTACATGGCTCAATCTCTATTAGAACGCAAACAGGTTCTATTAAGTTATGATAAATTTAAAACACACGCGCTCTTTGTTATTGATTGTTCTAAAAGAGATGAAAGTATAAAATCTTCAACAGTTGACGTTAAGATTGAGATTGATACACATCAAGCTTTTCCTGAAAATACAAAAGCATACTGCATCATTATTCACGATTGTATTATCGAGTATTTGCCTCTCAGTGAAATTGTTCGAAAAATTAATTAAAATGAAAATTGCAATTGTTGATATGCAAGGTTTTGTATTAAATAATAGTGAACACAAACGGAAGTTTCATGTTAAAGAGATCACTATTATGCATGATTCACAATATAATCATTATGTATTTCAAGAACCAAAACCATATTCAGCATTATCTATTCCCGAAAAGAAAGATGTAAATTATGCAATTTATAACATTCATGAGCTTCCATACCAATCAGGATACATTAGCTACGATCATATACATTTAATAAGAAAAAAATTATATGGATTTGATATTGTGTATGTTAAAGGACACCAGAAGAAGGATTTTCTACTAAATTTATTTGAAGATTTGGATGCTAGCAAACAATCGTTACCGAAAATTGTAAACATTGAAAGTTTAAGTAGTTGGCATTCACCACCTAAATTTAATATTGATGTACCGAAATGTATGGAACATTTAAATGATAAGTTTTATATGTGTAGTTTAAGAAACTGTTTTGTACTTAGTAATTGGATTTATAATTGTTTACCACAATAAATATATATATATATGCTAGTTAATTGTTTCTATAAATTAGTTCACCTCACAATGTTGGGAATTCCTTTCCTAATATTAGTCACCATTTTTAATAATGTGCTCTATATGAGTCATCCAAAAAATGTGCAAGAAGTTTATATTTGTTTCACCCCTACAAATGATCATTGGCCTTCCAATTGGAATAAGATGAACAAAGTTACCGAATCAGTTCTATCTACATCTATTCCGAAAGATTCAACAACATATAAAATTAGAATTATTGACCATAAGGCTGTGTTTAAAGATAGTGAGTGGCAGAATTTAAACAGGTTCCCCACCCCTATCTTCATTTCCACATTGGCAGCAGAAAAACTTGATTCAGTGTTAGCAATACTTTATTGTGTTGCACTACTATCTGTCTCATTATTCTTAAAGTGTGTTGTTAAGTTGATTAGAAAATTAAAAGCATGGTGAAACTTGAGCAGGTGTTAGAATTGAAGAAAATTATTAACCACGAAATTGATTCAAATAATGAATATATTACAAAATTAATAAAATATAAGATGGAATTGCCTGAAAATATGTTATTGCTATTATTGAAGCCATGCTGGGGACACTCTACAACAGCTGAAGGTGACGTCATCGATGGACCGTTGTACAATCACAGCATTAATTGCAGTATATGTTTAGAATTTATATTAAAATCATACACTTCATGAATAAAAACATATATTTTTAACAATTGTATTTTTTTTTTTTTTTTTACATATAATAAAGTTATATACAACAATACTTATTCTACTACCTATGAATTATATTCAAATATTTGCAAATTCTTTGGGTATTTTATAGTGGCCCCAAGGAAGCGTGTCGGTACTGTTAGGTAATAAATATCTTTTATCATCAAAGGAATTAAGGGCCAACTTGACTTCCTCTATACTAAATATGTTATGATTATATGAACGGATAGACCGTTGGGCAACAATTTTATCCTTTCCTAACATTAAACAATCATAATAATCATTAAAAGTTATTTCATTTTTTACAACATTATTTCTTATACCCTTAATTTTCTTTAAACACTTATTATCTAGCTTATATGTATACATTTTTGACCTTAAACCTATAAAATGGGTTATAATATGCCCACATGCTTCATCTTTCATTAATCCTAGTACTTTTTTGTTCAATTGGGGTATGTTATACCTATTATTTAACGGATAATCGCTAGTATCAAATTTGGTAATATGTTTTTTAATAATTTCGCTATAAACATCATCACACATTATTTCATAAATAAAACTATCAGTATCTGTATACATCAATTTGCATTGATTTAATGGTATATGTTTCAATATAAATTAGTAATGGAAGTCATACATTACGGTCTTTGAAATATCTAAAATGGCCATGCCCACATATACCGGTTTGTTAAATATAATTTGAGCTTTATTTAATTCTACAGCAACTAAATTATCGTCAAAAATTTTACGGCTATGGAATAATGGACTTGAAATTAAATTTTTTGCTCCATATCGCCAGCCCCATTTATTCACTAATTTAATATTTCTATGGTTTCTTATGATTTCCATCGTTTTTCCAAAAACTGCGTTATTCATCAATTTGAATAAACTTTTATCAAAATCTGATTGAGCATTGGTTCGTAACATTGTATTTAAATCAATATAAGATTTCAACCATGGAGACTGTTTGAACTTCAATATTTTATGAATTTTAGTTAGAATTAAACCGTTATTTAATGCTTGTTTTAAATTCCTATAATGAATAACATAATTTTTTTTATCTTTTACTGTATTTAACAATTTAGACAGTTTTGAATTTGGAGGTTTCTCGTGATCAGCACAAAAAGGAAAATCTTTATGTTCATCATGTAGACAAGATGGATACTCTAAATCAACTTCTAGAATATATCCTTCGTCTGCATCATCTCTTAATTGGCTAATGTTGAAATCATTAATATTATTGACCCAAACAAAATTATCGTATGGTAAGTACTGACACATAGCCCAACCATATAAATTATTAACGTCAAAATATAATAAATATTTCGATAGTTTAGAAGAATCATAATTAGTCATATATTTATTGTTGGCTTCGGAATAACGATTGGAGCACATAGAAATTCCTCCCCTTAACCCCTTTTCTATGAATAATAATTGATTAATATCTTTAATAAGTTTAAGTCTACATTTAGTAATTCTAAGCATGCAATCCCAAGCATATCCTGGTAAAGTATAGTACCATGCTGGATCTAATTTGTAAATATTCTGACACCTATTTCTAAAGTTTTCAAAAACATCTGCCAACAGAATTACATCAGTTTTTAAATATAAATCACTATACTCTCCTAAATTTAGCATATTAAATTTATTCCAAACATTTAGAGCATGTTCATATTCATCTTCATTAATATTTTGATCGTTTAATTTATTATAGAATAATTCTCTTTTTGGTAATTCGTCATCATTTAATTTATCTAAATTATCAACATAATCATAGGGAAAAACACCTTTACGTGTAAGCAGGTGAAATTTTTCATTATCTAAATAATTAAATTCCTGCTTAAGATTTGTTAGATCATTTATATTTAAAGTAGATGCTAATTCTGCTAACGATGTACCCAAAAACCTAAATGAATCTATGAACCTATATTTAATACTATTTTCTGTATAATATTGAGTAAATTATATATATTTTTCTTTATTAATGGGTAATAAGCTAACTCTATTGTTTTTACATAATTCTTTAATTAAAAAATGTCCATCGTAATTAGAGAGATTATGGCAAACTATTGGAATAACAAATAACTTTTTAAAATTTAAATTACAATTAGAGTGAGCGAATCCTCTAAATTCACCATTAAAATGATTATGATCCGCTACAATTACATCATCAATCACAAATAGTTTCTCACAAATATGAAATGCTATAGCTGTATTTTTATCAACTCCGGGAGTCATAAGTATCACAGTTTTTAACTTTTCCTCAAGATTGAATGCTAATATTTCCAATTGATTTGAAAACCATTCTACACAGTTCTCTCCGCGATATGATTTATAGAATGAAATTGAATTATCATATGCACATTTAAAATAAAAACCTACACTAAAAGCTTTATGTTGTTGATAGAAAATTTTATTATGTACTTTTTCTAGAACACATTCGAAATCCAAATAAATTATAAAGGGCGATTTTTGTTTATACGTAAAAGTTTTAAATTCAACATAATCATACTTTGGGAAAGTTATCTTACAAAATTTTTTCTGTTCACATAATTCTAAATGCTCATTTAATTTATTCTCATCATTAAAATAATTCAAGCAGCGATCGCATACAAAAATGGCATGTTGTTTATTATTTATTTGTTTCGAGATAAGCCTAGAAAGATTTGTTATAAGAGAGTAGTGATATGAAATTTCCTCAAATTTATTACTCTCTGCAGGTAGTGGATCATAATCGTTTATATTTGGATAATATGTGTCTTGTATTAATAATAAATTTATATGTTTACTTAATTTCGAGTCCGTTATTCGACATGGTACTACTGAAAAATGCTTACCTTTCTTATTTTCAATAAGTACAAGTATATAAACATAAACAGAAATATTGTTTAATCTTTCAAATTTTGGAATTTGGTCTATGGTAATAGGTAAAGTTAAGCCTTCGGTTATTAATACATTATTGTAATGAGGATAAGATGATACTCTATCTGAATTATGAGTAGGATAAAGAGCTGCGATGACGCTCCAATAAAAACAAGCATTATCGAAATTCTTAATGTTTATGCAAGCGCGTTTAACACGAATTTCATCCGGTAGTTTAATAAAAGATGAAGCACCGTTTCCAAATGTATGCTTATTAATATTTATTTCCAAACTAATTAACTTATGTAATGCCCAACCACTATCGCGCTCTTGGAATTCACTCATTGCTGTTAATACTTTTTCCACAACATTTGTTTGGAACCAGTCTGATAGATTGCTTCCAATGTCAATAATTATGTTTTTGGTAATAAAATATTTATATTCAAACGTATCTAGATTGTTCTTCTTAATAATATATTCACCGCAAAAACAAGTGTTTATTTTTATTGTTTTAATAGATTTAAATATATTAAGAATTCTACGTTTGACTAATTGGAAAGCGTCTTTAAAAAATTCTAAAATGTCTATATGTTTTAAATTATAAATAATCCCAGTTCTAATGCGACTATTAAATGCAGAATTCGCAATCGTTTTAAATGAGTGATATTGGTTAAAATCTTTCTGTATTTACCAGTTGATAGTTGCCCTTCTTTTGATATTTTCGTTAACTGTCGGATGCTTGTATTAATTTTTTTAATCCAATTTTTCTTTTCTCTGGAATTTTGTAATAGTTTTGTGGCTTCGGTAACAATTCGGATAACTTCATGGCTTAGGTCAATTGCACAATCCATTACTGGAAAAATAAATATTTCATTGCAAAACCAATATTAAATCCAAAATGTTAATATTTACCTGTAGCCTATTAGAATTATCAAACCAAATTATTTAAACACTCGATATGTATTGTTTAAACTTCAATATTTTATGTAGTTGTTGAAGATGAAACTGTATTTGACAAATAGCTCACATGAGCCCATATTTATATTGGAAAAAAAAAAGAAAAAAAAAAAAAAAAAAAAAAGAAATGATAATCGTCTTAGAGGGTGGCTTTTCAACCTTCTCAATCTCATGTGTAGATAATCACAAATTTTACTAGATAATTCTTAATAGCATTCAAATGATATTATTGTTAAGAGCACATTCTTCATCGTCTGTGTACTTAGTTAGTTTCTCAATATAATAGAAATCTACCCTATATAGATTAGATTATTTTTATATTCAGGGTAGCTTATCAACCTGCCAATTACAAATCACTTAACTTTTTGGCTTTTCAAATAACGTCAGACCGTCTGGCCTCGATGGTTTTTACATCTGCCTGCAGTAGAGGGTGGCTTTTCGACCTTCTCAATCTCATGTGTAGATAACCACAAATTTTACTAGATAATTCTTAATAGCATTCAAATGATATTATTGTTAAGAGCACATTCTTCATCGTCTGTGACAAGAAATGATAATCGTCATAGAGGGTAGCTTATCAACCTGCCAATTAAAAATCACTTAACTTTTTGGCTTTTCAAATAACGTCAGACCGTCTGGCCTCGATGGTTTTTACATCTGCATGCAGTTTTTTCTTTTTTTTTTTTTTTTTTTCTTTAAAGTAATTAAGCGACTCTCATTAAATGGAAAAATGGCGTTAAAATTAACTGGACAATAACCATGGTGACGCTAATGGACGCCGAACGACCCACCATTCGCCCGGCCAATCAAATCCAACGGTGCCATATTGAATCACCCCTTTTCCCACCCATCCAATGAAATCCAACGACGCCATATTGAATTACCTTTTTCCCCACCCATCCAATGAAATCCAGCGACGCCATATTGAATTACCCCTTTCCCCACCCATCCAATGAAATCCAACGACGCCATTACCCCTTTCCCTTAGTACCCTCCCCTCTGACGCCATATTGAATTACCCCCCACCCCTTAAACTTGTACACACCCCTTTGATTGACACCATATTGAAAAACCACCCCCTTACCCCTGAATTTACAACCCCCTTCTAGAGTCTAAGTTGAGGGAGAATCGGCCTTGTTTAACTACTATTGACATTTAAAAAGTTCGCAAGTAGGGCCTGGGCCGCCCTGCCTGCCCAATCCAAACAAAACTCTTCCTTTCCTTCTTCTAGCTAGCAAGCGAGTTATCTGGCAGCCAGATTCTAACTTTTCCAGCTTCGGACTAGCAAGCGAGTTCTCCGGCAGTCCGATTCTAACATTTCCTCGCCTCTGGTCAGCAAAAGAGTTTTCCGGCAGCCAGAGTATCATGTTTGGTTGGATAGTGTAGGTCGGGGGGCGTATGCCACGCCAACAACGGTAGCCGCGAAATATGCCGTTTCAGTGTTTATGTTGTGGTGCCTGCTGCCGTTAGTATTGGGTAATTATGCTCAGGTCCAGTGATAGAGAGCAAGTTTTTAAGTCTATGTTTTTCAATTTTCGTTTTTCGCTTTTTTTACTGGACCCAGCTACCAGGTATGTTTATGTTTAGTTTATTATTTATCAGAGTTGTATTTTATTTTAATTTTATAACATGGTGCTTTTAGTATTTCTTCTGGATTTTCTTTCACTCTGACCTGAACCCTAGACTATTTTCTCCACTGTCTAAAAGCTGCTCGTAGAGGGTTTTCCCCAACTTTCCCTTTGGAGTTGTGAGGCAGCCGCAAAGCATCCAAAATCAAAGGGTGGCGCCCGAGCAAGAAGCCGATTTATTCGAAGCAACGGTTTAACCGACAGATGGGCGCTACAAGCGCTTTGGACATCATTAAGACATAATCCCTTTTTATCTGTCACAGACTTATGTACATAATATTTTTTTCACAAGTCTAAAATGACCCATTTTTCGGCTTTTTGCAATATTTCAATGTGGTTTGGTTGTAATTTATGTTCATTAGCTGATAAGTGTGTCGCAAATGCTGATTTGGTCTTAATTATGTCAGTGTTCTTATATTTATTTTACTGCGCTGCATGTTCTTTCAATCTTATTCCAATTTTCTGTCCACCCTGTCGTATATATTCAGCTTCACAATCACCGCATGTTATTTCATATACTGCCGAGCTCGCTAATGGATCTGCAGTCTGTTCATTTTGTTGGATAACTCTCATAAGCCTGTTGGTAGTTTGGAAACTGATGTTAATCTTGTGTTTCCCAAAGTCATATAAAATAATGTTGGATATTGGAAAATAATATGACATGCTCTGATATCTAGTATTATTATTTGGATTCTTCATTATGTTAAACAACCACCAATGTCTGACCTTGAAGTGGCGTATTTTAGTAAGTATTAATTATTTTGGAAATTGGTTATTATGGGCTATATCTATAATTGTTATTAGTTCCTTATTAAATTGTATACTATTGAGTGGCGTTTTGAAAGCTCTATAAAACATAGAGTTGAAAGCTGCCATCTTGTGTTTTTAAGGTGTTGAACAATCGAAATGTATCACATTGGCTATGGCTGTTAGTTTCCTATAGATGTTGAAGGTGAGTATATTGGTTTTTCTGTGTATTATTATCAACTCTTTGAATCCAATCTATTCCCAAGTATACCCAATGAACAGTGTTGTGATATAGTAGAACAAGAACTGACTCAATTGGAATTCACCAACAAAAAAAACCAAATTTGAACTATGTACATTTATTTACAACACTGGTTGAGATTATTTACAGTGATTGAAATAATACAACTTTGATGTAAATACAAAACAACCACCTCAGATTCATGTAGTGAGAGAAAGTCTTTAGCCGTGAATATAAACTTTACAGTGCTAATCTTGTTCCCGATCAGTAGATTTCTTTTACTATCGCGATGGAGTGAGCTAGTGATTTATTTTATCACTTGAGGACATGTAAGTAACTTTACTGTCGCGAGAGAGTTAGAATTATACTTGTCGACACGTAAGTAACTTTACTGTCGCGAGAGAGAGAGAGCTTATGCTTGAGACACGTGAGTGATTGGTTGTGAGATATGATTGTTGAGATACACTTGTGTAGAAACACTTTAAATTAGTCACTGTAAAATTGTATACTGTCTTCTTGAATGTTCCATTCCCATATACATAATAAAGAGGACGCACTGAGCACTGAAGCACCATTAAACGTATATTGATGGGCCCTCTCTCAAGCGTGAATTTAATCGAAGTGGTGATTGGAAAATTCTTATAATTAATAAATTTGAACAATTTTCGATGCAAGTTTGATAAGAACAGAATGTGGAAATCTTATTCTATAATACATATCACTACTGAACAAAAATATCAATCAATAAAAAAGATACAATCAAAATCATATAAAAATAAGTAGAGTTCATCGTTCAGAAACGATAAAAAAGTGCATAGTAATTAACGTAAATATTGTATACAAACAAAAATTGTGTGAAAAGTAAATACATATTTAAATCTACGTAACAAAAAAAATTATTAGTAATTACAGAACCAAAACAACATATAGCAGCGAAATTATAATCGCCGGCAAAACAAGTGCCATATGTGGTCAAGACGGATTTCTTTGGCTACTCCTCTGACGTCACGTTAATAAGCAGCAAACTGTATTTTCGAATGCCTTAGTGTTATGTGCTGGTAAAAATGTGTTATTTTATGTGCCTTGTACTATAAAGCAGATGTATTGTTTCTTTGCAAATTTCCAATGTATGCAGATTTACTCACGTAGTGTATATGAAAAGTAAAAAACTTGAACCGTTATGCTGTTGTTAATAGTTTGCAGTTTGTTTGAGTTCATAATTGAATGGTATTATTTATATGGGTCAAGAGCATTGGTTATATTTAGTCGTTGTATGTTATTTTATTCATTTGAAAACTAGAATTATCATATGGATAAATGGTCAAAAATTGGCCCAATAAATCGTAGATAGAGCAGCAACATGATTTCACGTGTGTTACATATCTATTTCAATTATTAACAGACAATTCATTGTTTAAAATGAGTTAGAATAATCAATGTAGTTGACTCTGCATGATGACAGACGCGGGGTGGAGCTTACGATTAGAAACGGGTTGTGCGGCAGAGGAGAGGTAACGAGCATAAAAAGACGACAATACCAGCGAGCGACCGCACTAGCTGGTCCTGCGTTTGGCGACATCACATCATCACCTAGACGACGGTTACAAACCAATCTGTTCTTTTCAGAACAAATTGAACATTGTTTCGGAAACAACATGAGCAATGGGGCTAAAATTAAAATCGTTCTTTTTCAAGAACACAATAGAAAAATATAAATAGAAGTTTTGGATAGAAATCTATTGTTCTGTTTTAAAACAAAGAAGAGACATTAGTGTTGTAAACAAATCGTTCATTTTCAAGAACCAATTCTGGAAAATCGTACTGAAAGTAAATCGTTCCTTTTCAAGAACCAAATGTAGAAAATCATACTGAAAGTAAATCGTTCTTTTTCAAGAACCAAATGTAGAAAATCATACTAAAATACTAAATGTTCTTTTTCAAGAACCCAAAGAAAAAAAAAAAAAAAAGTGTTAATGTAGCAGTACTTAGTAGTAGTGTGACGTCACGTCGAAAACAGCTCGTTTCTAAGTGAAATACGACCCGCATTTTGTTGTGACGTGGCGTCATTGTTATTATTTTTAAAGAATGCCATAAATTCCCTTGTTGTTTTACAACAGACATAATTAACACCAAATCAGCATTTGCAACACACTTATCAGCTAATGAACATAAATTGCAACCAAACAACATTGAAATATTGCAAAAAGCCGAAAAAGGGGGTCATTTTAGACTTATAAAAAAAAAATTATATACATAAGTCTGTGACAGATAAAAGAAATTATGCCTTAATGATGTTCAAAGCGCTGAAAGTAACTACATCTTCTATAAGTTAGGAGAACTGAGTGACACGGAACACTCACTACTGATAATAACACCGTCAAACACTTAATGGGTACGACAATCCGAAACTAAGTGGCGATTATGAAAATCTTACCGTTGAAACTAATCAAATAATTCAAATAAGTAATAAAAATAGACAAAATACATTTTTCACCCTACAATATTTAATAATCACAATAACAGACAGATACCTGATAACTTACAAAAATCAATACTATGGCCGACAATTTTATATAAAATTGACAAGAAATTTTAAATAAAATTTCAACCTGAATAAAATCAGTAAAAAATTCATATGTCACACATTTGATAATAGAAATATAGAGGTAGGTGATAGATAAAATACAAAACTTCAATATAAAACAAAAGCAGACTTGATAATATTAATAATTGAGACTAAATATTTAAAGTAATAAAATTTTTAAGATAATGATTATACTTATTTTATAAATTTTAGATGTCCTAGTTGTAAGTTACAGTGTTAGATGTTTATTACAGAGGTTAGTTATGATAATTATGGAAAATTATATGTTATACTCATACAGGTAACGTAGATAGAGTTATAAATCTCTAAATGGTATTAGTGTTCGACTTAGATCAACCCTCCAACCTTAATCTACCTATAAATGATCACTCATATTTATTATTGTAGTCTATTTGAGTATGTTTCAAGGGCAAAACATGTCATAGACAATATGACTTATATGACCAATATCCATTAATATATATATATATATGTATATATATATATATGTATCGTAAAGCCTGTCTACCATTTCTGGTGTAGGCTTACGGATATATTAATATCCAAGAGCAAATTCCTGAGCTTGATCAAAGTGATGAGACTAGTGTTGACAATGACGAAACCTTCGACGGTAATTATTACAATATTTACTGTAAATTATTAAGAATGATCGAGAAATTAACGCCCTGTGAGTCGACGTGAAATTCTAATTCTCTCAATATTATTGAGACATTAAATGAAACAAATAAAAGTTTTATTACTAAATTAATTAAACAATTATCGTTAAATTTATCAGCAAGTGTGACAGAAGCTCAAGAGAAATTGCCAGAAATTAAAATACCCATATTTTCTGGCGACTCTTCACAATGGAATAGTTACTTCGATTTATTTACATACTTGATTTTGATCAATGAGAAACTAACTTATGTTCAAAGGTTGATTTATTTGAAAGGTTAATTACGCGGTGAACAATTGAGCTTAATTCAAAATTTGTCAGTAGTAGGATCGAATTTGGAAATTGCTTTAAATTCAGTAAAAGATAGGTACAAAAATACGTATGCAGCAATAGACGCGCATATTAAAAATTTATTAAATTTGCCCGACGTAGTAAAACCGAAAGCACATAATATGCGAGAATTTTTAACCGTAATAAATCAAAGCAGTGAAAGTATGAAGATTTTAAGAGTTCCCATTGATCAGTGGGATCTTATACTGATTAATATAATTGGCAAAAAGTTACAATATAACATAAA
Organism: Platypus cylindrus; assembly: GCA_949748235.1. Lineage (NCBI taxonomy): Eukaryota > Metazoa > Arthropoda > Insecta > Coleoptera > Curculionidae > Platypus > Platypus cylindrus. The sequence goes on along the minus strand of OX456492.1, from coordinate 11,507,037 downwards.
TAATTTCTTTGCCTGCAAAGAAATTCAAAAGAATTACCTATACTAAAGGAATTATTGCAATTTCTTGAAACACAGTGTAAAGTGCTGGAAGAATTGGATACAAAAACAACCAACGTAAAACCATTAAACAATAGAACCGTCCACTTTTCGGGAGCGCTTTTTCCAAATTTAAAACTCATGAAAAAAATACGTCACTGAAATGTGTGTATTGTTCAGGGGGTCATACTGTTTACAAATGTTTTCAATTTAAACAGTTGACTGTAAATCAAAGAGTTACCTTTGTTAAAAGCAAAAACTTATGTAATGAATCTTTCCAAATAAAATTGTGTAACTGTAGCAATTGTATGATCAGTGGCGGTTTACATAACTCTCTTCTTCACATTAGAAAGAGTAATCTGGAGAATGCGACTAAAAATTTTCAACGTGAAACCAGACAAATAAATAGCGCCCAAAATTCTAAGACTGTTGGGTCAAATAATAATAATTTATCAAGTCAAAATAGTCTATTGCTTTCAGTCACTTCAACACAAAATAATAAAGTATTGCCACCTACAGCTATGAGTACAATTGTTGATATTAATGGCAAAACAATCATCGCAAGATGTTTGCTGGATTGCAGCAGTCAGTCTAGTTTGTGCACATCAGAACTCGTATCCAAATTAAAATTAAAATCGATCCGAAGTAACTTAGAAATTTCTGGAATATCACACACGAATACGGACTCAAATAAATCAGTCAAATTACAACTACTTACACGCGACTATTCTAGGAAACTATTTAGGTTTCCTGCGGGGTTCTAGACGAAATAATATGCAGTTTGCCACAAATAAATCTGAAGATTAGAAATTTTAATTTTTATCAAAATATAAAATTAGCTGATCCAGAGTTTTTTTGTATCGTCTAAAATTGATCTTTCAATCGTCGCAGACATTTACTACGATATAATTAGTCTTGGCATCATTAGGCGACGAAAAAATCTTCCCATTTTAATAAATACTCTCTTTGGATATGTTTTAGGAGGAAATTATGTAGAACAAGGTATTAATTCAAACCAGGTTAATAATAAAAAATCAGTCGAAAATAAAGTATCTCTGATAACATTAACAAAACCTAAAACCGAGGATATTATTAGAAAATTTTGGGAGATAGAGGAGGTAGAAAATGAACCCGCGTTAGACCCTGAATTAGAAGTGGAAGATAAAACAATTCAGAAATCTGCGGTTAGACTTGAAAACGGCCAATTTCAGGTTGACCTGATGTTTAAAGAGAAGTTTAATTATCGCAACCTTGGCGATTCGTGCTTTAAAGCCAAAAATCGATTGCTTTCATTAGAAAAAAAGTTATTGACGGGGACGATTACTTAGATGATGAATTAAATAAGAGCTGGAACAAATTGATTAATCAATTACGAGTATTGAGCGAATTAAAAATTCCAAGAAATTTGTTTTCGAATCTAAATCGCCAAAAAGTCGAAATACACGTTTTTTCAGATGTCGGTATGAAAATGTATGGTGCGTGCGCGTATGTACGATCGGTGGACTTGAAAAATAATGCTGTTCCATGTAATTTGATTTCCTCGAAATCAAGGGTAGCACTACTAAAATTAGTCACATTGCCTAGTTTAGAACTATGTGACGCGGTTTTAGCAACTAAATTTATGCAGAAAATATTAAAAGATGTTGAAAACACAGTCGAAATATAATCTGTAAATCTATGGACCGATTCTGAAATTGTGTTCTACTGGATTGCATCTCCAGCCTCTCGATTAACGGTTTTCGTTTTAAATAGAGTTTCGTTGATTCAAAACGCTACGTCTAACTTCACATGGCGACATATTTCCTAAGAATATATCCCGGCGGATATAATCATTAGAGGGATGTCTCCAGAAAAATGTTGCGATATGTGGTGAAACGATCCACAGTTTTTAAAACAATATGATCTGATATTAAGCTATTACTAGTAGTTAAACAAGGCCGATTCTCCCTCAACTTAGACTCTAGAGGGGGGATTGTAAATTCAGGGGTAAGGGGGTGGTTTTTCAATATGGTGTCAATCAAAGGGGTGTGTACAAGTTTAAGGGGTGGGGGGTAATTCAATATGGCGTCAGAGGGGAGGGTACTAAGGGAAAGGGGTAATGGCGTCGTTGGATTTCATTGGATGGGTGGGGAAAGGGGTAATTCAATATGGCGTCGCTTGATTTCGTTGGATGGGTGGGGAAAAAGGTAATTCAATATGGCGTCGTTGGATTTCATTGGATGGGTGGGAAAAGGGGTGATTCAATATGGCACCGTTGGATTTGATTGGCCGGGCGAATGGTGGGTCGTCCGGCGTCCATTAGCGTCACCATGGTTATTGTCCAGTTAATTTTAACGCCATTTTGTCCATTTAATGAGAGTCGCTTAATTACTTTAAAGAAAAAAGGCTGCATGCAGATGTAAAAACCATCGAGGCCAGACGGTCTGACGTTATTTGAAAAGCCAAAAAGTTAAGTGATTTTTAATTGGCAGGTTGATAAGCTATCCTGAATATAAAAATAATCTAATCTATAATAGGGTAGATTTCTATTATCTTGAGAAACCAACTAAGTACACAGACGATGAAGAATGTGCTCTTAACAATAATATCATTTGAATGCTATTAAGAATTATCTAGTAAAATTTGTGATTATCTACATATGAGATTGAGAAGGTTGAAAAGCCACCCTCTACTGCATGCAGATGTAAAAACCATCGAGGCCAGACGGTCTGACGTTATTTGAAAAGCCAAAAAGTTAAGTGATTTTTAATTGGCAGGTTGATAAGCTACCCTGAGTATAAAAATAATCTAATCTATATAGGGTAGATTTCTATTATATTGAGAAACTAACTAAGTACACAGACGATGAAGAATGTGCTCTTAACAATAATATCATTTGAATGCTATTAAGAATTATCTAGTAAAATTTGTGATTATCTACACATGAGATTGAGAAGGTTGAAAAGCCACCCTCTAAGACGATTATCATTTCTTTTTTTTTTTTTTTTTTCTTTTTTTTCCAATATAAATATGGGCTCATGTGAGCTATTTGTCAAATACAGTTTCATCTTCAACAACTACATAAAATATTGAAGTTTAAACAATACATATCGAGTGTTTAAATAATTTGGTTTGATAATTCTAATAGGCTACAGGTAAATATTAACATTTTGGATTTAATATTGGTTTTGCAATGAAATATTTATTTTTCCAGTAATGGATTGTGCAATTGACCTAAGCCATGAAGTTATCCGAATTGTTACCGAAGCCACAAAACTATTACAAAATTCCAGAGAAAAGAAAAATTGGATTAAAAAAATTAATACAAGCATCCGACAGTTAACGAAAATATCAAAAGAAGGGCAACTATCAACTGGTAAATACAGAAAGATTTTAACCAATATCACTCATTTAAAACGATTGCGAATTCTGCATTTAATAGTCGCATTAGAACTGGGATTATTTATAATTTAAAACATATAGACATTTTAGAATTTTTTAAAGACGCTTTCCAATTAGTCAAACGTAGAATTCTTAATATATTTAAATCTATTAAAACAATAAAAATAAACACTTGTTTTTGCGGTGAATATATTATTAAGAAGAACAATCTAGATACGTTTGAATATAAATATTTTATTACCAAAAACATAATTATTGACATTGGAAGCAATCTATCAGACTGGTTCCAAACAAATGTTGTGGAAAAAGTATTAACAGCAATGAGTGAATTCCAAGAGCGCGATAGTGGTTGGGCATTACATAAGTTAATTAGTTTGGAAATAAATATTAATAAGCATACATTTGGAAACGGTGCTTCATCTTTTATTAAACTACCGGATGAAATTCGTGTTAAACGCGCTTGCATAAACATTAAGAATTTCGATAATGCTTGTTTTTATTGGAGCGTCATCGCAGCTCTTTATCCTACTCATAATTCAGATAGAGTATCATCTTATCCTCATTACAATAATGTATTAATAACCGAAGGCTTAACTTTACCTATTACCATAGACCAAATTCCAAAATTTGAAAGATTAAACAATATTTCTGTTTATGTTTATATACTTGTACTTATTGAAAATAAGAAAGGTAAGCATTTTTCAGTAGTACCATGTCGAATAACGGACTCGAAATTAAGTAAACATATAAATTTATTATTAATACAAGACACATATTATCCAAATATAAACGATTATGATCCACTACCTGCAGAGAGTAATAAATTTGAGGAAATTTCATATCACTACTCTCTTATAACAAATCTTTCTAGGCTTATCTCGAAACAAATAAATAATAAACAACATGCCATTTTTGTATGCGATCGCTGCTTGAATTATTTTAATGATGAGAATAAATTAAATGAGCATTTAGAATTATGTGAACAGAAAAAATTTTGTAAGATAACTTTCCCAAAGTATGATTATGTTGAATTTAAAACTTTTACGTATAAACAAAAATCGCCCTTTATAATTTATTTGGATTTCGAATGTGTTCTAGAAAAAGTACATAATAAAAATTTCTATCAACAACATAAAGCTTTTAGTGTAGGTTTTTATTTTAAATGTGCATATGATAATTCAATTTCATTCTATAAATCATATCGCGGAGAGAACTGTGTAGAATGGTTTTCAAATCAATTGGAAATATTAGCATTCAATCTTGAGGAAAAGTTAAAAACTGTGATACTTATGACTCCTGGAGTTGATAAAAATACAGCTATAGCATTTCATATTTGTGAGAAACTATTTGTGATTGATGATGTAATTGTAGCGGATCATAATCATTTTAATGGTGAATTTAGAGGATTCGCTCACTCTAATTGTAATTTAAATTTTAAAAAGTTATTTGTTATTGTTCTAGCCTCGGCTAATAGAGATGGCTCTTGCCAGAACAAGAGAAATAGATAGGTGCTGACTCAGTTGGACTTCACCAACAAACAAAAACAAATTTGGACTATGTACATTTATTTACAACACTGGTTGAGAGTATTGAAATAATATAACATTGATGTAAATACAAAACAACCACCTCAGATTTATGTAGTGAGAGAAAGTCTTTTGCCGTGAATATAAACTTTACAGTGCTAATCTTGTTCCCGATCAGTAGATTTCTTTTACTGTCGCGATGGAGTGAGCTAGTGATTTATTTTATCACTTGAGGACAGGTAAGTAACTTTACTGTCACGAGAGAGAGAGGATTATGCTTGTCGACACGTAAGTAACTTTACTGTCGCGAGAGAGAGAGAGCTTATGCTTGAGACACGTGAGTGATTGGTTGTGAGATATGATTCTTGAGATACACTTGTGTAAAAACACTTTAACTTAGTCACTGTAAAATTGTATACTGTCTTCTTGAATGTTCCATTCCCATATACATAATAAATAGGACGCACTGAGCACTGAACTACCATTAAACGTATAATGATGGGCCCTCTCTCAAGCGTGAATTTAATCTGAGTGGTGATTGGAAAATTCTTATAATTACTAAATTTGAACAATTTTCGATGCAAGTTTGATAAGAACAGAATGTGGAAATCTTATTCTACAATGCATGTCACTACTGAACAAAAATATCAATCAATAAAAAAGATACAATCAAAATCATATAAAAATTAGTAGAGTTCATCGTTCAGAAACGATAAAAAAGTGCATAGTAATTAACGTAAATATTGTATACAACCAAAAATTGTGTGAAACGTAAATACATACTTAAATCTACATAATAAAAAAAATTATTAGTAATTACAGAGCCAAAACAACATATAGCAGCGAAATTTAAATCGCCGGCAAAACAAGTGCCATATGTGGTCAAGACGGATTTCTTTGGCTACTCCTCTGACGTCACGTTAATAAGCAGTAAACTGTATTTTCGAATGCCTTAGTGTTATGTGCTGGTAAAAATGTGTTATTTTATGTGCCTTGTACTATAAAGCAGATGTATTGTTTCTTTGCAAATTTCCAATGTATGCAGATTTACTCACGTAGCGTATATGAAAAGTAATTCATATGGTAGATCTGCGTTAAGTAAAAAACTTGAACCGTTATGTTGTTGTTAATAGTTTGCAGTTTGTTTGAGTTCATGATTGAATGGTATTATTTATATGGGTCAAGAGCATTGGTTATATTTAGTCGTTGTATGTTATTTTATTCATTTGAAAACTAGAATTATCATATGAATAAATGGTCAAAAATTGGCCCAATAAATCGTAGATAGAGCAGCAACATGGTTTTACGTGTGTTACATATCTATTTCAATTATTAACAGAAAATTCATTGTTTGAAATGATTTAGAATAATCAATGTAGTTGACTCTGCATGATAACAGACGCGGGGTGGAGCTTACGATTAGAGACGGGTTGTGCGGCAGAGGAGAGGTAACGAGCATAAAAAGACGACAATACCAGCGAGCGACCGCAGTAGCTGGTCCTGCGTTTGGCGACATCACATCATCACCTAGACGACGGTTACAAACCAATCTGTTCTTTTCAGAACAAATTAACATTGTTTCGGAAACAACATAAGCAATGGGGCTGAAATTAAAATCGTTCTTTTTCAAGAACACAAGAGAAGAATAGAAATAGAAGATTTGGATCGAAATCTATTGTTCTGGTTTAAATCAAAGAAGAGATATTAGTGTTGTAAACAAATCGTTCTTTTTCAAGAACAAATTCTGGAAAATCGTCCTGAAAGCAAATCGTTCTTTTTCAAGAACCAAATGTAGAAAATCATACTAAAAGTAAATCGTTCTTTTTCAAGAACCAAATGTAGAAAATCATACTAAAAGTAAATCGTTCTTTTTCAAGAACCAAATGTAGAAAATCATACTGAAAGTAAATCGTTCTTTTTCAAGAACCAAATGTAGAAAATCATACTGAAAGTAAATCGTTCTTTTTCAAGAACCAAATTTAGAAAATCATACGGAAATACTAAATGTTCTTTTTCAAGAACCCAAAGAAAAAAAAAGAAAATCGTGTTAATGTAGCAGTACTTAGTAGTAGTGTGACGTCACGTCGAAAACAGCACGTTTCTAAGTGAAATACGACCCGCATTTTGTTGTGACGTCGCGTCATTGTTGTTATTTTTAAAGAATGCCATAAATTCTCTTGTTGTTTTACAACAAACTCCCCCCTTGTGTGAACGATCTGGGCAATGATGTGTGTCAATGTTTTGAGTGAGTGACTGAAATATGAGTGGCCTTAATGCAATTTGAGAAGCTGAAAAATATTTACAAGTACGTACATATATATACAGCGTGAATGCTGGATAGTAGAATGAACTATTTACAGAGTGGAAGCGGGCATAGGTGCGTAATGTTCCTAACAAACTCTCCCTGTTTTGTTTTAATTCGCGCAACCCTTACCTTCCCATCCTTTCCAGGGAATACTTCCAAAACTCTGGCTAATGGCCACTCGAGTGGTGGGGAATTTTCTCCCTTTAAGAGAACAATATCGTCATTTTTAATATTTGGAGCAGGGGTGATCCATTTGGGCCTATTTTGGAGGAGATTGAGATAATCCTTTGACCACCGAGACCAAAAGGACTGTTGGATTTGAGTGAGTCTTTTCCAACGATTTAACCTGTTTAATGGAATTTCTGTTACATTGTGCTCGGGGTATGCAGTTAGAGGTCCTCCTATTAAAAAATGGCCTGGAGTTAAGCATTGGTTGTCACTGGGGTCACTGGTTAAGGGTTGTAGTGGTCGTGAATTTAATATAGCCTCGATTTGGCAGAGAATAGTGGTGAGTTCTTCAAAAGTACAAGCTTGATTGCCCATTATTCTGTGTAAGTGATATTTTGTACTTTTGATGCCTGCTTCCCATAACCCACCCCAATGAGGTGAAAGCGGAGGAATGAATTTCCAAGAGATTTCTTTGGTGACGAGAAACGACTCCGTGGTAGTGCGTGTGTGTGTGTTATTTACAAACTTATATAAATCTTTAAGTTGATTTTTTGCTCCTACGAAATTGGTGCCGTTATCACTGTATATGATGCTAGGACAACCCCTACGTGAAATGAAACGTTTTAACGTTGCTAAGAAGGCTTCTGTTGATAGACTTGACACTAATTCCAGATGAATTGCCTTGGTGGCCATACATACAAATAAGGCGATGTATGCTTTTTCGGTTCTTGAACTTCTTAATGTCGATGATTTAATTAAAAATGGGCCTCCAAAGTCCACTCCAACTTTTTCGAAAGGGCGGCAGGGTGTAAGTCTTTCTTTAGGGAGCTGGGCCATTATTTGTTCGAAGTTTTTTGCTTTAAACTTGTAACATGGGTGACACTCTATGATTAATTTTTTGATGTCCTTGAGTCCATTTAAAGGCCAATATCTTGCTCGGATATTGGATAATACTGCTTGCGGACCTGCATGTCCTAGCTTGATATGTTCTCGAGTTAGTATTAGAGTAGTCACGTGATCCTTTGAGGGTAGTAGTATAGGAAACTTTTTATCATACGGTATAGCTGCAGCTGCTAGTCGACCTCCAACTCTTATTAGTTTATTATTATCCAAAAACGGACTTAATTTTTGTAAGTATTGATCAGTGATGCTTGATGAGTTTTCATTAAGTTCCTTGTATAATTTTGGAAATGCATGAGCCTGTGTCAGCTTACAGATTAGTGCTTCAGCTTGTGTCAATTCTGCTACTGTTAACCGTCCTTGGATTTTGTCAACATCAGACTTGCAATTGTTTGTGAATCTTATTATATAAGCCATAGTGTATTGCAATCGTGAAAATGATGAGAATTTTTTGAAAATTTCTTGCCAATATTCAATGGATGTGTGTTGTGTTGCCAGACAAGCTGAAACTATTGGCTTTAATTTTCTTTCTTCACCTATTAGCACGGGGATGGATGGTGATGGTGATCTGCTTTTAGTTGTGATTTCTTCTTGTTGAAGAAAATTAGGGCCGTGAAACCAAAGTGTTGATGTTGACAGTGTAGCCGGCATAAGACCTCGAGACAAACAGTCTGCTGGATTGTCCGTCGAACAGATATAATTCCAAGTGTAATTTTGAGTAATAGTTTGGATTTGAGAAATGCGATTTGATACAAATGTGTTGAATCTTGATGAGTCTGAATTCAACCACGCGAGAACAATTTCCGAATCAGTCCAGCAGTGGATATTAGTGATGGATAATCTGTTTGTCAAGATAGATGCTACTCTTTTCATTAGAGTCGAAAGCAATAATGCTCCACACAACTCCAGTCTAGGGATGGTGATTTCTTTTATTGGTGCTACCCTGCTTTTTGATGTCAATAACTGTGTCGAAATGTTTTTTGAAGGGAAAATAGCTCGTGCATAAATACAAGCACCATATGCTCGTTTGCTTGCATCACAAAATCCATGGAGCTCTACTATAATTGGGGTGGCATCTTCCATGATGTATCTTGGAATTTTTAATTCCTTCAACTGGCCAATGTTTTCAAAAAAGGTATTCCATTGTTGGAGTAGTGTAGCTGGCAAATTGTCGTCCCAGTCAATTTTTAATTTCCATAGTTCTTGCATAATAAGTTTGGCGATGACAATGACTGGACCAATCAACCCCAATGGATCAAACATTTGAGCAATTTTGGATAACACCTCTCGTTTTGTTGCTTGTTTATTGACAGTAGAATTTGGCAAAGTTATGGAGAATGTGTCATTATTAGAGTCCCATAATATTCCAAGCACCTTATTAGACTGATTGTTGTCCGTAATCTCGTGAATACCATTGCTGTCAGTATCTATGTCATTGGATAGATTTCTGAGTAGAGGGTGGCAATTTGTGGACCATTTATGAAGTGTGAGTTTAACTATTCCGCATAAGTCGACCAGCTGCTGGTGTAGGGTAGTTACTGATTCATAGGAGTCATGCCCTGTTAATACATCATCTACGTAACATTGATTGAGGAGAGATTCAGCTGCTATTGGATATTCAGCTGCATGTGTTCCAGCTAATTGTTTTAAACACCTAGTGGCCAAATAAGGTGCACTATTTGTACCATACGTCACTGTGACTAACTCGAGACATTTTAAATCTTCAGATGGACTCTCCCTCCATAAAATATTTTGAAGGTAAGTCTGTGAGGGGTTAATTGAGATTTGACGATACATTTTTTGAATGTCACAAGTTAAAGCAAATTTGAATGTGCGAAATCTTAATAAAATGTCGTACAGTTCTGGTTGTACCGTGTATCCTTTATGCATTATATCATTGAGAGATAATCCAGATGTGCTTTTCATGGATCCATCGAACACTACGCGAAGTTTAGTTGTTTTGTTTTCCTCTCGTATTACACAGTGATGAGGAAGAAAATACTTAGAGGCACCAAGGTCGTTTACTAATGTGAGTGGAACTATTTTTGCGTGATTTAGAGCGACATATTCGTCTATAAATTTTTTGTATTCATCGTGCAGTTGTGGAGAGTTTTGTAGTCGTTTCTCGAGGTTGAGGAATCTCTTTTTGGCGATACAGAATGAATCACCTAATGGAAATTCTTTGGTGGGCTGTTTAAGGGGTAAATCAACTTGAAAAGACCCGTTTTCTAAGATACGTGTAGTGTTTTGAAAGTGTGTTTCAACTAATTGATTTTCTTTTGAAAGGAGAGAAGGCGAGAGTGATTCTGGGTTGTCTATTTCCCAGAATTGTTGCATGAGTTGCTCTATTGTAGGGCGTTGGGTCAAAAAACAACTGTGCTCCCTATTCGGTGAGAGAGATTGCTTATTAGAAGCTGTGTCAGGAATTATACCTGATAGTACATATCCAAATTTGGTTTGGATTAGTGTGAGAGAGTGATCATTAATTTTTTGCATATTGGGGAGGAGAATTTGATAGTATACATCCGCACCTAAGAGAATGTCGACCCTGGAAGGAACGTTAAAGTTTGGATCGGCTAGTGGAAGGTGATGTGGCAAAGCTAGCCTTTGCCTACTTATGAATCGTTGTGGTGTGTTACCAGTGATTTTGTCAAGCACGCAGCAATTGACCTTTATGGAATAGTTAGGGTCAGTTGACGAGTTCACATCTATCGTAACTGAGTTGTTAGATTGCCTAACTATTCCAGATATGCCCGAGATTTGTACGTGTTCTTCATTTGGAACTTGTTTCAATTGCCGCATGAATGACGTAGTGAGTATGGATATGGTACTTCCAGGGTCGAGGATGGCTTTAGCTTGATGTAGCTGTCCATCCACATCAGAAACTAAAACCACACAAGTGGCCAACAGTACCTCATAACTATCAGATCCAAGAACTGATAATGTGGTCTGTGTATTAGCATCATCATCTGTGCTGGACTTCACTACATTGGTGTTTTGTGTGGATTGTTGAGCTTGTGTGTTTCTAGATGTGGTTGCTGATCGATAGGCACGATCAGCTGAGTGATTAGGTGTGAATTGGGTTGTGTTGTGTGTATTCGCTAACCGAACTGATTGCTGAGGGTTGCGAGATGAATCGTGAAGGAGGGAGTGATGCCTTTTTTGGCAAATAGAGCAGAGACGTGGAGATATACATTGTTTAGAACTATGTCTGGACCCTAAACAGTTATAACACAACCCTTTTTGTTGAACAACTTTACTGCGTTCAAGTACCTTTAGAGAGTTAAATGAAGGGCAACTATAAATTTTATGATTTGAGTTAGTACAGTAAGCACATTGTAATGAGGGTAAAGGTGGTTTATTGGAAGATATGGTTTGTGCATGATGTGCCACTCTATGCACACTACTTGGATATCTAAAGTTCTTCCGTGATTGTGGAATTGGTTCAGACATATCTTCCAATACAATACACCTTTGTTCCAAAAATGATAAAAAATCAGAGATCGTAGGTAATTTTAAAGTTGTACCAGATCTAACGCGACTGCCTCTATCAGCGATATATGCCCTTTTAGTGGAGAAATCTAATTTATTAGAGAGTAAATAAATTAGTATTAAATCCCAATGATCAGTTGGAATGTTTTGAAGTTTTAGAGACGCGATATTTTGTTTGATTTTTACGATAAAGTCTCTAAGAGTGTGAGCAGTAACTTTAGTGAGCGCGGGGATATCAACTAATAATTTGATATGAGCAAAGATAATCGAAAGTTGATTATCATATCTGTTTTTGAGGGTCTCTAGTGAAATTTTAAAATTGTCATTAACTAATGGTAGTGTTTCTATCAAGTGCAGTGGTTCTTTTTCTAAGTAAGAGCGTAAATATACTAGCTTCTGTACGTCCGTTAAAGTGTGGTTGTTCGATATTAACGCTTCAAACAGCTCGATGAATGCGTTCCATTTTGTGATATCTCCACTAAACTGTGGAATATTAAGTTGTGGCAAATTCACTGGTTGAATTGAATTACAAGCTATCGCACTGGTATTTTGTGAGATTTCAGAAGTAGAAGTATGTAGTTTCAATGCTGCTAATTCTGATATTTTTGTACTATATTTCGTTAAACAATCGAAATACCTTTTTTCCACATCCTCTGAATCTTCATTCAGAGGATCTATAAGCTCAATTTGAAGTTGTATATCTGAATACTTGTGATAAAATTGACTCAGTGAATTTCGCCTACTTTCGTACATGAAGCATTCAGTTTCGACCTCATGGTTTTTTTCATACCATGAGTTAAGAGAAGTGATTTTACCCTTATAGGCACCGCGTGATTTGATAAGAGATTCTAGTGTCGCCATGATAAATGTCAAGAGGAATACGACAAAGAAACGGCGTTATATAATCAAATACCAAAAAAAATGTAAATAGAGAATTGTTGATTATTCGTATGATTAATTAGAGCAGCTATTTTGTAAAATAATTAAGGAGTGATTAAATGTGTAGTGTGTAGACAATTATTTATTTGCTTAAACAATCATTCATTGATTAACGAATAATCAAAATTCAAAACAAAAAATTAAAATTTAGCCAAATTTGTTGAATACTCGTCAAATAAATTACAAAGTGTACTATATCGTGATATAGATACAAGCAGAAAAGATAGTCACTATTTAATTAGTTAACAATTAATTGTAAGATTTATTTAAAAGAAATTAACTCTGACTTGACGAATACTCAAATTACAATAACTTAACGGTACCTATGTGATGCGATGCGGTTGTCTGCTGCGTACCGATCCAATTCCGTTGATTTATGTCGATGAAGATCCGGCTCGAAGGACCAATTTGTTCTAGCCTCGGCTAATAGAGATGGCTCTTGCCAGAACAAGAGAAATAGATAGGTGCTGACTCAGTTGGACTTCACCAACAAACAAAAACAAATTTGGACTATGTACATTTATTTACAACACTGGTTGAGAGTATTGAAATAATATAACATTGATGTAAATACAAAACAACCACCTCAGATTTATGTAGTGAGAGAAAGTCTTTTGCCGTGAATATAAACTTTACAGTGCTAATCTTGTTCCCGATCAGTAGATTTCTTTTACTGTCGCGATGGAGTGAGCTAGTGATTTATTTTATCACTTGAGGACAGGTAAGTAACTTTACTGTCACGAGAGAGAGAGGATTATGCTTGTCGACACGTAAGTAACTTTACTGTCGCGAGAGAGAGAGAGCTTATGCTTGAGACACGTGAGTGATTGGTTGTGAGATATGATTCTTGAGATACACTTGTGTAGAAACACTTTAACTTAGTCACTGTAAAATTGTATACTGTCTTCTTGAATGTTCCATTCCCATATACATAATAAATAGGACGCACTGAGCACTGAACTACCATTAAACGTATAATGATGGGCCCTCTCTCAAGCGTGAATTTAATCTGAGTGGTGATTGGAAAATTCTTATAATTACTAAATTTGAACAATTTTCGATGCAAGTTTGATAAGAACAGAATGTGGAAATCTTATTCTACAATGCATGTCACTACTGAACAAAAATATCAATCAATAAAAAAGATACAATCAAAATCATATAAAAATTAGTAGAGTTCATCGTTCAGAAACGATAAAAAAGTGCATAGTAATTAACGTAAATATTGTATACAACCAAAAATTGTGTGAAACGTAAATACATACTTAAATCTACATAATAAAAAAAATTATTAGTAATTACAGAGCCAAAACAACATATAGCAGCGAAATTTAAATCGCCGGCAAAACAAGTGCCAAATGTGGTTAAGACGGATTTCTTTGGCTACTCCTCTGACGTCACGTTAATAAGCAGTAAACTGTATTTTCGAATGCCTTAGTGTTATGTGCTGGTAAAAATGTGTTATTTTATGTGCCTTGTACTATAAAGCAGATGTATTGTTTCTTTGCAAATTTCCAATGTATGCAGATTTACTCACGTAGCGTATATGAAAAGTAATTCATATGGTAGATCTGCGTTAAGTAAAAAACTTGAACCGTTATGTTGTTGTTAATAGTTTGCAGTTTGTTTGAGTTCATGATTGAATGGTATTATTTATATGGGTCAAGAGCATTGGTTATATTTAGTCGTTGTATGTTATTTTATTCATTTGAAAACTAGAATTATCATATGAATAAATGGTCAAAAATTGGCCCAATAAATCGTAGATAGAGCAGCAACATGGTTTTACGTGTGTTACATATCTATTTCAATTATTAACAGAAAATTCATTGTTTGAAATGATTTAGAATAATCAATGTAGTTGACTCTGCATGATAACAGACGCGGGGTGGAGCTTACGATTAGAGACGGGTTGTGCGGCAGAGGAGAAGTAACGAGCATAAAAAGACGACAATACCAGCGAGCGACCGCAGTAGCTGGTCCTGCGTTTGGCGACATCACATCATCACCTAGACGACGGTTACAAACCAATCTGTTCTTTTCAGAACAAATTAACATTGTTTCGGAAACAACATAAGCAATGGGGCTGAAATTAAAATCGTTCTTTTTCAGGAACACAAGAGAAGAATAGAAATAGAAGATTTGGATCGAAATCTATTGTTCTGGTTTAAATCAAAGAAGAGATATTAGTGTTGTAAACAAATCGTTCTTTTTCAAGAACAAATTCTGGAAAATCGTCCTGAAAGCAAATCGTTCTTTTTCAAGAACCAAATGTAGAAAATCATACTAAAAGTAAATCGTTCTTTTTCAAGAACCAAATGTAGAAAATCATACTAAAAGTAAATCGTTCTTTTTCAAGAACCAAATGTAGAAAATCATACTGAAAGTAAATCGTTCTTTTTCAAGAACCAAATGTAGAAAATCATACTGAAAGTAAATCGTTCTTTTTCAAGAACCAAATTTAGAAAATCATACGGAAATACTAAATGTTCTTTTTCAAGAACCCAAAGAAAAAAAAAGAAAATCGTGTTAATGTAGCAGTACTTAGTAGTAGTGTGACGTCACGTCGAAAACAGCACGTTTCTAAGTGAAATACGACCCGCATTTTGTTGTGACGTCGCGTCATTGTTGTTATTTTTAAAGAATGCCATAAATTCTCTTGTTGTTTTACAACAGTTATTCCAATAGTTTGCCATAATCTCTCTAATTACGATGGACATTTTTTAATTAAAGAATTATGTAAAAACAATAGAGTTAGCTTATTACCCATTAATAAAGAAAAATATATATAATTTACTCAATATTATACAGAAAATAGTATTAAATATAGGTTCATAGATTCATTTAGGTTTTTGGGTACATCGTTAGCAGAATTAGCATCTACTTTAAATATAAATGATCTAACAAATCTTAAGCAGGAATTTAATTATTTAGATAATGAAAAATTTCACCTGCTTACACGTAAAGGTGTTTTTCCCTATGATTATGTTGATAATTTAGATAAATTAAATGATGACGAATTACCAAAAAGAGAATTATTCTATAATAAATTAAACGATCAAAATATTAATGAAGATGAATATGAACATGCTCTAAATGTTTGGAATAAATTTAATATGCTAAATTTAGGAGAGTATAGTGATTTATATTTAAAAACTGATGTAATTCTGTTGGCAGATGTTTTTGAAAACTTTAGAAATAGGTGTCAGAATATTTACAAATTAGATCCAGCATGGTACTATACTTTACCAGGATATGCTTGGGATTGCATGCTTAGAATTACTAAATGTAGACTTAAACTTATTAAAGATATTAATCAATTATTATTCATAGAAAAGGGGTTAAGGGGAGGAATTTCTATGTGCTCCAATCGTTATTCCGAAGCCAACAATAAATATATGACTAATTATGATTCTTCTAAACTATCGAAATATTTATTATATTTTGACGTTAATAATTTATATGGTTGGGCTATGTGTCAGTACTTACCATACGATAATTTTGTTTGGGTCAATAATATTAATGATTTCAACATTAGCCAATTAAGAGATGATGCAGACGAAGGATATATTCTAGAAGTTGATTTAGAGTATCCATCTTGTCTACATAATGAACATAAAGATTTTCCTTTTTGTGCTGATCACGAGAAACCTTCAAATTCAAAACTGTCTAAATTGTTAAATACAGTAAAAGATAAAAAAAATTATGTTATTCATTATAGGAATTTAAAACAAGCATTAAATAACGGTTTAATTCTAACTAAAATTCATAAAATATTGAAGTTCAAACAGTCTCCATAGTTGAAATCTTATATTGATTTAAATACAATGTTACGAACCAATGCTCAATCAGATTTTGATAAAAGTTTATTTAAATTGATGAATAACGCAGTTTTCGGAAAAACGATGGAAAACATAAGAAACCATAGAAATATTAAATTAGTGAATAAATGGGGCGGGCGATATGGAGCAAAAAATTTAATTTCAAGTCCATTATTCCATAGCCGTAAAATTTTTGACGATAATTTAGTTGCTGTAGAATTAAATAAAGCTCAAATTATATTTAACAAACCGGTATATGTGGGCATGGCCATTTTAGATATTTCAAAGACCGTAATGTATGACTTCCATTACCTATTTATATTGAAACATATACCATTAAATCAATGCAAATTGATGTATACAGATACTGATAGTTTTATTTATGAAATAATGTGTGATGATGTTTATAGCGAAATTATTAAAAAGCATATTAGCAAATTTGATACTAGCGATTATCCGTTAAATAATAAGTATAACATACCCCAATTGAACAAAAAAGTACTAGGATTAATGAAAGATGAAGCATGTGGGCATATTATAACCCATTTTATAGGTTTAAGGTCAAAAATGTATACATATAAGCTAGATAATAAGTGTTTAAAGAAAATTAAGGGTATAAGAAATAATGTTGTAAAAAATGCAATAACTTTTAATGATTATTATGATTGTTTAATGTTAGGAAAGGATAAAATTGTTTCCCAACGGTCTATCCGTTCATATAATCATAACATATTTAGTATAGAGGAAGTCAAGTTGGCCCTTAATTCCTTTGATGATAAAAGATATTTATTACCTAACAGTACCGACACGCTTCCTTGGGGCCACTATAAAATACCCAAAGAATTTGTAAATATTTGAATATAATTCATAGGTAGTAGAATAAGTATTGTTGTATATAACTTTATTATATGTAAAAAAAAAAAAAAAAATACAATTGTTAAAAATATATGTTTTTATTCATGAAGTGTATGATTTTAATATAAATTCTAAACATATACTGCAATTAATGCTGTGATTGTACAACGGTCCATCGATGACGTCACCTTCAGCTGTTGTAGAGTGTCCCCAGCATGGCTTCAATAATAGCAATAACATATTTTCAGGCAATTCCATCTTATATTTTATTAATTTTGTAATATATTCATTATTTGAATCAATTTCGTGGTTAATAATTTTCTTCAATTCTAACACCTGCTCAAGTTTCACCATGCTTTTAATTTTCTAATCAACTTAACAACACACTTTAAGAATAATGAGACAGATAGTAGTGCAACACAATAAAGTATTGCTAAGACTGAATCAAGTTTTTCTGCTGCCAATGTGGAAATGAAGATAGGGGTGGGGAACCTGTTTAAATTCTGCCACTCACTATCTTTAAACACAGCCTTATGGTCAATAATTCTAATTTTATATGTTGTTGAATCTTTCGGAATAGATGTAGATAGAACTGATTCGGTAACTTTGTTCATCTTATTCCAATTGGAAGGCCAATGATCATTTGTAGGGGTGAAACAAATATAAACTTCTTGCACATTTTTTGGATGACTCATATAGAGCACATTATTAAAAATGGTGACCAATATTAGGAAAGGAATTCCCAACATTGTGAGGTGAACTAATTTATAGAAACAATTAACTAGCATATATATATATTTATTGTGGTAAACAATTATAAATCCAATTACTAAGTACAAAACAGTTTCTTAAACTACACATATAAAACTTATCATTTAAATGTTCCATACATTTCGGTACATCAATATTAAATTTAGGTGGTGAATGCCAACTACTTAAACTTTCAATGTTTACAATTTTCGGTAACGATTGTTTGCTAGCATCCAAATCTTCAAATAAATTTAGTAGAAAATCCTTCTTCTGGTGTCCTTTAACATACACAATATCAAATCCATATAATTTTTTTCTTATTAAATGTATATGATCGTAGCTAATGTATCCTGATTGGTATGGAAGCTCATGAATGTTATAAATTGCATAATTTACATCTTTCTTTTCGGGAATAGATAATGCTGAATATGGTTTTGGTTCTTGAAATACATAATGATTATATTGTGAATCATGCATAATAGTGATCTCTTTAACATGAAACTTCCGTTTGTGTTCACTATTATTTAATACAAAACCTTGCATATCAACAATTGCAATTTTCATTTTAATTAATTTTTCGAACAATTTCACTGAGAGGCAAATACTCGATAATACAATCGTGAATAATGATGCAGTATGCTTTTGTATTTTCAGGAAAAGCTTGATGTGTATCAATCTCAATCTTAACGTCAACTGTTGAAGATTTTATACTTTCATCTCTTTTAGAACAATCAATAACAAAGAGCGCGTGTGTTTTAAATTTATCATAACTTAATAGAACCTGTTTGCGTTCTAATAGAGATTGAGCCATGTAACTCCTATAAAACTCTGTATAATTATAATATACATTTGTATAATTATCTGATGCAAAATCTAAATTCATTCGTTCATATGGATAATAATCTCCATTTAAAGACAATCGGATATTTGATATGTTCATATGATCAAATAATGTAGAATCAGCAATTGCTATATCTTTTCGGTTATTATGAAAACCTATAATAGCATAACGAGGACACTCTACATTTGTAGTAGTTTTCACACTCCAAATTTCTTTTGTCGACCCTGTATTAAGAGCTGGTAATTCGTGATATTCCCATTTCCTAAATGGAATCAAGATTGGCCGATCATGTTTAATTGACTTTAATAATTCCATTTTAATATTATCATTTGGCATTACATGGCTCACTTTCAACTCAATACTATCAATTTTAATTTCAGTTATTGTTTCACTATTAGGATTCAATAGAGCATTGTTATCTGTTCGAGACCTTACTAGTCGCAATGTGTGTTTTCCACACATCATTGTCTTATAATCACTAAAAACACCGAATAAGTGAGCCAAAGGTATTCGCATAAAGAATTCTTTGTTAGCACATGTCGGGTTTTGATTTGGATAGTACCAACTGGCCATTGTTAAATGTTTAGTATCATCTTCAGTATAACATAAATAGCCACGAATAAGGCTCACAATCCCCGGATCTTTTACATGCTCCACTTCAACTCCATTCAATTCATATGTTACTGAATCAAACAAAAAGGCTCCTGCATTATTAAGTAAACAACCATCGCCTTCTCCTCTTGTCTTTTTCAGTGTTCCTTTAATGACTAATGCAGCCTCGCTCATTAACAGCCAAACATCATTTCTATTTACGGTTATTTCGATTACATCATTATTATCAAATGATTTAACATAGGGCAAATATGTTCGATATTCCATATTAATTATGGAGGTATCGGTAATCACCGGCTTATACAGGTTTAAAATTTGATCGTACGACATATCCAATTGTTTTGAGAAAATTGGCGTTTAATGGTGATAATTTACCCCCCAACTTTCTTCTTGAACAACTTTTTCTAACTGAGCATGGTGAGGGGTGGATATGTCTTTTATACGATTTAATTATTAAAACCATCTTTTTTCAATTCCAATCGGATGATAATTTCTTCGCCTCGAAAATTCACCAGATTAAAATCTTGATCTACTATTTTCAATGAAATGTTAGAAATCTCTTTTCTGATTATTGGCAAATAAATTAAGTTTCGTGGAATTTCGTCTATAGAATACCCTGGGTTAGATGTAACAGGAAATTCATATAATGTATGAGATGGTATCCCGTTGTAATATGCCCCACTTGTTATGTTACTATCCACGTGAACTGTTCGAACTTTAACAATGTTTACAGGATGATCAGATGAATGAACTATTCCTGCTGGTAATACCTTTCGTGAGAATCCTAGGAGTTTTGCCAACGAATTGTTATAAGTGAAATCTATATCAAAATCACGATGAAAAATTTCACACTTCAAAGTATTATTGTTTGGTCTTAGGAAAAATATATCTTCCTCTTTTTCATTACCATTCAAATTGAAATTTAGCAACTTCTTCTTTAAAAAATTATTAATATCTGTAATTTCGTATACACCACTAGGCAGATGAATTGAATTTAACGGTTTGCTTTTATCTATATAGTAAAATTCTGTATTTTCTTCTACGTTGCGTATAGTATTGTAGGAAAAGAAACCAATGAGTGCTAATCCGTATTGATAATTTGCATCCAATTGTATGGGGATAGGAAAATCTATGGAGCGTGTAGACTTGCGATCCTTCAGCGTTAATATTATAGACATAACTAATAATCAACTTAATTACAACTTGGTATTATATAGAAATTCAATACATAAATGACCACAATTACTAGAATTGAATCTTTGATATTGCTTTTTATTGTAGATTATATTAGTTGATGGACCAAAATAATTTACTAGTTCTACTGGTGGTTTTAAATTACCGAAACTATCGAAATAATTGATTGCACTTCCTCGTTTTTTATATGCCACCCAATGAGTACCTGCATTGGCATTCAAATCTAAATTAACAATAGCACTTTCATTACGATGTATATCTAATATAAATATATATTTATATTCAAAGTCTCTTTATCAACCAAAGTATAAATTATTAGAAAATGTTTTGCAGCAAGTTAAGGAAATTGAATATTTTCCATATAAGGATAATGAATTAATCACTGATCCTGATGAAGCTAAAGAAAACTCTGTATTTATATTTGATGATGTTTCCTGTGATAAGCAAGATAAAATTAGGGCATATTTTTCTATGGGTCGGCATAAATCTATTGATGTGGCATACTTATGTCAAACTTATTCCAAAATCCCGAAACAATTAATAAGAGATAACTGTAATGTAATTGTATTATTCAAACAGGATGATGTTAATTTAAAGCATGTGTTTGATGAACATGTTACACCAGATATATCATATAATACATTTAAAACCTTATGTTCTCAATGTTGGAATTCCAATAAATTTAAGCCATTGGTTGTTGTTAAGGAATTTGAATTAAATAATGGACGTTATCGAATGGGGTTCGATGAGTATATAAAAGTTAATGAATAGTTCTATTAATAATCATTTGTTTATGATGAAGCTTTTAAATAAGGTTGAATCAGAACGTAAACAGAAAATTATAAAATTAGCTAATGATGTCCGAAAAAAATATATGGCATTAAAATTGGGGAGATCAAATGAAGATACCACAATAAATAGAATTTTTTCTCCTATCACCACCCATTTAAAAGAAATTGAAAATAATCAAAAAGCGGTAAAATTACCTATCAAAGCAGAGGTGAAATCAAATGTGACGAAAATAAATAAACAGGAACCTATAGATGAGAGTGAAATAAAAACTATGTTAAAAGAAACGGATACTGATAGTGATAATACAATGATGACAGCTGACGATGATTATAGTGAAATAATAGAGGCGAATGCTAAAAATGTAATAAATTTACAAGATTATCCCAACGTTTCACAAAAATATATAGAAGAATATTTTCAACATTCTTCGAAAATTGACGTCACTCATGCCCCCAGATATAATGCTACTACTAGAACATGGAGCTTAGGTAGTAAAGAAATAGAATTTGATAATATTACGGGTGAGATAATCGTAGACGGTGTCCCTTATGAAGGCACTGAGGGGCTTTATGAGTTGTTATTTTATAAAAAATCTAAAAATTTTAATGATGAAGATACTGATGCATTCGAAGACATTATAGACAAAACCAATCTCTATCGAAAAAATTATTCTGCAGAAGGTAGAATTATAGGTGCAAAAAGCTTCAAATATAAACATATCATACGACCATTACTATCAAAAAAGGGTGGTAACTATGATAATAATTATATGACATATAATACAAAACCAGTAGAATATGTCTATTGGGATGATGTTAATGAGTTAGTTGATAGACTACGATTATTATTTGCATCTAAATATGCTGGAAATAACTCCCACACCAATGAAATTGCATCAATTATTGAAGAATTAAAAGAAGCGAAAATCGTATATTAACTCTTCTTAGTTAATCGTTTTCCTATAGTAGAAATGAGTATAGACAAGTTCGGACGTGCAGCTGATAAATATTATCAACCTGTTGCTTCTCCTTCGTCATTGTTTTCTTTTACATTAAATGGTGACTTAGATATTGGTGGTTTAAAAATATGTAATGTTAAATTACCCTCCCAAGATGAAGATGTTTCTAATAAGAAATATGTGGATGAGTCATGTAAGACAATCATGAATTTCTATTTGATGGTACAACAAGATGTCGCAGTTATGTCTGAGAGACATAGAGAACAATCAGTAGGTTTTGCTGATAAAATGAATCTGCTTTATAGAGGACTTGAAATAAAGATTGAAGAATTATCAACAGCACTTGAACTAAAGATTCAAAAATTAGTAACAGCAATTGAAGATGTTAAGAGCAAGCATATTAATGATCGTAGGGAAATAGCTTCAAAATTGCATGAAGTTCAAATAAATATAACTAACAATATACGCGAAATTAATAAAATTAATAATATTGTTAGTAATATAGGAAGCCAAATTACAATTCTTGATAATAATAAAGTTAATAAACTTGATATTAGAAAACTTAAATAGGTACTTCAATAGTGAATTAGTGCTAATCAAATTGTGGCCGTAAAATGGCATCAATCGAAAAAATTCAAGTGGTTAATGAGTTACATAGATCGATAAGAAAAAATTTCCCTAGGAGACGAACGCTTATTAAAGGGCTGGATGATTTATGGCAAGCCGATCTTGCCCAAATGGATACATATGCTAAAGAAAATAATCAATTTAAATATATTCTGTTGGTTATCGATTGTTTTTCAAAATATGTGTGGACTGAACCACTAAAATCAAAAACAGGGGAAAAAGTGACAGCGGCATTTGCTAGAATATTATCGACTTCTAAGCGTTTTCCGAAAAATTTGCATACCGATCAGGGTAAAGAATTCTATAATCATTATTATCAACGTTTGTTGCAACAATACAATATTAATCATTATTCAACATATTCACAAATGAAAGCGGCCATTGCCGAACGCACTATTCGTACCATAAAGGAACGATTATATAAATATTTTAGTTTAAATGGCACACACAAATGGATTTCTATTTTACCCACTATTGTGAAGAATTATAATGAATCAAAACATAGTGTAATTAAAATGAGACCATGTGATGTTAGTGAAACAATTGAAAGAAAATTATTGGATACTGTGTATAATCACATAAAAATATTTCCTGGATCCAAACTTAACATTGGAGATGAAGTGCGTATTAGTAAAGAAAAACATGTTTTCGATAAAGGCTACACACCGAATTGGACTACTGAATTATTTAAAATTATTAAAATTAATCACACCAATCCTGTAACATACTTGTTGGAAGATATAAATAAGAGACCCATAAGAGGAGCTTTTTATTCTTATGAGCTGCAGAAAACAAAACAACCAGATGTTTATTTAGTTGAAAAAGTTCTAAAGAAAAGAGGCAACATGGTATATGTAAAATGGCTTGGCTTTGATAATTCTCATAATAGTTGGCTTGATGAGACAAATATATTATAGGGAATATTAGTTGTTTCATAGAATCTTGACTAGCACGATGTCCTCTGAAAATCAATGTGTTTTTAGTGCCAATCAAATAGACAAAGAATGTTTTGAATTATTAGACGAGTTTGAACGTGAAACAAATGATGAGTGTTTTATTTTAAATAAAAAATTTTTTTTTTCTGATAACGAAATTTTCATCGATATTGGTTTAAACACATACAAAGAATTTAGACCATGCATTAATGTAAGCAATACTTTAATATTCGAAATAAATGAATGGCAAAAGTTCATATCTAATATGCATTGGCTTCTTAGTGGATATTTTAGAAATATGGATATGGATTATCTACGTTTTATCATGTGTAATGATATAATTGTCTTAGGCAGCAACGGTATTGATGGACTGAAGATGGTGGAAGTTACAAGATGCGGAAAAACTATTGTTTTAACAGAGACTAATATACATAACTTGTTAATAGCAAATTTTAATTTTATTGCTGATGTTGTTAAAAAATTAATATTAATTGATTTTAAGGCATATTATAGTAATATTATACTTGTTTTTAAAGAATTGTTTTCGGATCTAGTTACTCCTGAAGATATTAAGAATGTTGTTGTAAAACAACAAGAGAATTTATGGCATTCTTTAAAAATAATAACAATGACGCGACGTCACAACAAAATGCGGGTCGTATTTCACTTAGAAACGTGCTGTTTTCGACGTGACGTCACACTACTACTAAGTACTGCTACATTAACACGATTTTCTTTTTTTTCTTTGGGTTCTTGAAAAAGAACATTTAGTATTTCCGTATGATTTTCTAAATTTGGTTCTTGAAAAAGAACGATTTACTTTCAGTATGATTTTCTACATTTGGTTCTTGAAAAAGAACGATTTACTTTCAGTATGATTTTCTACATTTGGTTCTTGAAAAAGAACGATTTACTTTTAGTATGATTTTCTACATTTGGTTCTTGAAAAAGAACGATTTACTTTTAGTATGATTTTCTACATTTGGTTCTTGAAAAAGAACGATTTGCTTTCAGGACGATTTTCCAGAATTTGTTCTTGAAAAAGAACGATTTGTTTACAACACTAATATCTCTTCTTTGATTTAAACCAGAACAATAGATTTCGATCCAAATCTTCTATTTCTATTCTTCTCTTGTGTTCTTGAAAAAGAACGATTTTAATTTCAGCCCCATTGCTTATGTTGTTTCCAAAACAATGTTAATTTGTTCTGAAAAGAACAGATTGGTTTGTAACCGTCGTCTAGGTGATGATGTGATGTCGCCAAACGCAGGACCAGCTACTGCGGTCGCTCGCTGGTATTGTCGTCTTTTTATGCTCGTTACCTCTCCTCTGCCGCACAACCCGTCTCTAATCGTAAGCTCCACCCCGCGTCTGTTATCATGCAGAGTCAACTACATTGATTATTCTAAATCATTTCAAACAATGAATTTTCTGTTAATAATTGAAATCGATATGTAACACACGTAAAATCATGTTGCCGCTCTATCTACGATTTATTGGGTCAATTTTTGACCATTTATCCATATGATAATTCTAGTTTTCAAATGAATAAAATAACATACAACGACTAAATATAACCAATGCTCTTGACCCGTATAAATAATACCATTCAATTATGAACTCAAACAAACTGCAAACTATTAACAAAAACATAACGGTTCAAGTTTTTTACTTAACACAGATCTACCATATGAATTACTTTTCATATACACTACGTGAGTAAATCTGCATACATTGGAAATTTGCAAAGAAACAATACATCTGCTTTATAGTACAAGGCACATAAAATAACACATTTTTACCAGCACATAACACTAAGGCATTCGAAAATACAGTTTACTGCTTATTAACGTGACGTCAGAGGAGTAGCCAAAGAAATCCGTCTTGACCACATATGGCACTTGTTTTGCCGGCGATTTAAATTTCGCTGCTATAGGTTGTTTTGACTCTGTAATTACTAATAATTTTTTTTGTTATGTAGATTTAAGTATGTATTTACGTTTCACACAATTTTTGGTTGTATACAATATTTACGTTAATTACTATGCACTTTTTTATCGTTTCTGAACGATGAACTCTACTAATTTTTATATGATTTTGATTGTATCTTTTTTATTGATTGATATTTTTGTTCAGTAGTGATATGCATTGTACAATAAGATTTCCACATTCTGTTCTTATCAAACTTGCATCGAAAATTGTTCAAATTTAGTAATTATAAGAATTTTCCAATCACCACTCAGATTAAATTCACGCTTGAGAGAGGGCCCATCATTATACGTTTAATGGTAGTTCAGTGCTCAGTGCGTCCTATTTATTATGTATATGGGAATGGAACATTCAAGAAGACAGTATACAATTTTACAGTGACTAAGTTAAAGTGTTTCTACACAAGTGTATCTCAAGAATCATATCTCACAACCAATCACTCACGTGTCTCAAGCATAAGCTCTCTCTCTCTCGCGACAGTAAAGTTACTTACGTGTCGACAAGCATAATCCTCTCTCTCTCGTGACAGTAAAGTTACTTACCTGTCCTCAAGTGATAAAATAAATCACTAGCTCACTCCATCGCGACAGTAAAAGAAATCTACTGATCGGGAACAAGATTAGCACTGTAAAGTTTATATTCACGGCAAAAGACTTTCTCTCACTACATAAATCTGAGGTGGTTGTTTTGTATTTACATCAAAGTTATATTATTTCAATACTCTCAACCAGTGTTGTAAATAAATGTACATAGTCCAAATTTGTTTTTGTTTGTTGGTGAAGTCCAACTGAGTCAGCACCTATCTATTTCTCTTGTTCTGGCAAGAGCCATCTCTATTAGCCGAGGCTAGAACAAATTGGTCCTTCGAGCCGGATCTTCATCGACATAAATCAACGGAATTGGATTGGTACGCAGCAGACAACCGCATCGCATCACATAGGTACCGTTAAGTTATTGTAATTTGAGTATTCGTCAAGTCAGAGTTAATTTCTTTTAACTAAATCTTACAATTAATTGTTAACTAATTAAATAGTGACTATCTTTTTTGCTTGTATCTATATCACGATATAGTACACTTTGTAATTTATTTGACGAGTATTCAACAAATTTGGCTAAATTTTAATTTTTTGTTTTGAATTTTGATTATTCGTTAATCAATGAATGATTGTTTAAGCAAATAAATAATTGTCTACACACTACACATTTAATCACTCCTTAATTATTTTACAAAATAGCTGCTCTAATTAATTATACGAATAATCAACAATTCTCTATTTACATTTTTTTTGGTATTTGATTATATAACGCCGTTTCTTTGTCGTACTCCTCTTGACATTTATCATGGCGACACTAGAATCTCTTATCAAATCACGCGGTGCCTATAAGGGTAAAATCACTTCTCTTAACTCATGGTATGAAAAAAACCATGAGGTCGAAACTGAATGCTTCATGTACGAAAGTAGGCGAAATTCAATGAGTCAATTTTATCACAAGTATTCAGATATACAACTTCAAATTGAGCTTATAGATCCTCTGAATGAAGATTCAGAGGATGTGGAAAAAAGGTATTTCGATTGTTTAACGAAATATAGTACAAAAATATCAGAATTAGCAGCATTGAAACTACATACTTCTACTTCTGAAATCTCACAAAATACCAGTGCGATAGCTTGTAATTCAATTCAACCAGTGAATTTGCCACAACTTAATATTCCACAGTTTAGTGGAGATATAACAAAATGGAACGCATTCATCGAGCTGTTTGAAGCGTTAATATCGAACAACCACACTTTAACGGACGTACAGAAGCTAGTATATTTACGCTCTTACTTAGAAAAAGAACCACTGCACTTGATAGAAACACTACCATTAGTTAATGACAATTTTAAAATTTCACTAGAGACCCTCAAAAACAGATATGATAATCAACTTTCGATTATCTTTGCTCATATCAAATTATTAGTTGATATCCCCGCGCTCACTAAAGTTACTGCTCACACTCTTAGAGACTTTATCGTAAAAATCAAACAAAATATCGCGTCTCTAAAACTTCAAAACATTCCAACTGATCATTGGGATTTAATACTAATTTATTTACTCTCTAATAAATTAGATTTCTCCACTAAAAGGGCATATATCGCTGATAGAGGCAGTCGCGTTAGATCTGGTACAACTTTAAAATTACCTACGATCTCTGATTTTTTATCATTTTTGGAACAAAGGTGTATTGTATTGGAAGATATGTCTGAACCAATTCCACAATCACGGAATAACTTTAGATATCCAAGTAGTGTGCATAGAGTGGCACATCATGCACAAACCATATCTTCCAATAAACCACCTTTACCCTCATTACAATGTGCTTACTGTACTAACTCAAATCATAAAATTTATAGTTGCCCTTCATTTAACTCTCTAAAGGTACTTGAACGCAGTAAAGTTGTTCAACAAAAAGGGTTGTGTTATAACTGTTTAGGGTCCAGACATAGTTCTAAACAATGTATATCTCCACGTCTCTGCTCTATTTGCCAAAAAAGGCATCACTCCCTCCTTCACGATTCATCTCGCAACCCTCAGCAATCAGTTCGGTTAGCGAATACACACAACACAACCCAATTCACACCTAATCACTCAGCTGATCGTGCCTATCGATCAGCAACCACATCTAGAAACACACAAGCTCAACAATCCACACAAAACACCAATGTAGTGAAGTCCAGCACAGATGATGATGCTAATACACAGACCACATTATCAGTTCTTGGATCTGATAGTTATGAGGTACTGTTGGCCACTTGTGTGGTTTTAGTTTCTGATGTGGATGGACAGCTACATCAAGCTAAAGCCATCCTCGACCCTGGAAGTACCATATCCATACTCACTACGTCATTCATGCGGCAATTGAAACAAGTTCCAAATGAAGAACACGTACAAATCTCGGGCATATCTGGAATAGTTAGGCAATCTAACAACTCAGTTACGATAGATGTGAACTCGTCAACTGACCCTAACTATTCCATAAAGGTCAATTGCTGCGTGCTTGACAAAATCACTGGTAACACACCACAACGATTCATAAGTAGGCAAAGGCTAGCTTTGCCACATCACCTTCCACTAGCCGATCCAAACTTTAACGTTCCTTCCAGGGTCGACATTCTCTTAGGTGCGGATGTATACTATCAAATTCTCCTCCCCAATATGCAAAAAATTAATGATCACTCTCTCACACTAATCCAAACCAAATTTGGATATGTACTATCAGGTATAATTCCTGACACAGCTTCTAATAAGCAATCTCTCTCACCGAATAGGGAGCACAGTTGTTTTTTGACCCAACGCCCTACAATAGAGCAACTCATGCAACAATTCTGGGAAATAGACAACCCAGAATCACTCTCGCCTTCTCTCCTTTCAAAAGAAAATCAATTAGTTGAAACACACTTTCAAAACACTACACGTATCTTAGAAAACGGGTCTTTTCAAGTTGATTTACCCCTTAAACAGCCCACCAAAGAATTTCCATTAGGTGATTCATTCTGTATCGCCAAAAAGAGATTCCTCAACCTCGAGAAACGACTACAAAACTCTCCACAACTGCACGATGAATACAAAAAATTTATAGACGAATATGTCGCTCTAAATCACGCAAAAATAGTTCCACTCACATTAGTAAACGACCTTGGTGCCTCTAAGTATTTTCTTCCTCATCACTGTGTAATACGAGAGGAAAACAAAACAACTAAACTTCGCGTAGTGTTCGATGGATCCATGAAAAGCACATCTGGATTATCTCTCAATGATATAATGCATAAAGGATACACGGTACAACCAGAACTGTACGACATTTTATTAAGATTTCGCACATTCAAATTTGCTTTAACTTGTGACATTCAAAAAATGTATCGTCAAATCTCAATTAACCCCTCACAGACTTACCTTCAAAATATTTTATGGAGGGAGAGTCCATCTGAAGATTTAAAATGTCTCGAGTTAGTCACAGTGACGTATGGTACAAATAGTGCACCTTATTTGGCCACTAGGTGTTTAAAACAATTAGCTGGAACACATGCAGCTGAATATCCAATAGCAGCTGAATCTCTCCTCAATCAATGTTACGTAGATGATGTATTAACAGGGCATGACTCCTATGAATCAGTAACTACCCTACACCAGCAGCTGGTCGACTTATGCGGAATAGCTAAACTCACACTTCATAAATGGTCCACAAATTGCCACCCTCTACTCAGAAATCTATCCAATGACATAGATACTGACAGCAATGGTATTCACGAGATTACGGACAACAATCAGTCTAATAAGGTGCTTGGAATATTATGGGACTCTAATAATGACACATTCTCCATAACTTTGCCAAATTCTACTGTCAATAAACAAGCAACAAAACGAGAGGTGTTATCCAAAATTGCTCAAATGTTTGATCCATTGGGGTTGATTGGTCCAGTCATTGTCATCGCCAAACTTATTATGCAAGAACTATGGAAATTAAAAATTGACTGGGACGACAATTTGCCAGCTACACTACTCCAACAATGGAATACCTTTTTTGAAAACATTGGCCAGTTGAAGGAATTAAAAATTCCAAGATACATCATGGAAGATGCCACCCCAATTATAGTAGAGCTCCATGGATTTTGTGATGCAAGCAAACGAGCATATGGTGCTTGTATTTATGCACGAGCTATTTTCCCTTCAAAAAACATTTCGACACAGTTATTGACATCAAAAAGCAGGGTAGCACCAATAAAAGAAATCACCATCCCTAGACTGGAGTTGTGTGGAGCATTATTGCTTTCGACTCTAATGAAAAGAGTAGCATCTATCTTGACAAACAGATTATCCATCACTAATATCCACTGCTGGACTGATTCGGAAATTGTTCTCGCGTGGTTGAATTCAGACTCATCAAGATTCAACACATTTGTATCAAATCGCATTTCTCAAATCCAAACTATTACTCAAAATTACACTTGGAATTATATCTGTTCGACGGACAATCCAGCAGACTGTTTGTCTCGAGGTCTTATGCCGGCTACACTGTCAACATCAACACTTTGGTTTCACGGCCCTAATTTTCTTCAACAAGAAGAAATCACAACTAAAAGCAGATCACCATCACCATCCATCCCCGTGCTAATAGGTGAAGAAAGAAAATTAAAGCCAATAGTTTCAGCTTGTCTGGCAACACAACACACATCCATTGAATATTGGCAAGAAATTTTCAAAAAATTCTCATCATTTTCACGATTGCAATACACTATGGCTTATATAATAAGATTCACAAACAATTGCAAGTCTGATGTTGACAAAATCCAAGGACGGTTAACAGTAGCAGAATTGACACAAGCTGAAGCACTAATCTGTAAGCTGACACAGGCTCATGCATTTCCAAAATTATACAAGGAACTTAATGAAAACTCATCAAGCATCACTGATCAATACTTACAAAAATTAAGTCCGTTTTTGGATAATAATAAACTAATAAGAGTTGGAGGTCGACTAGCAGCTGCAGCTATACCGTATGATAAAAAGTTTCCTATACTACTACCCTCAAAGGATCACGTGACTACTCTAATACTAACTCGAGAACATATCAAGCTAGGACATGCAGGTCCGCAAGCAGTATTATCCAATATCCGAGCAAGATATTGGCCTTTAAATGGACTCAAGGACATCAAAAAATTAATCATAGAGTGTCACCCATGTTACAAGTTTAAAGCAAAAAACTTCGAACAAATAATGGCCCAGCTCCCTAAAGAAAGACTTACACCCTGCCGCCCTTTCGAAAAAGTTGGAGTGGACTTTGGAGGCCCATTTTTAATTAAATCATCGACATTAAGAAGTTCAAGAACCGAAAAAGCATACATCGCCTTATTTGTATGTATGGCCACCAAGGCAATTCATCTGGAATTAGTGTCAAGTCTATCAACAGAAGCCTTCTTAGCAACGTTAAAACGTTTCATTTCACGTAGGGGTTGTCCTAGCATCATATACAGTGATAACGGCACCAATTTCGTAGGAGCAAAAAATCAACTTAAAGATTTATATAAGTTTGTAAATAACACACACACACGCACTACCACGGAGTCGTTTCTCGTCACCAAAGAAATCTCTTGGAAATTCATTCCTCCGCTTTCACCTCATTGGGGTGGGTTATGGGAAGCAGGCATCAAAAGTACAAAATATCACTTACACAGAATAATGGGCAATCAAGCTTGTACTTTTGAAGAACTCACCACTATTCTCTGCCAAATCGAGGCTATATTAAATTCACGACCACTACAACCCTTAACCAGTGACCCCAGTGACAACCAATGCTTAACTCCAGGCCATTTTTTAATAGGAGGACCTCTAACTGCATACCCCGAGCACAATGTAACAGAAATTCCATTAAACAGGTTGAATCGTTGGAAAAGACTCACTCAAATCCAACAGTCCTTTTGGTCTCGGTGGTCAAAGGATTATCTCAATCTCCTCCAAAATAGGCCCAAATGGATCACCCCTGCTCCAAATATTAAAAATGACGATATTGTTCTCTTAAAGGGAGAAAATTCCCCACCACTCGAGTGGCCATTAGCCAGAGTTTTGGAAGTATTCCCTGGAAAGGATGGGAAGGTAAGGGTTGCGCGAATTAAAACAAAACAGGGAGAGTTTGTTAGGAACATTACGCACCTATGCCCGCTTCCACTCTGTAAATAGTTCATTCTGCTATCCAGCATTCACGCTGTATATATATGTACGTACTTGTAAATATTTTTCAGCTTCTCAAATTGCATTAAGGCCACTCATATTTCAGTCACTCACTCAAAACATTGACACACATCATTGCCCAGATCGTTCACACAAGGGGGGAGTTTGTTGTAAAACAACAAGAGAATTTATGGCATTCTTTAAAAATAATAACAATGACGCGACGTCACAACAAAATGCGGGTCGTATTTCACTTAGAAACGTGCTGTTTTCGACGTGACGTCACACTACTACTAAGTACTGCTACATTAACACGATTTTCTTTTTTTTCTTTGGGTTCTTGAAAAAGAACATTTAGTATTTCCGTATGATTTTCTAAATTTGGTTCTTGAAAAAGAACGATTTACTTTCAGTATGATTTTCTACATTTGGTTCTTGAAAAAGAACGATTTACTTTCAGTATGATTTTCTACATTTGGTTCTTGAAAAAGAACGATTTACTTTTAGTATGATTTTCTACATTTGGTTCTTGAAAAAGAACGATTTACTTTTAGTATGATTTTCTACATTTGGTTCTTGAAAAAGAACGATTTGATTTCAGGACGATTTTCCAGAATTTGTTCTTGAAAAAGAACGATTTGTTTACAACACTAATATCTCTTCTTTGATTTAAACCAGAACAATAGATTTCGATCCAAATCTTCTATTTCTATTCTTCTCTTGTGTTCTTGAAAAAGAACGATTTTAATTTCAGCCCCATTGCTTATGTTGTTTCCAAAACAATGTTAATTTGTTCTGAAAAGAACAGATTGGTTTGTAACCGTCGTCTAGGTGATGATGTGATGTCGCCAAACGCAGGACCAGCTACTGCGGTCGCTCGCTGGTATTGTCGTCTTTTTATGCTCGTTACCTCTCCTCTGCCGCACAACCCGTCTCTAATCGTAAGCTCCACCCCGCGTCTGTTATCATGCAGAGTCAACTACATTGATTATTCTAAATCATTTCAAACAATGAATTTTCTGTTAATAATTGAAATCGATATGTAACACACGTAAAATCATGTTGCCGCTCTATCTACGATTTATTGGGTCAATTTTTGACCATTTATCCATATGATAATTCTAGTTTTCAAATGAATAAAATAACATACAACGACTAAATATAACCAATGCTCTTGACCCGTATAAATAATACCATTCAATTATGAACTCAAACAAACTGCAAACTATTAACAAAAACATAACGGTTCAAGTTTTTTACTTAACACAGATCTACCATATGAATTACTTTTCATATACACTACGTGAGTAAATCTGCATACATTGGAAATTTGCAAAGAAACAATACATCTGCTTTATAGTACAAGGCACATAAAATAACACATTTTTACCAGCACATAACACTAAGGCATTCGAAAATACAGTTTACTGCTTATTAACGTGACGTCAGAGGAGTAGCCAAAGAAATCCGTCTTGACCACATATGGCACTTGTTTTGCCGGCGATTTAAATTTCGCTGCTATAGGTTGTTTTGACTCTGTAATTACTAATAATTTTTTTTGTTATGTAGATTTAAGTATGTATTTACGTTTCACACAATTTTTGGTTGTATACAATATTTACGTTAATTACTATGCACTTTTTTATCGTTTCTGAACGATGAACTCTACTAATTTTTATATGATTTTGATTGTATCTTTTTTATTGATTGATATTTTTGTTCAGTAGTGATATGCATTGTACAATAAGATTTCCACATTCTGTTCTTATCAAACTTGCATCGAAAATTGTTCAAATTTAGTAATTATAAGAATTTTCCAATCACCACTCAGATTAAATTCACGCTTGAGAGAGGGCCCATCATTATACGTTTAATGGTAGTTCAGTGCTCAGTGCGTCCTATTTATTATGTATATGGGAATGGAACATTCAAGAAGACAGTATACAATTTTACAGTGACTAAGTTAAAGTGTTTCTACACAAGTGTATCTCAAGAATCATATCTCACAACCAATCACTCACGTGTCTCAAGCATAAGCTCTCTCTCTCTCGCGACAGTAAAGTTACTTACGTGTCGACAAGCATAATCCTCTCTCTCTCGTGACAGTAAAGTTACTTACCTGTCCTCAAGTGATAAAATAAATCACTAGCTCACTCCATCGCGACAGTAAAAGAAATCTACTGATCGGGAACAAGATTAGCACTGTAAAGTTTATATTCACGGCAAAAGACTTTCTCTCACTACATAAATCTGAGGTGGTTGTTTTGTATTTACATCAAAGTTATATTATTTCAATACTCTCAACCAGTGTTGTAAATAAATGTACATAGTCCAAATTTGTTTTTGTTTGTTGGTGAAGTCCAACTGAGTCAGCACCTATCTATTTCTCTTGTTCTGGCAAGAGCCATCTCTATTAGCCGAGGCTAGAACAAATTGGTCCTTCGAGCCGGATCTTCATCGACATAAATCAACGTAATTGGATTGGTACGCAGCAGACAACCGCATCGCATCACATAGGTACCGTTAAGTTATTGTAATTTGAGTATTCGTCAAGTCAGAGTTAATTTCTTTTAACTAAATCTTACAATTAATTGTTAACTAATTAAATAGTGACTATCTTTTTTGCTTGTATCTATATCACGATATAGTACACTTTGTAATTTATTTGACGAGTATTCAACAAATTTGGCTAAATTTTAATTTTTTGTTTTGAATTTTGATTATTCGTTAATCAATGAATGATTGTTTAAGCAAATAAATAATTGTCTACACACTACACATTTAATCACTCCTTAATTATTTTACAAAATAGCTGCTCTAATTAATTATACGAATAATCAACAATTCTCTATTTACATTTTTTTTGGTATTTGATTATATAACGCCGTTTCTTTGTCGTACTCCT
Source organism: Platypus cylindrus (assembly GCA_949748235.1). Classification (NCBI taxonomy): domain Eukaryota; kingdom Metazoa; phylum Arthropoda; class Insecta; order Coleoptera; family Curculionidae; genus Platypus; species Platypus cylindrus. Next base: position 11,471,302 of record OX456492.1, on the reverse strand, counting down.
CTTGACATTTATCATGGCGACACTAGAATCTCTTATCAAATCACGCGGTGCCTATAAGGGTAAAATCACTTCTCTTAACTCATGGTATGAAAAAAACCATGAGGTCGAAACTGAATGCTTCATGTACGAAAGTAGGCGAAATTCACTGAGTCAATTTTATCACAAGTATTCAGATATACAACTTCAAATTGAGCTTATAGATCCTCTGAATGAAGATTCAGAGGATGTGGAAAAAAGGTATTTCGATTGTTTAACGAAATATAGTACAAAAATATCAGAATTAGCAGCATTGAAACTACATACTTCTACTTCTGAAATCTCACAAAATACCAGTGCGATAGCTTGTAATTCAATTCAACCAGTGAATTTGCCACAACTTAATATTCCACAGTTTAGTGGAGATATAACAAAATGGAACGCATTCATCGAGCTGTTTGAAGCGTTAATATCGAACAACCACACTTTAACGGACGTACAGAAGCTAGTATATTTACGCTCTTACTTAGAAAAAGAACCACTGCACTTGATAGAAACACTACCATTAGTTAATGACAATTTTAAAATTTCACTAGAGACCCTCAAAAACAGATATGATAATCAACTTTCGATTATCTTTGCTCATATCAAATTATTAGTTGATATCCCCGCGCTCACTAAAGTTACTGCTCACACTCTTAGAGACTTTATCGTAAAAATCAAACAAAATATCGCGTCTCTAAAACTTCAAAACATTCCAACTGATCATTGGGATTTAATACTAATTTATTTACTCTCTAATAAATTAGATTTCTCCACTAAAAGGGCATATATCGCTGATAGAGGCAGTCGCGTTAGATCTGGTACAACTTTAAAATTACCTACGATCTCTGATTTTTTATCATTTTTGGAACAAAGGTGTATTGTATTGGAAGATATGTCTGAACCAATTCCACAATCACGGAATAACTTTAGATATCCAAGTAGTGTGCATAGAGTGGCACATCATGCACAAACCATATCTTCCAATAAACCACCTTTACCCTCATTACAATGTGCTTACTGTACTAACTCAAATCATAAAATTTATAGTTGCCCTTCATTTAACTCTCTAAAGGTACTTGAACGCAGTAAAGTTGTTCAACAAAAAGGGTTGTGTTATAACTGTTTAGGGTCCAGACATAGTTCTAAACAATGTATATCTCCACGTCTCTGCTCTATTTGCCAAAAAAGGCATCACTCCCTCCTTCACGATTCATCTCGCAACCCTCAGCAATCAGTTCGGTTAGCGAATACACACAACACAACCCAATTCACACCTAATCACTCAGCTGATCGTGCCTATCGATCAGCAACCACATCTAGAAACACACAAGCTCAACAATCCACACAAAACACCAATGTAGTGAAGTCCAGCACAGATGATGATGCTAATACACAGACCACATTATCAGTTCTTGGATCTGATAGTTATGAGGTACTGTTGGCCACTTGTGTGGTTTTAGTTTCTGATGTGGATGGACAGCTACATCAAGCTAAAGCCATCCTCGACCCTGGAAGTACCATATCCATACTCACTACGTCATTCATGCGGCAATTGAAACAAGTTCCAAATGAAGAACACGTACAAATCTCGGGCATATCTGGAATAGTTAGGCAATCTAACAACTCAGTTACGATAGATGTGAACTCGTCAACTGACCCTAACTATTCCATAAAGGTCAATTGCTGCGTGCTTGACAAAATCACTGGTAACACACCACAACGATTCATAAGTAGGCAAAGGCTAGCTTTGCCACATCACCTTCCACTAGCCGATCCAAACTTTAACGTTCCTTCCAGGGTCGACATTCTCTTAGGTGCGGATGTATACTATCAAATTCTCCTCCCCAATATGCAAAAAATTAATGATCACTCTCTCACACTAATCCAAACCAAATTTGGATATGTACTATCAGGTATAATTCCTGACACAGCTTCTAATAAGCAATCTCTCTCACCGAATAGGGAGCACAGTTGTTTTTTGACCCAACGCCCTACAATAGAGCAACTCATGCAACAATTCTGGGAAATAGACAACCCAGAATCACTCTCGCCTTCTCTCCTTTCAAAAGAAAATCAATTAGTTGAAACACACTTTCAAAACACTACACGTATCTTAGAAAACGGGTCTTTTCAAGTTGATTTACCCCTTAAACAGCCCACCAAAGAATTTCCATTAGGTGATTCATTCTGTATCGCCAAAAAGAGATTCCTCAACCTCGAGAAACGACTACAAAACTCTCCACAACTGCACGATGAATACAAAAAATTTATAGACGAATATGTCGCTCTAAATCACGCAAAAATAGTTCCACTCACATTAGTAAACGACCTTGGTGCCTCTAAGTATTTTCTTCCTCATCACTGTGTAATACGAGAGGAAAACAAAACAACTAAACTTCGCGTAGTGTTCGATGGATCCATGAAAAGCACATCTGGATTATCTCTCAATGATATAATGCATAAAGGATACACGGTACAACCAGAACTGTACGACATTTTATTAAGATTTCGCACATTCAAATTTGCTTTAACTTGTGACATTCAAAAAATGTATCGTCAAATCTCAATTAACCCCTCACAGACTTACCTTCAAAATATTTTATGGAGGGAGAGTCCATCTGAAGATTTAAAATGTCTCGAGTTAGTCACAGTGACGTATGGTACAAATAGTGCACCTTATTTGGCCACTAGGTGTTTAAAACAATTAGCTGGAACACATGCAGCTGAATATCCAATAGCAGCTGAATCTCTCCTCAATCAATGTTACGTAGATGATGTATTAACAGGGCATGACTCCTATGAATCAGTAACTACCCTACACCAGCAGCTGGTCGACTTATGCGGAATAGCTAAACTCACACTTCATAAATGGTCCACAAATTGCCACCCTCTACTCAGAAATCTATCCAATGACATAGATACTGACAGCAATGGTATTCACGAGATTACGGACAACAATCAGTCTAATAAGGTGCTTGGAATATTATGGGACTCTAATAATGACACATTCTCCATAACTTTGCCAAATTCTACTGTCAATAAACAAGCAACAAAACGAGAGGTGTTATCCAAAATTGCTCAAATGTTTGATCCATTGGGGTTGATTGGTCCAGTCATTGTCATCGCCAAACTTATTATGCAAGAACTATGGAAATTAAAAATTGACTGGGACGACAATTTGCCAGCTACACTACTCCAACAATGGAATACCTTTTTTGAAAACATTGGCCAGTTGAAGGAATTAAAAATTCCAAGATACATCATGGAAGATGCCACCCCAATTATAGTAGAGCTCCATGGATTTTGTGATGCAAGCAAACGAGCATATGGTGCTTGTATTTATGCACGAGCTATTTTCCCTTCAAAAAACATTTCGACACAGTTATTGACATCAAAAAGCAGGGTAGCACCAATAAAAGAAATCACCATCCCTAGACTGGAGTTGTGTGGAGCATTATTGCTTTCGACTCTAATGAAAAGAGTAGCATCTATCTTGACAAACAGATTATCCATCACTAATATCCACTGCTGGACTGATTCGGAAATTGTTCTCGCGTGGTTGAATTCAGACTCATCAAGATTCAACACATTTGTATCAAATCGCATTTCTCAAATCCAAACTATTACTCAAAATTACACTTGGAATTATATCTGTTCGACGGACAATCCAGCAGACTGTTTGTCTCGAGGTCTTATGCCGGCTACACTGTCAACATCAACACTTTGGTTTCACGGCCCTAATTTTCTTCAACAAGAAGAAATCACAACTAAAAGCAGATCACCATCACCATCCATCCCCGTGCTAATAGGTGAAGAAAGAAAATTAAAGCCAATAGTTTCAGCTTGTCTGGCAACACAACACACATCCATTGAATATTGGCAAGAAATTTTCAAAAAATTCTCATCATTTTCACGATTGCAATACACTATGGCTTATATAATAAGATTCACAAACAATTGCAAGTCTGATGTTGACAAAATTCAAGGACGGTTAACAGTAGCAGAATTGACACAAGCTGAAGCACTAATCTGTAAGCTGACACAGGCTCATGCATTTCCAAAATTATACAAGGAACTTAATGAAAACTCATCAAGCATCACTGATCAATACTTACAAAAATTAAGTCCGTTTTTGGATAATAATAAACTAATAAGAGTTGGAGGTCGACTAGCAGCTGCAGCTATACCGTATGATAAAAAGTTTCCTATACTACTACCCTCAAAGGATCACGTGACTACTCTAATACTAACTCGAGAACATATCAAGCTAGGACATGCAGGTCCGCAAGCAGTATTATCCAATATCCGAGCAAGATATTGGCCTTTAAATGGACTCAAGGACATCAAAAAATTAATCATAGAGTGTCACCCATGTTACAAGTTTAAAGCAAAAAACTTCGAACAAATAATGGCCCAGCTCCCTAAAGAAAGACTTACACCCTGCCGCCCTTTCGAAAAAGTTGGAGTGGACTTTGGAGGCCCATTTTTAATTAAATCATCGACATTAAGAAGTTCAAGAACCGAAAAAGCATACATCGCCTTATTTGTATGTATGGCCACCAAGGCAATTCATCTGGAATTAGTGTCAAGTCTATCAACAGAAGCCTTCTTAGCAACGTTAAAACGTTTCATTTCACGTAGGGGTTGTCCTAGCATCATATACAGTGATAACGGCACCAATTTCGTAGGAGCAAAAAATCAACTTAAAGATTTATATAAGTTTGTAAATAACACACACACACGCACTACCACGGAGTCGTTTCTCGTCACCAAAGAAATCTCTTGGAAATTCATTCCTCCGCTTTCACCTCATTGGGGTGGGTTATGGGAAGCAGGCATCAAAAGTACAAAATATCACTTACACAGAATAATGGGCAATCAAGCTTGTACTTTTGAAGAACTCACCACTATTCTCTGCCAAATCGAGGCTATATTAAATTCACGACCACTACAACCCTTAACCAGTGACCCCAGTGACAACCAATGCTTAACTCCAGGCCATTTTTTAATAGGAGGACCTCTAACTGCATACCCCGAGCACAATGTAACAGAAATTCCATTAAACAGGTTGAATCGTTGGAAAAGACTCACTCAAATCCAACAGTCCTTTTGGTCTCGGTGGTCAAAGGATTATCTCAATCTCCTCCAAAATAGGCCCAAATGGATCACCCCTGCTCCAAATATTAAAAATGACGATATTGTTCTCTTAAAGGGAGAAAATTCCCCACCACTCGAGTGGCCATTAGCCAGAGTTTTGGAAGTATTCCCTGGAAAGGATGGGAAGGTAAGGGTTGCGCGAATTAAAACAAAACAGGGAGAGTTTGTTAGGAACATTACGCACCTATGCCCGCTTCCACTCTGTAAATAGTTCATTCTGCTATCCAGCATTCACGCTGTATATATATGTACGTACTTGTAAATATTTTTCAGCTTCTCAAATTGCATTAAGGCCACTCATATTTCAGTCACTCACTCAAAACATTGACACACATCATTGCCCAGATCGTTCACACAAGGGGGGAGTTTGTTGTAAAACAACAAGAGAATTTATGGCATTCTTTAAAAATAATAACAATGACGCGACGTCACAACAAAATGCGGGTCGTATTTCACTTAGAAACGTGCTGTTTTCGACGTGACGTCACACTACTACTAAGTACTGCTACATTAACACGATTTTCTTTTTTTTCTTTGGGTTCTTGAAAAAGAACATTTAGTATTTCCGTATGATTTTCTAAATTTGGTTCTTGAAAAAGAACGATTTACTTTCAGTATGATTTTCTACATTTGGTTCTTGAAAAAGAACGATTTACTTTCAGTATGATTTTCTACATTTGGTTCTTGAAAAAGAACGATTTACTTTTAGTATGATTTTCTACATTTGGTTCTTGAAAAAGAACGATTTACTTTTAGTATGATTTTCTACATTTGGTTCTTGAAAAAGAACGATTTGCTTTCAGGACGATTTTCCAGAATTTGTTCTTGAAAAAGAACGATTTGTTTACAACACTAATATCTCTTCTTTGATTTAAACCAGAACAATAGATTTCGATCCAAATCTTCTATTTCTATTCTTCTCTTGTGTTCTTGAAAAAGAACGATTTTAATTTCAGCCCCATTGCTTATGTTGTTTCCAAAACAATGTTAATTTGTTCTGAAAAGAACAGATTGGTTTGTAACCGTCGTCTAGGTGATGATGTGATGTCGCCAAACGCAGGACCAGCTACTGCGGTCGCTCGCTGGTATTGTCGTCTTTTTATGCTCGTTACCTCTCCTCTGCCGCACAACCCGTCTCTAATCGTAAGCTCCACCCCGCGTCTGTTATCATGCAGAGTCAACTACATTGATTATTCTAAATCATTTCAAACAATGAATTTTCTGTTAATAATTGAAATCGATATGTAACACACGTAAAATCATGTTGCCGCTCTATCTACGATTTATTGGGTCAATTTTTGACCATTTATCCATATGATAATTCTAGTTTTCAAATGAATAAAATAACATACAACGACTAAATATAACCAATGCTCTTGACCCGTATAAATAATACCATTCAATTATGAACTCAAACAAACTGCAAACTATTAACAAAAACATAACGGTTCAAGTTTTTTACTTAACAAAGATCTACCATATGAATTACTTTTCATATACACTACGTGAGTAAATCTGCATACATTGGAAATTTGCAAAGAAACAATACATCTGCTTTATAGTACAAGGCACATAAAATAACACATTTTTACCAGCACATAACACTAAGGCATTCGAAAATACAGTTTACTGCTTATTAACGTGACGTCAGAGGAGTAGCCAAAGAAATCCGTCTTGACCACATATGGCACTTGTTTTGCCGGCGATTTAAATTTCGCTGCTATAGGTTGTTTTGACTCTGTAATTACTAATAATTTTTTTTGTTATGTAGATTTAAGTATGTATTTACGTTTCACACAATTTTTGGTTGTATACAATATTTACGTTAATTACTATGCACTTTTTTATCGTTTCTGAACGATGAACTCTACTAATTTTTATATGATTTTGATTGTATCTTTTTTATTGATTGATATTTTTGTTCAGTAGTGATATGCATTGTACAATAAGATTTCCACATTCTGTTCTTATCAAACTTGCATCGAAAATTGTTCAAATTTAGTAATTATAAGAATTTTCCAATCACCACTCAGATTAAATTCACGCTTGAGAGAGGGCCCATCATTATACGTTTAATGGTAGTTCAGTGCTCAGTGCGTCCTATTTATTATGTATATGGGAATGGAACATTCAAGAAGACAGTATACAATTTTACAGTGACTAAGTTAAAGTGTTTCTACACAAGTGTATCTCAAGAATCATATCTCACAACCAATCACTCACGTGTCTCAAGCATAAGCTCTCTCTCTCTCGCGACAGTAAAGTTACTTACGTGTCGACAAGCATAATCCTCTCTCTCTCGTGACAGTAAAGTTACTTACCTGTCCTCAAGTGATAAAATAAATCACTAGCTCACTCCATCGCGACAGTAAAAGAAATCTACTGATCGGGAACAAGATTAGCACTGTAAAGTTTATATTCACGGCAAAAGACTTTCTCTCACTACATAAATCTGAGGTGGTTGTTTTGTATTTACATCAAAGTTATATTATTTCAATACTCTCAACCAGTGTTGTAAATAAATGTACATAGTCCAAATTTGTTTTTGTTTGTTGGTGAAGTCCAACTGAGTCAGCACCTATCTATTTCTCTTGTTCTGGCAAGAGCCATCTCTATTAGCCGAGGCTAGAACAAATGTAATTTGTGAATATGTTTACAGTTTTAATGATGTATATAGTAATTGTTTAAGAGAATATATGTTAATTAATAAACACAAAATATTGTCTGATTTAAAATAAAAATACCATTATTCAAGTAATAAGCGTTTTATTCAGAAATTTCAAACTCTGGTGTTGATATGGTGTTGGATATTTTTTTTATACATTTAAAAATAATATAATATTTATTGTTAATGAATAAATGCAAATTTTTCTTAAAAGGTTCCGTCATCCTCTGTGGTAAAAATAATATATTGTTCTCTAATTCTAATTTGATCACTTCCCCGAATTTACTTTTGACTACTGTGACGTTTAAAATTTGATACTTCTCATCGGGAACCAGTTCATCCATACCAATTTTTGGTTTTGATGATGATACAGCAGCAGCATTTAGACATTTTAAATCCATTTTTCTCTACAAATAAAAATATAATAAATTATATTTAGTAAATAATAAATTTTTCAAAAATAATTGCTAATAAATTAATATTTACCTGAACACATAAACTTGAGACCTTTAGTTGTTGAAGATGAAACTGTATTTGGCAAATATTTACCTGTAGCCTATTAGAATTATCAAACCAAATTATTTAAACACTCGATATGTATTGTTTAAACTTCAATATTTTATGTAGTTGTTGAAGATGAAACTGCATTTGACAAATAGCTCACATGAGCCCATATTTATATAGGAAAAATAAAATAAATAAATAAACTGATTGGCTCCTCCTTTCACTAATCTCTATACAGTTGAATTTAGCACATTCTTCATCGTCTGTGTACTTAGTTGGTTTCTCAAGATAATAGAAATCTACCCTATTATAGATTAGATTATTTTTATATTCAGGGTAGCTTATCAACCTGCCAATTAAAAATCACTTAACTTTTTGGCTTTTCAAATAACGTCAGACCGTCTGGCCTCGATGGTTTTTACATCTGCATGCAGCCTTTTTTCTTTAAAGTAATTAAGCGACTCTCATTAAAGGGACAAAATGGCGTTAAAATTAACTGGACAATAACCATGGTGACGCTAATGAACGCCGGACGACCCACCATTCGCCCGGCCAATCAAATCCAACGGTGCCATATTGAATCACCCCTTTTCCCACCCATCCAATGAAATCCAACGACGCCATATTGAATTACCTTTTTCCCCACCCATCCAACGAAATCCAGCGACGCCATATTGAATTACCCCTTTCCCCACCCATCCAATGAAATCCAACGACGCCATTACCCCTTTCCCTTAGTACCCTCCCCTCTGACGCCATATTGAATTACCCCCCACCCCTTAAACTTGTACACACCCCTTTGATTGACACCATATTGAAAAACCACTCCCTTACCCCTGAATTTACAATCCCCCCTCTAGAGTCTAAGTTGAGGGAGAATCGGCCTTGTTTAACTACTATTACTATTTCCAAAAAAAATGTCACAGTATAAATAGAGATTTTATTAATACCGAACAAAAAGAATCGTCGAAGGTTATTTCGCTTCATATTAAGACGGACAGTTTCTGGAAAAATATTTTCGAAAGATTGTTAACTTTCTTTCGCCCTCAAAGAACAACGGCCTATTGCCTTAGATTTATAGATAATTCGAAAAAAAGTAGGCTGAGAGAAGTTTGGGCCCTTATCTGTAGAAGAATTATCACGTACAATAAATACCATAGTGAAGATTATTTAATACAATAATTTTATCAAGAAAATTTTTGATACAAAAGGCAATAAAATACTAACCAATAAACAACTTTCATAGACAATGGTGACATTCTTAGATTTGGAGGTAGACTTACGGAGACCAACATCAGTTACGATCAAAAATTCCCTATTTTATTGGCTTCCAAGAATAAGATAACGTATCTATTGTTTAAGCATGAACATGTCAAATTATATCATGCAGGTGCACAAACTGTATTTTCGAACTTCCCTTTTAGATATTGGCGCTTGAATGGACTAAAAGGAATAAAAAAAATTAGACGTCAATGCATATCATGCTCTCGATTTACTACGAAACCGACCCAACAAATCATGTCGGATTTACCAAACGTAAGAGTAACAATGAATAGGCCATTTCTTGTTACTGGTATTGATTATGTGGGGTCGCGGTTTATTAAGAGCTCTACGATAAGAAATGCTAAAATTTTAAGAGCATATTTGGTATGCATGACCACTAAGGCCATTCATATAAAAGTAGTATCTGATTTGACCACAAAAGCATTTCTAGCAGTGTTAAAAAGATTCATAGCGAGACACGACAATCCAGCAATCATCTCTTCCGACAATGCTACAAACCTTTTAGGCGCAAAAAGTCAATTGAAGGAATTATATAAATTGCTGAGAATATCGAAACATAGAAGCGAAATTGCTGAATAGTTATCAGATAAAGACATTTCTAAGGAGATTCATTCCTCCAATGTCGCCACATTGGAGTGGAATTTGGGAAGCCGCAGTTAGAAGCATTAAACATCATATAAAACGAGTATAGGAAATTCTAATTTAACATTCAAGATATTGTGTACATCCTTAACTCAAGTCAAGGCTATCCGAAATTCCAAGCTACTGTGTGCCATGTCGAACGACCCAACGGAATATGATTTCCTGACGTCAGGGCATTTCTTGATAAGAACTAGCTTGTCGTAATTTCCTGAGGGAAACGTATCTAATATACGAGTAAATCGGCTGTCACAATGGCAACATTACTCTGAGTTCAGACCACATATTTGGAAAAGGTGGTCAATTGAATATTTAAATCACTTACAAAACAGACCAAAATGGTTAAAACCATACGTAAATTTAAAAAAAGATGAGTTAGTTTTGTTAAAGAAGCATAATTTTCCTCCGTTGAAATGGTTTCAAGCGAGAGTCTTGGACGTTATGCCCGGGAAAGATAGAACACTTCGGGCGGCAAAATTAAAAACCAAAAATGGTTAAATTATTCGTTGCCTTTCGAGAATTTGTCGTCTACCATGTAATGATGAATAAACAATCAATTTGAAAATACAGAAAAAATCCTATAATTAATGAAATTATGGTAATTTAGTTTCAAGATAAGCTATACATAAGCTTGGCTACAATAAAATAAATAAATTTATGTTAGGTACTAAGATAATATTAATCATATTTGTATTGAATTAGATGTATAATAATAGTATATGGTTTCAATTTATTAGAAATTCAAGGACGGGGAATATGTTCAGGAAACATGTTTGTATGAATCTCTATCAAGAGTAATTTTGTCCACACTTGAGGTGTGGGCGTTACTAATGACAGTAAGAAGAATGGCACGAAATAAGGGAGTAGGGATAAGAAGAGAGTACTACTCGTAAAAGGATGAGAGACTAAGAATAGACAGATAAAAATTCATTCAATTCAAAAATATCTCGATTTCTATCTTACATCTCATCGCAACAACAATTCGTAATCGCATAAAAACAAAGTTAAGTTTTCGAACCACTTATATTATTAGTAATCGTAGGTATAACCGTACAATTGTAAATAATTTATATCCTGTAAATAAACTTTATATCACAGAAATTTTTCCGAGTATTAATTATTACGGTTCGCAAAAATTTCGCAAATAATGTTTCTAAAAAATACAATAGCATTAAATTGTTCTTTAATTTTCTGACTTTAATTGTTATGTAAATTATCGCTAGGGTTACCTGTGTGCTGACACTAATCGATTTTTTATAAAATTGTATACTAATTGCATGAAAACCTAGATTCGCTTTGCGAGCGCTTATCGTTTTAACTTTGACGCTTCGCGTAAAATATTTAGACTTTCTGCGTAACCACCTACTTACTCGCTAGTTTAGCGAGTATTACATATAACTATATACTGTTATACATAATACATTAGAACCTATATTAACGACTATTTTTAAAATACGGCCTCCTCCACATAACGGCCACAACCGTCGTGTCGGTCGTGGCCTTTATGTGGCCATCATGTCGTGGCACAAGATATGATATACTATGTACTATGGGTTCTAACCTGTTTCTATATAAAATTACTTCTTGATAACATCCGGCATTTTGACAACTTTTTTTATTGAAATTTAAAAAATAAAATTTTCTGCTTTTTGAGTTAAAATGAATTTTTATCAAGTATTTTTAATGTCGTAAATATTAAACTTCGTCACTGGCTCAAATTAACTACCACAATTTAAAATCAGTATTAATTTGAGCTTATTCGCTAGGTTTTTTAACATGTTCAACAACAATTTTCATAAACGAGTGTATAATTAACAATTTAAGTATGAACATAAAAACTGAGATAACAAAACGCCAAAGTGAGAATGACCATTTCATTGTAGCGGTATAGTAATTCCACTATGTTATGCTAATAATAAAATAACATATTACCCTGTAACCCATAATTGACAGTTCTATTTTTAATTGAAAATTAAACTTTATTTTTGCTTACTCGTTTTTCAACATTACTTGGTTTACTATCAACGATATAGTTGAAAGTGAATTATTTTTTTATACTGATAGTTTTTTTAGTCTGGATTTATTTTATCTTAATTTTATGAATTACTAAGCCTAATAAAAATGTTTCATATCAGTTTTGTTGCAAAAAATGTGTAACCCTCCCAATGTCGGTGACTTTCTTAATATATTTATATATTAAGAAATATATATTATCTTTATTATACTTAACCATAATAATTCTGAATACATAATATTGTAAGTATATCAACAAAAATATAAAAAACAGCTATTTTATTTAGATTAATAAATTGAAAATACAGTGAAGCTTTCTAAACCGAGCACTTCTAATAAACGGACACTTTCTACAATCGGACAATTTTATATAGTTTGGAGTGCCGCCCAATCATTCATTGAATATGTAACTTCTAATAACCGGACTCTCCATTAACCGGACACGACTAGCATATTTAACAAAATATCTGCCGATAATCAGACAAGGACGGCGGAAAGAGTCAATAGGTTCTAAGAATTTTACCTGTGACTTGGGAAAATGGTTGGCAATAAACAAAAAGAATTTTTAATTTTGGTAACGGTGGCAAAATTGATTACGCTACTTATGAGTCGTTATGCGAATTTAAATCCAAAAACATTCTTATATCTAGACCGCTGATTCGAGAAACATCTTTGAAAATTGCGCAGTTATTAGGGAATACGAATTTCGAAGCGAGTGGGGGGTGGCTGGACAAATTTAAAGCCCGGCATAATATAAAATTTAAAACTATAAGTGGTGAAAGTGCATCAGTGGATCAAAATGTTGTAAGTCAGTGGCAAAGCAAATTAAATTTTTTATGTGAATGATTCTCTAAGTTTGAAATTTTTAATTGTAACGAAACTGCTTTATTATTTCGGGCTAAGACAAATAAAACTATGGCACTTCAATATGAATCTAGTGAATGTGGAAAAATACCCAAAAAACGCGTAACAGTTCTAGTATGGCTCAATATGGGCGAAATTTTCGAACTATTTTTGAAAATTGGCAATGCGAAGAAGTCAATATATTTTAAAAATATAAATATAAATCTATTTAATATAGAATAGTGAGCCAATAGAAAAGCCTGGATTACTTGAGAAACTATGACCGACTTGTTAATGTTCTTTAATAGTAAAGTTAGCCACCATGGAAGAAAAATTATTCTATTATGGACAATGCAGCTCAGCATCTAGCTCTAGAATTGTCGAATATAAAACACATTTTTTTACCCCCCAATATGCAAACCATTAAATCAAGGTATTATAAGCAACTGTAAAATAAATTACCGTAAATGTATTTTGAGACAAATTTTGGCCATCATGGATTACACTATTTCTGCCAATGACGTTTCAAAAAAAAATTAACGTTTTAAATGCTATCGACATGATACTGTCAGCTATAAATATATAAAAAAAAAAACTGCAACAAACTGTCTTATTAAATGTGGTTTTCATCGGATTGTACATATAGTCCTTGTGCAAGCCATGTTTCTGCTGTGTAATAACTAATGGAAATCTCCATTATCAAACGAACTACAATACGTGTGTGAATATAGGTAATAATCTATTGAATGAAAACGACGAATTGAAAATAACAGAATTAGTCGCCGAGATAAATGCAATTGAAGAACATGAAAAGGAAGTAGAAAGTGAGCAAGATTGCGATGAATTTATATTTTATGTTAATGTTTTTTGGACTTATAATATTTGCTTCGATATTGTTCATGAAAAAAATATTCAGTAGGAATTAAATCTATTATAATGCTTCAAGAAAACTTAGAAAATAACATTACAAATGAACAGTTATTCAAACTAAAATTACAGATTATTACGAAAAAAAATGTTTTTAATGCTGCAGCCATGTCATGATGTTTTTATTAAATGCAATAAATATTGCTATATATTATTGTGACATCGCTTTTTATTTCAACAAAATATTTTCATTTCTTCCCATTACCGAACACTTACAATCTCACTCCAATAAGCGGACAATTTTCCTGCTTTCAAGGGTGCCCGGTAAATAGCAGTTTCACTGTATAAGAAAATTTCCACTATCCTATTCACAAATTAACATCATACTTTGCTTAATAGTCCTGAAATTACATTAATAATAATAATTGAAAAGCTTATTTCTTAGAGGGGGCGTACTTTTCTAGTTTTATGTTATTGCGATTGATACCTGCCCTAGGCTATTGTTTTTTTTTGTCTATAGGATAACACGCCGTTATTAATAATAATGATGTCCTACCCAGTATCGATGACACTTAATTTATCAGTTTTGCTACAATTTTGAGTGATAATGTATGAAGTAAGTGCTTACTTTAGTTAAAAATATTTAAATATTTAATAAATGGTTGCTACATAAATAGCGAAAAGGATAACAAGGACATGTTATTTTACTTGATAACCAAGTATGTATTTCACTATTCAACATTATGATGTACTTACTAAATTTCGGTGAAATTAATAGCGTAGCTTTTTAAAATATACTAAAATTGCTTTTTTGTTTAAAACCAATAATGATTGGTAGCGTTATTATGGCATATTAAGCAATCAAAAACTGCTTTTTTAAAAATCCTAGTTCTAAATGTTTCAAGATGCATAACGCATTCTAGGATGCAGGTTGTATGAGCATTATGGGAATGTAATAAGGGACGTTCCAAATCTTCAAATCTATTGTGCGCAGTTTTCGAGAATGAAACTTGAACTCATATGCTGGAACATTCCAGTTAGCGTTCTAATTTTATAACGCTCTCTTGTCGGTGTAGGCGCTCCTAGTATTATCCACGGATCTCAGTGCGGAAGTAAAATCGTGATAACTTATTATTTATTTCACGGTAAAATGGTCGATACAAATATTTTGCTTTTTCTTTTACTCGCTTTTGGTATTACCATGTAAGTAAAGATCAAATTTCTAAAAACTTTAGTAACAATATTTTAAATAAGTCAATTTACTGTTTTTTTCCTTTTTATCAAAGTTACCATCGAAGATGCTAGCTTTGATGGATCCTTTTTATTGACTGATGGTATACATATTTTTCTATATATTTGATATTTTGTACGTAGTTTCAAATGTTGTGCTTGATACGGAGCTGCAAGCTGAAAATTGTCAGTTGGAAATTAAAAATTGATTAAAAACTAAAACATCATGATATCAAATTATTATATATTAGAATTAAGCTGAAGTAGCATATTTAAATACAAATGTGAATAGTCGCTTGTTATTTCCACCGGCCTTTCACATACGTATTTAACGCAATTTTTTCTAATGAGGCACTTTTAGACAAAAAATGATTAATGTTAAAAATTAATTATATTGGCTTGCTAATCTAGTTATTGTTTCGGTTTTGCTGAAACTAGGTGGTACGTTTTTAAGAAAGTGTTTGTAGATGAATTTTAGAATAATGCAATTAAAACCATACAAAAGTGCGTATCTATAAGTTACTAGATTGGTTGTCGAAAAATGCACTTACCGGCGTACCACACTAGTGTACACAGTGTGGTACACACTGTACACAGTGAATTACATTGATGCCATATGTTAGTGCAAGTAACTCAATACATTAAATTTCGAATGATGGATCTTTCGATCGGAGCATATTCTGTAGATAGGCTTGCAATGGGTTGATAACAATTTGCCTATAAATTTTTTGGATGTTACAGATTTTGAAAATCTGTGAGACTATCTACTCACTTTGGCCTAGTGACCACATTCCTAACATATCATACACGTTTCTACGGGAGGGGAATTCTAAGGGAATATTAAATATTATACCAATATTTATTTTTCTACAGTTTCTTATTTTTGTGGAATAGATTTCATACACCTTTCTACAATTACCCTTTCAAAAAATCTTGCATCGATTGCCCCCATGCGAACAAACTTACTTTTACGCAGTTTTCCCATCTCTCCATCGTCTCCCACGACGATCGCAGTCTTGATGCCTTTCGGTGTCCCACCTATTCTCAGCTCCTTGACATGCTCCAGTTTTAACCCCGCCTTACAGAGTTCTTCACTGACTTCTTCCTCGTTTACCAAGGCGTATAGGCCCGTAATGGCAACCTCAACCATTCCCACCTTGCGACTGTTCTCCTTCCTCTTTTTTAATTTCACGTCACTCCCAGACACATCAGCTTCAATAACTCTCTCCCCTTCCCGGCTCACCCCTGCTTTTCTAATCATTACCACCGCCACTTTTCCTATCACCATTTTTTCCATCTTTCCCACACTTTTCACTCCCTTAACTTTTACGGCACTTGTAACCTTGCTCAGCACATCCTCCAATTACTTAACTTGCACTCTATTCACTATCACTGCATATGTCCCCGCATATGGTAAAATCCATATTTTACCGCTACTTTAACCGAAAGCAGCATGGTAGCAATGGTAAAGTCTGATAAACAATTACATTTCATTTAAAATCACCCCCTTTGTTTCGAGGTTCACGCAATTTTCGCACCCTTAGCTACCACCAACAGACTCCTAAACCAAATCCCTTCATTCTGCCAGCACAAGACCAGACCAACAATCTTTGTAATTCCACTTCCCACCTCTTTACCCCATTGCAGTGGCTCCCTTATTCTGCGTGGGACTTGCCGAGTCACCACGTCTTCTTTATTCTCATTTACTAAGCTTTGAATTCAGCGTGCTTCCCTACTAACTCACTCAAGACCTCACTCTGATTTTTTCTACCAATCTCCCTTCAAACCAATTGTATTAGCATCTTCCCTTCAGGTATTTCGTCAGTTAGTTGAAGCAAGTCAGTTCACTGCTATACTGATAGTGAACTAACATCTTATAACAATCCAAAATACTTTAAATGTTACGCTACTGATGTTGGAGCATCAGAAGCAATGGCGCAAAATTATTACAAGATAATAGAAGAAATAAAAACATATGTTTTATTTACAATCAGGAAAAGTTATATTTACAAATAATAAGAAAAATAATAAAAGAAAAGCAAATTAACAAATGTAGCTATAAGTTACCTTGGGACCTAATGAATTGCAGCTGAACTGGATGTCTTAATCCACTTCTGCTGAATCATCCATTAATGAAATTAAAAATCGATGGTAATAGGGCGCCATACAGCTTTTACAAATATCAAGTTCAGCTGGAGGGACTTTACCGTTCGAAGCGTAGGTGTTGCACCACGCTGATGGTGTTGCTAAATTAAACATCTAGCGGACAGCTTCCACTACTCCTCGAGACTCCACAGGAACCCCAAAATCAGATTCCGACACAAGATTTACCAAAAATAAGTACCGCGTTTGGGAATATTGCTGCCAACCATAATATCTGAGAGCGAATTACAGTGTCCCCGTTTGGGTACGCTTTGAGGTAGATAATATTTTTAAAAAAAACTGAACCACTAGATTTATTTTTTGAATCGGATCATCATCAACAATACTTCTGCCCAATATTATAAATATTGAAACTTTAAGTAATTCTAATTGTGTACCTAAATTTAATCGTGATATGCCAAAATGTATGGAAGATCTAAAGGATAAGTTGTATATCTAGTTTAAGAAATTGTTTTATGCTTAGTAGTTGGATGTATAAGTTTTTGCCTCAATAAAAATAAATATATATATATAGTTATATATATAAACAGTTGATTTTCGATTTATTCAAGTAGTCTAAATCAGATAATCATGACTGGATTTACTTTCCATTTTTTAGTTACAATTTTTAATAATGTAATTAATTACATTTACAATTTTTTTACAAATTTTATATTAATTTGTAATTAATTTTACAATTAATTACAAATTTACAATTAAAATATGTAATTAATCCGAAAAATGCAGAACAAGTTTATATTTGTTTCAATTCAACTAATGATAGTTGCCCTTCTAATTGGAGTAAGATGAAAAAGCTACAGACTGAGTTTTGTTTACAACCATTCCAAATAATTCAACAAAATGCAAAATTCGAATTATAAGCCAAAATGCTGAGTTTAAAGATAGTGAGTGGGAGAGTTCAGCCAGATTCCTCGCCCCAATATATATTTTATCTGATTCATCAATGCAGAAACTCGATTCAATCTTGTCGATACTCTATTGGGTGGCAGCAGTAACGACAACATTATTTTTAAAGTGTGCTTTTAAATTTATTAATAAAAGAAGAAATCATGGTTACGACTAATCAAATTTTAATTTAATTAAAAGATAATTATTAATTATAAAATTTTAATTAAAAGATATGATTAACAGCATTGAGTATCCACTCAAATTCCATGATTAATTTATAAAAATATTGAGTAATCAATTAGAGCCACTAGGAGAAATGGTATCAGAATATTTGAAGCCTTGTTGGGGACATCGTACAGATGAAGATGATGATTATTGTGATTTAATTGATGGACCTCTACATACACATAAGATAAACTGTTTCATATGTGAAGAAACTATTTTAAATCGATATATTTGAATATTTTTGTATTTATTATATTTTTATATCAGTTTATAATAGAAAATAATAAATTTATTACGGAATTAGTTATTTTAATTTATTATTTTCTTATTACTAACTATAAGTTATTTATTTTACCTACTTTCTTACCTTCGTCTATCAACAGATCTGAACTTGTTTGAACTTGAAAAGTGTCAGGTTAGTTGGTAGCCTACATTGTATAATGATGTTAAGTATAACCAACGACACAGACAAATCGTAATTCTCATTTATTTAAGACACACCAGGTTTAAGTAAAGGTAATTTCACACATATGTAATTTTAAACAAAAAGTGAGAAAGTCCATACATACTTATTATATATCAATTCCTAAAATATATTTCTACTTATCTATTTCAAAATATTGTACTACAAATGAATAAATTTATAAATGTTTAGTAATACTACCATGCATTTGAGATACAAATTATGTGCATATCATTACTATTGTTGTTAATTAGATTGAATTTTATAGTGACCCCAAGGAACCGGGTCTGTACTGTTTTCAATCAAATAACGTTTATCATCAAATGAATTAAGAGCTAGTTTAATTTCCTCTACACTAAATAAATTATGGTTATAAGAACGTGTGGAACGCTGCTTTATAACTTTACGTTTATAGCATTAAACATTCATAATAATCATTATAATCTTTTTCATTTTTTACTATGCTGTATTTCACCCCCTTAATTTTTTTTTATGCATTTATTCAAACAATCTATTTTATAAGTGTACATTTTTGATCTTAATCCTATAAAATTGGTAATAAAATTGCCAGCTGCCTCATCCTTAAACAGACCTAAAACTTTTTTGTTTCTTAATGGTATACCGTATTGGTCATCTACAGCACAGTTACTTGTATCGAATTTTTGTATATGCGTTTAATAATATCCAAATATGCATCATCAGATATGATTTCATATATGAAGCTATCTGTATCCATGTACATTAATTTGCAATTTTCAGTTGGTGAAATCTCTTTTAATATAAAATTATAGTGAAAGTCATACATAAGAGATTTAGATATGTCTAGAATACACATTCCTATATAAACCGGTATGTTAAACACCATATGTGATTTGTTTAGCTCTATAGCAAATAAACTTTCATCAAATATTTTATGGCTATGGAATAATGGGCTCGATATTAGATTTTTAGCACCATAACGGCCTTCCCATTTTCGCACGATCTTGATAATCCCATGTTTCCTAATGCTTTCCATTGTTTTTCCGAATACTGCATTGTTCATTAATTTGAACAAATTTTTCTCAAAATCTGTTATAGCTTGTTCTCGGTATTTAGTATTTAAATCTACGTGGTTGGAGCCACGGTGCTTGGCTAAATTGTACTATTTTATGAATTTAGGCAAGACCAGTCCATTCTGCAAAGCTTGTTTTAAATTTCGGTATTATATAATAAAGTTTTTTTTATTAGTAACTGTATTCAGTAATTTAACAGATTTAGAACATGGTGGTGGTGTTTGATCTGAGCAGAACGGCAGATCTTTATGTTTGTAAACCAGCGACATTGGATATTCTAAGTCTACCTCGAGAATATAACCACTATCGGAATCATCAGGAACATTCAAAATATCTAACTCATTTACATTTTACCAATTTTACATTTACATTTAACCAAGCAAAATTATCGTAAGGTAAGTACTGAGCCATGGCCCAAACATATAGGTTATTGGCATCTAAATACCATAAATATTTAGATGGCCTTGTAATGTCAAAATTCTTCATGTATTTGCTGTTTGCCGCGGAGTATCTATTAGAACACATAGAAATACCTCCTCTTAGACCTTTTTCTATGAATAAAAGTTGATCTATATCTTTTAGAAGCCTAAGTCTACACTTTGTTATTTTTTTCAACTTGCAATCCATAGCATATCTAGGTAGCGTATGGTAGAAACCCGGCTCTAAACCATAAATATTTATACACTTACTTCTAAAGTTTTCAAATACATCAGCCAGCAAGGGAACATCTGTTTTCAAGTATAAGTCACTATATTCGCCTAAATTAGTGATATTGAATCTTTTCCAAATTACTTTTGCATGATCAAAATGGGCCTCACTTATATGTGAATTAGTCAGCTTATTATAAAGTAATTCTTTAGCTGGTAGTTCCGTTTCATTTAGTTTACTTAAATTATCTACATAATCATAGCAAAAAACACCTTTCCTAGATAACAGTTTAAAAGATTCAGCATCTAAATTACGGAATTCATGTTTTAGAATATTTAATTCATTTATTTGTATGGTGGATACTAATTCAGACAGTGAAGTGTTTAAAAACCTGTAAAAATCTATGAAACAATATCGAACAGAACTATAAAGATAATGCTGAGTATATGAAATGTATTTTTCTTTATTTATTGGTAATAAAGAAATGGTTCCCAATTTACATATTTCTTTACCTAGGAAATGACTATCACAATTTGAAAGGTTATGGCAAATTATTGGTACTACAAATAATTTTGTATTTTATCTTTAATTAAAAACGGTTTCTCACAAATGTGACAATTTTTTGCTGCTTCAACATCTAGTCCACTAGACACAGATGATTTAACCTTTGTTCAATCTTGTTTGTTAATAAATCTAACTGATTTACTATTCATCCTACACAATTTTCTCCTCGATAAAAGTCGTAGTAGCAAAGTGATTGATCATAAGCATATTTTGCATAATAGCCAACACTAAATGGCGTATGCTGTTGATAACAAATTTGACTTTTATTGTGTGAAATATCCATTTTCTCTAGGACACATTCAAAATCTAAATACATTACGAAGATGCTTTTTGCTTATATACAATATATTTGAACTCTACGTAATCATAACTTGGAAAAGATATTTCACAGAATTTTAATTGTCATATAAAATGAGATGATTGTTTGGCTTTTTCTGAGTTAGAAAATAATTAAGGCACTTATAGCAAACAAAAATTTGACGTTTAATAATCTGTTTTGATATGAGCCTAGACATATTTTTTATAACGCAATAGTGATACTTAAGCTTCTCATCTTCCGTGTTATCATCGGGTAACGGAGAGTAATCATTTATTTTAAGATAATATTTATTTTGTACGTACAATAAATTCACATGTTTTTCTAATTTGGTATCCGCTATTCTGCAAGGTACTGTTATAAATTTTTTTTGGTTCTTTAGTGTTTTCATGTAAGTTGGTACATTACCAAGTAATCTAACTTGTAACATTTAACTTGGCTTACAATTGGTAATTGTAAGCCATCTGTTTTTAATACAAGTAAATAATGTGGATACGATGAAATTGTATCTGAATGATTAGTAACAGGATAAAGTCCTGCAATAACGCTCCAATAAAATCATAAATTATCATAATTTTATATATTAAGACACGCCATTTTATTAGAAATTTCTTTAGGTAATTTAATATACGATGAAGCAGCAAGACCGAATTTATATTTATTTATATTAATTTGTAAATTAACTATTGCCTTCAGGGCCCAACCACTATCACGTTCGTGAAATGCACCCATTTTATGTAATATTTGGTCAATGACGTTATTTTGAAACCAGCTTACTAAATCCGTACCAGTATCAATTTTTTCGTTTCTGGTATGAAAACACTTATATTCTACAATTTCTATATTTGTTTTGATGGTGATATAATAAGCGCATAAAATGGTGTTTACTTTAAGTACATTCATTGATTTAATATATTATTTATACGCCTTTTCAAAAGTTCAAATGAATCATTTAAAAATTCTGTGGCATCTGTGTCTTATGCCATAAATGATGCCTGTTCGAATACGGTTGTTGAAAGCAGATTTTAGATGGTCACAAATTATTCTATCACTTCTCTTAGAAACTCTCAAATTACCACCAGTATGAGTCTAGTAATTATTATTTTCTAACATAGGACGAAATCTTCTTGTGAGTTCTACTAATTTAAGTGACTTAAATTAGTAGAGAGCTTATTACAAACAATTACTGGTTGCTTCGCGCGCTTGATTTTCATGATGTCTCGGATAATTTTGTCGATTTTCGCTATCCATGTGCTACTTCCTAGACTACCACCACCACTAGTAAAAATCATAATTCCTTTAATAAGAAATCCTTTTAATCTATAAATCTTTAAAAGAAAATCGGTCATATTTTATATTTTGATTAATATGAAATAACATTTCTAGAAACATTTTACATCCTTATAATCCTTTAATACAACTAACATTCTGTTAAAGAGTTGGGGTGATTTTATATTAAAAATACAGATTATTATTCCACGCATTTTAAAATTCCTTAAGAGAAATGTGTTCTAATTGTTTATCAAATTGGTAAACATCTCTTTGTAGGTTTGTCATGAAGCAAAACCTTTATTATTATTAAATGCAATAAAAAATGATTGACGTTCGGCTAAACATTAGGCCATTTGTAAAATTAAATAATACTTTCTTATTTTGAAGCATTTCAGTAGCAAACAATAATATGTATTGGATATACGAGATTGTTCACAATAACTGAATGATTGATGATCGACTAAACATTAGGCCTTTTATACAGTTAAATAATGTCCTCGAATTGGAAGAATTTCAACTGGAAACACTGATTATAAATATGTAGTGGATTCGCCATATATATTTTAGTAGAATGGAATTAGACTATTTACGTTTTATTTTTGTAAGAATATAATCGTAACAGGTAATAATAATGAGGAATCAAAAATGATTCAAATTACTAGACAGGACAAGACTATATGCTTAACAGAATCTGATTTGTTAAACATAATATTCATCAATACATATCATGTCGTCCCCTTAATTAATTAAAATTTAATTTAATAAATTTAATTGACTTTATCACATTTGATAATCATTTTATAAAAACTGATTTTACACTTTGCATATGGCTAAATATGTAAATTTTAGATTTAATGCAGATTATAACATTCATAGAAAAAAGTTTCACCCTTACAATCCTTTCAAATAACATCCTGTTAAAGATCTCGGGCGAATTTATATTTTATATTAAAAATACAGTTGATTGTTCGGCACAACCCGAAATTCAATTTTATATCCAACCCAACATAGTGGATGTCGGTTGGCTTTGTGGTGCGGTGGTAAGATCCTTAAACCCCACATAAAAGTTTATAGGTTCGATTCCTATTCATATCTAATAATTTCTCTCTCTCTTTCTCTCCTTTTCCTTTACTCGCCTGCTTTACTGCTGCAATCACGAAATTGCTTACCACATTCACGATAGGTGTAAGGATGCCTATTATGACTAGGCGCGACGGCATCTTTATACTTATCCATGTGGTAAGCAAGCTGAAAGCCTTCATCTTTTTTCCAATTCTTAACAATATCCGATGCTACCGACATCGATCCACACAACATCAAACTTCGAACATTACATCAAAAGATACCTTGGACACCACATTGAAACTTACTCAACCATATGACATTTCGTTGACAAAAAAATATGACACTGATAATTGACACACAAAATGCAAAAATATGACGATGACAATTGACACATACAGCGCCATCTAGCGGACAACATATGAATCTCAATGACATGCAAATTTGGCCTCCGAAATTGTGGCGCCATCTAGTGGCGAAATTTTAAACATATATAAACGATTGTCAAATTTGTCAGATCAGCAAATCACAGACCGGTAAAGATAACGATGAAGATTTCTCCAACTGCTACAAGACCATTCTAAATTATTTATATAGATACATGAACAATAAAAAAAATTATATTTCTAACTATGGTCGACAGTTTCTCTAAATACGCTCAAGCATATCCTTTAAAATCATTAAAGTCATCAGAAATCGCTGATGCATTGCTATTCTACTTTTTCGCATCACAAAATTCCAAATCAAATAATTTCTGATGATGCCACTAAATTTAAAAATTCAGCGATAATCGAACTACTAAAATTACGTAAAGTAAATATCCACTTCAGCTCTGCTAATCATGCACAATCTAACGGGTGCATTCGACACTTTCTGAACATATAATTGATTAAATAATCAATCTTCTATTCAAGAAGCAATAGACACTAATTTTACGCTATACTAGCATGTAATAATTCAATTCATTCAAATACAAAAATGAAGCCAACTGACGTGGTTAATGATCATATTTCAGACTACAGTTTATTTGATATTAATATAGAACAGATATTAACAAGTAATTACGTCTCAAATCACAAAGATAGAACAAAACCTTTATATAATAAATTAAATAATAAATTAATTACCAGTAAAGAAAAACTAATTGGAAAAATTAACAGAAACAGAGAAAGCCCGAATATATTTGAACATGGACAAGACGTTTACGTAAAGCGTCATATAATGCAAAAAGATGCAAACAGACCCGCGGAAGCGTGCAAATTATTAGAACTAAATCAGAACCGGAATACTGCGAAAACGGAAAACCAAGTAAAAGTGCATCTTAGCAATATTAAGCGATCTTTAAAACGACGATATAGTTTTGCTCGCCAACCTGATTAGTACTCGATTTGTTTCAATGTTGTTAACTACGTACTGGAGTCTATTATCAAAAATTCTATACATGATAACGATTTATATTTTATTCGGAAAGCTTTTGATCAAGTTATAAATCTGTATGAAATTATTAATTCAATTCTTCAAGATATTGAAAACTCCCACATTTTCTAAATTAAAAATAATGCATCCCAGTATCATAAACACAGAAAATCTTAATAGCGATTTACAAATGCTACAATATGAGTTAGATCTAGATCGAATGCCAATAGAAATAACTGCAGCATCAACTCTAGTAATTGAAAAAATTATAGTTAGAATATTTTTTAATAGATATCAATATAGTCTGTCTTTTACACATTTTCTTTACTTATCCGAAATACTTTAATTATTATCATTTATATTTCCTACCCATATGGAAAATAAGTAATTTTAAAGCCATTATACCCAAAAATCTATTTTTAATAGAAAGCGAAGTGCACTATGCGTACTACAAAGAGCAATACTATCAGCTTCGACCGAACCACTGCATATGTCGTAAGGTTGAACCTGTCGATATCGTGGAAAGTGGCCCTTGCGTAGTCATCGCCAGCCCATCTCGGACAATTCTGCTATTAATTCAACTGAGGTTAGAATCAGCAGACCCATTATAACACAACTTGGCAAGAATAATATGTGGTTATTGAGCCCATCTAATATGTGGTTTTGTTCTAATGTTAACATTTCGTTTAGGCAACATTTTTTTTTTAGATTTTATAAATCTCGCAATGTAATATTTTCCCCACAGATTCAGTTCCATACCTTTTCCTATTATTTGCAACACTTCAATGTTGTGGTGTGAAAATCTATGTTCATTGGTTAGTAAGTGCGAGGCAAAAGCTGATGTAGTGTTAGTAATATCTGTGTTTTGGTACTTTTGATACGTAGCTACATGTTCTTTAACTCTAGTTATAATTTTTCTACCTGTTTGCCCTATGTATTCCCCTGGGCATCTAACTTAATTTTAAAAATTTTTCAAATATTATAAATATGAACACAAAAAAATAATGGGGAAATAAGATAATGATAAACGATAGCTACGGTAGCGAAAATAGAATAACACACATAAAGAATCTGACAGAATACAGATACAAAAAAGTAAAAAAAGACTGGTTACCACTTTATTGTATTCTTGTTGTGAACGCGACATACAAGCAAACTTAACGCTAAAAATGATGTACATGTAAGAGCCAATAAGTAAACAACTATTTGTTATATTTATATAATAAAATATAATAGTAATTAAAGAATACATAGTAACAATATCATTTATAAATTAATAACAAGAAAAACAATAAAAAACTATCTTAATATAATATTTTAATGTGTATGTGATGTTAGGTATTGTTGTGTATTTGTATGTATGTGTAATAAATAATGTTCACTACAAACATTTGTATTTCTTTATTCTTTAAAACATCCTAATATTACTTTTCCCGAAACTTATTATTTCTAATATGTAATTGTAAGTTATAGACAACGAAAAGTAGCGCGCCAAACTCCCCTTGAAACATGGCAGTTCTCCTGTCCTCCTTTCTTCACGTCATCACCGTTCTCCTAGAGATGGGCCATGTGATCGACTATATATCACTTCCCCCCTTGAGAACGTATTACGGCTACATTTCGTAGTCTAAAATCTTTTTTGGAATCTGCCGAGCTCTACTAGATCACCTAAGGATGAGTTCTCTAGATGTGCTGGCATTTTCCTTTTCAATGCCTTCATCCTGGACCTGCTTACCACCTTCGACTAAGTTTGCCTCCTGCCGCACGCAATTTGCTAGATTTAACTCGTCCTTTAAGGTCTGCTCCCGATTTCCCTCTGAATAGCTCTCGACATGTGGTGCAACTGCTTCCCCGAAATTTGGAATGACTCTCACCCCCTCACCAATTTGCCGCAATTGGTCTATGTGTCTTTTAACTATTTTATTTTCATTTGTAGCGATTTCGTAATGTAATTTACTCACTTTCTCTTTGACTCTCCCAAATTTCCATTTTTCCGGTCCGAGTTAATTCCTAAAACTAACCCTTGATCCCGTTTCAATGTCTCTATATTTCTTATTATTATTTAAATTCTCGTATGTACTCGTTCTGAATTTCAATAAATCTAATCGCGAGCGTATTTCTCTGCCGAACATAAGGTACGAAGGTGATTGTCCTGTTGAACAATGAGGCATTTCCCTGTATTGTACCAACATTTTTTGTAAGTTTTGGTGTAATTCGTTCTTCGATAAGTTTCGTAACGATAAACTTTCCAAAGATTTCTTTATTGTTTGAACGAACCCTTCTACAAGTCCATTTGTTTGTGGATTGTATGGCGCTGTAAATTTTGATTTGACCCCGTTTATCTTCAGGAAATTTTGAAATTCGTTCGACGTAAACTGCGTTCCGTTATCTGTAACGAACGTTTCCGGTATTCCAAATGTAGCAAACATTTCCCGACAATTTTTTATCGTGGT
This sequence comes from Platypus cylindrus, assembly GCA_949748235.1. NCBI lineage: Eukaryota > Metazoa > Arthropoda > Insecta > Coleoptera > Curculionidae > Platypus > Platypus cylindrus. Next base: position 11,443,557 of record OX456492.1, on the reverse strand, counting down.
TTTTGCTGTAATCTCTGTTTGTATTCGTACTTCAGGCCATTTTGTACACGAATCGATCACAATGAGATAGTAGTTTCCATAAAATGGACCCGCAAAATCGGCGTGTATTCGTTAAAAAGGCCGATTTGTAGGTTTCCATCTATGTCGTTCTGCTTTGGATGGGTTGTTTCGCGTTTGTGCACATTCTGGACAGTTCCGAACAAGAGACTCTATGTCTGCATCTATTCCCGCCCACCAGCAGTATGATCGTGCTAAACCTTTCATTTTTACCATGCCAAAATTGCCGATATGTAATTCGTGCAAAATTTCCTTTTGTAACGTCTTAGGTATAACTACTCGATATCCGCGTAATAAACACTCATTCTGCGTACTGAATTCAACGAGATCTATGTTAAATCTATCGTTGGCGTTTAAATATTCCCCCGTATACATTCCTTCTATAATTTTTTGTAAAGCTAAGTCTGTTTATGTAGCATCGGCTAATTTTCCTATTGTAATCGGTAATGATTCCATTTGTTCCAATGGAAATATATTCACTGTATCGTATTTCGAAATTTCGTTATCTTTAATTGGTAAACGCGGTAAAGCGTCCGCGTTAGCACGTGATTTGGTATTTTTGTATTTTATCTCAAAATTTAAACTTTGCAAGAAAGTGCCTAATGGTGCATTCTCATAGCTGTATACGTTGGGAGACTTTTCGAAGGTCCGAAAATGTATGTCAAAGGTTTATCATCCGTGTATAATGTAAATTTGTTTCCGTATAAGAATTGAAAAAATTTTTTCACTCCAAAAATAATTGCAAATGCTTCTTTTTCTATTTGCGAGTATTTTCTTTGGGTTTCTGTAAGAGCTTTAGATGCGTATTGTATAACTCGTTCCGAACCATCCGGGAATTTGTGCGATAAAACCGCTCCTACCCCGTACGAGCTCGCGTCCACCGATAATACCAGTGGTTTTCGTGTATCGTAATGTACTAAAAATTTGTCGCTTTGAATTTCAGCTTTAATTCTTTGAAATGCTTCTTTGCATGCATTTGACCAGCTAAAAGTGACGTCTTTCTTTAATAATCTATATAAAGGCTTCAGAAACGAACTTAAATTACGAATAAACCTGCCATAATAATTGACCAACCCGATAAATGCTCGTAATTCTGGAATATTTGTCGGATGCGGCATTCTTTCAATAGCATCGATTTTATTCTTGCATTTATGTACTCCAAATTTATCTATCATATAACCGCAATATTCGATTGTGTCTTTGAAAAATTTGGATTTTTCTTTATTTACCCGTAAATTATATTTACTTAATCTCTCAAAAACTTGATCTAATCTTTCCATATGCTGTTTATCATTGTTTCCCGTACTTTTTATATCGTCCAAAAATACCGTCACCCCCGGAATTCCAACAAGGATGGTTTCCATTGTTCGCTGCCATATTGTAGGCGCAGAAGCGATTCCGTATAATAATCTTGTAGGTCTGAATAGCCCCCTATGCGTATTTACCGTAAGTAAAGATTTGCTCTTATCACCTACTTCCAATTGTAGGTATGCATGACGAAGATCAATTTTTGAAAATTTTTGACCACCCGCCATCGACGCAAAAAGTTCATCAGTTGTAGGCTCATCTACTATTAAATCAGAGTTGACTGTGACCTTGAAGTCGCCACATAAACGTACTGTTCCGCCCGCTTTCAATACGGGAACTACCGGTGTGGCCCATTCAGACGTATTTACTTTCTCCAGAATGCCACTCTCAACGAGATTATCTAATTCTTTGTCGATTTTTTCAATTAATGAGAAAGGTACCGGTCGCGCTTTGAAAAATACCGGTTTCGCATCGGGTTTCAGAGCCAATTTCGCCTGAATACCCACCATTTTCCCAGCATCTGTACCGAAAACATTTTTGTATTTATCGAACAACCCCTGTAATTTAATGTTTTTAAATTTAAATTAAATTTAATTAATTTTAAATTTAGTTAATTAAATTTAATTCTATTAATTGGCAGTCCAAGTTTACGCATCCACTCTCTCCCGAATAAAGGTTGCCTATCCCCTTCTACCACGTAAATATTTAATTTCTTTTCATCACCCTCGTAATTTACTGTAACTGACGCGTACCCCAGTACTGCAAGCATATTTTTACAATAAGACGTTAATTTCAGTTTCATTTGTAATATTTTTACTTTTGGAGAAAGGCGTACGAATTTCCCATTCCAGATTACCGAAACAGTTGCCCCACTGTCAAGTTCCATTTCTAGTAATTTACCATTTGGTTGTACTAAATATTTACCCCTATGATTTGAATTCTCGATCCGAAGTAAATCCTCTAGCAAATTCGTTTCACCTTTCATGCAAACCTTGGACAGATGACCCGCAACTCCACAGTTTCGGCATTTCACATTCTTATCCAATTTACAAGCAGTCGCAAGGTGGTCTTTATTACCACATCTGTAACAAAAATTAATTTTAGTTTTAGCACTATGTTTTGTTTTTGTATTGCTTGTCTGATTTTTATACGTATCGTTGTTGATTTTATTCTTATTTGATTGTCCATTTGCAGTTATTCTCTTCTGCACATTTATGTTGCAAACATCTGCTGAATTTTTTTGTAATTGTTGTGCATCTCTTGCTGACATCTTCATACTGACTGCCATGTCGGTAGCTGATTCTAAAGTCAAATTCTTTGTCTCCAACAATCTGCTCTGAATTCGTGTACTACGTATACCAAAAACCAATGGGTTTCGTAATGCTTTGCTTAAATATGTTCCGAAGTTGCAGTTTCTCGATAATTTTTGTAATTCAACCACCTATTCCATAATGGTTTCTCCTTCTTGTTGCCTCATCTGATGAAATCTATAATTTTCAGCAATTTCTAGAGGAGCTGGCTCGTAATATTCTTTCAATTTTTGAACTAAATATGCGTAATCTAATTCATGAAGATCATCTGGTGATACTTGATTGCATAATAAATCGTAACTCTCTGTACCCATGTAATATAATAAGTAATGTTTATGTAGTGTTTCAGGAACTTTGAAAACAAAGAAAGCCGATTCTAATCGTTTCACCCATGCATATTTCGTGTTATAATATTCAATATTGAAATTTACTGTTGTAGTTGTACTTGTATTTGCTGCTGATGCTGAATTACCTGTAAGTAATGCTGCTGCTCCTTCTAATCCATCCATCCTTTACTCTTTTTTCTTTAATTGTATTGAATGTACTGTATTGCGTAGGTAAGTATACAAAGTTTTCGTCGCCACTGTTGTGTATTTGTATGTATGTGTAATAAATAATGCTCACTACAACCATTTGTATTTCTTTATTCTTTAAAACATCCCAATATTACTTTTCCAGAAACTTATTATTTCTAATATGTATTTGTAAGTTATAGACAACGAAAAGTAGCGCGCCAAACTCCCCTTGAAACATGACAGTTCTCCTGTCTTCCGTTCTGCACGTCATCACCCTTCCCCTAGAGATGTACGATGTAATCGACTATATATCAGGTTCCTATAGTTTGGTTAGTTAAGTAGTAGGATAAGTCAAAGTCATGTCTAACGTATCATTTTTTTCTTGGTTTCTGTAATTTATTTGTCTGATAATGCTCAAAAATGGGCGAAACATGTCACAATATTATCAATAATGAAAAATTTAACAGGAGCTGGATTTTAGGTATCTTTATTATATATATAAAAAAGAAAGTTAGATATGGTATTGTATGAAAAGAATCCAATCAGAGCCAATCAACATTGATAATTTGAATCTAGCGGAAAATCTATAGAAAGGATTGACAATCTTTAATGTAAATATGAAAGACATAACTAACGATAAGCTTCACTGCGTTCACTGTTGTTCACAGTGAGCAATACACAACTGTGTGTTCATTATTGTATAGAATTTCATTACATAAGCAACCACAATTGCTAGAATTAAATTTCTGATATCGATTTCTGTTGTAGATCAGTTTAGCTGATGAATCTAAATATTTTAACAGTACTATTGTTAGTTTTAAATTACTAGAGCTATAGTTGACAAAATTGCCCAAAAACGGCAATATTGGTAAAAATCCAGCAGATTTTAGCTCAAATGGAATAATACATGGTAATCGTATCCTTTTTCGACCATCTGCTTTTTTAATGGCAATTCAAGCAGCCTTTAACCCAGCTAACAAAGACTTTCGTAAACATTTATTACTTACTACGTACTTTCTTAAAGCTTTTGATGTAGGTTTAACAACATGCGTTTCGAATGAACGGCCCATACCCATTTTTTTTTAGCTATCACTGTATTTAAAACAAACCAAAACGCCGATTTAACACTAAAACCTCTATTATATTCAAAGTGTCCGTATCAACCTAAGTATAAATTAATGGAAGATGTATTACAAGTTAAAGGAATTAAATTCTTTCCATATAAGGACAATGAATTAATAATTGATGCTGATGAAGTTAAAGAAAACTTTGTTTTTATATTTGATAATGTATCTTGTGATAAGCAAGATAAATTTAGAGTATATTTAGATACACATAAAGTACAAACAGAAAATTCTAAAATTATCTAATGATATTCGAAAAAAGCATGTGAAATAATATAGCATAATCCAAATAATAAATGTTTTATTCGGCAATCTCAAATATAGGTGTTGGCATAGCGTTTGAGAGTTACTTCTGATATTTAAATATGATGCTGTACTTGGCTCCAATGGAAGAGTGTAAATTTTTTGTTATTATTTCAGTCATCCTTTGAGGGAGCAAATTGACTTCTCCAATTTGGCTTTGTCGACGTCTCCATATTTGGAGCGTATTACCACGATGCGAATAATTTTACTTATTTTAATAAGTTACTTCAGAATTTACTTCGAGTTCTAAATCAGCTATCCAGATTTTTGGTTTCTCTCCATATTCAGCAGTCCGATTAATTGTATTTAAACACATTTTTATTTCATATGCTCTAGAAACAAAGCACCCCATTTCGTGTTGTAAGAAATAAATCAATAATTTAATTTTAATATTTATTTGAACAATACATCGAATAAAACACCGAACTTACTTCACTGAAGATCAAATTATGCATTAATACAGAACATTAGACGCACATGTATTGATATCAAATAAAATCGAGAATTTGCCTTTTCCCTTTAACTTTCCTTATAAATTCATTTGTCATCCGCCTTCGTTGATACTTACCTGTTTTTGATAAAATTTCTAGATCCCACGAATTGAAAATTTATCATGGGGTGCGTCGATGACATATAAATTAGTTTGACCAGCGGCGGCCATATATTATATATGCACCTAAAATAACAATCATTATTTAAGTGCAAACTATTTTAAGTTATCGTGATTCGTCACTGAAAAATTTGATAAACTGAGTGTCACTTTGTAAAGAATATAAGTACAACAGCAGAACTAGACCACTGGTTCAAAATTTCTTCACCAGAGGGCGCCACAATCGCGGGACCCCATTTTTATGTCATTGAGTTTCATGTGTTGTCCGCTAGATGGCGCTGTATGTAAAATTTCATATTGCAATTTTTATGTTATATGGCGCTTTACGTGTCAATTGTCACTGTCATATTCTTGAATTTTGTGTGTCAATTATCAGTGTCATATTTTTTTACGTCAATGAAATGTCATATTTATTTTTGAAATGTGGCGCCAAGTTTCAATGTGTTTTCCAAGGTATCTTTTGATGTAATGTTTGAAGTTTGATGTTGTGTGGATAGATGTCGGTAGCATCGGATATTGTCCAAATTTGAAAAAAGGTGAAGGCTTGTGCGTGCTTATCACATAGATACGTATAAAGATTCCGTCGGGGCGCAGTCATAATAGGCGTTCTCACATCTATCCTCAATGTGGTGAGCACACTTCGTGATTGCAGCAGTAAAGCAGAGGAGTAAAGAAAAAGGAGAGAGAGGGAAAGACAGATGATAGAGAAAACCTTTAAAATAAAATTTTTAGATGTGAATAGGAATCGAACCTATAAACTTTTATGGGGGTATAAGGAACTTACCACTGCACCACAAAGCATTTATATTTTATATTTTTAATATAAAATCTCCCCAACTCTTTAACAGGATGTTAGCTGTATTAAAGGATTATAAGGATGAAAAATGTTTCTATAAATGTTATAATCTGCAGTGTATATTTAGCAAAATATAAAATTAGACCGATTTTCTTTTAAAGATTTATAGGATTTTTTATTAAAGGTACTATGATTTTTGCTGGTAGTGGTGGTGGTACTTGCATCAGGTATTTAAGCCGTATGCTCATAGTAATGTTATAGTATTCTACTACAAAGAATTAAATTTCTGGTTACTTGTAATATTATAAAGTTAATAGTATTGTTTTCTATTGTATAAGTGTTTATATAGTGATCATGAAAAGTGCAATTAATTTAAGTAGTGACATATTAAATATACTTTTCAAAAGATCTTCATTTGTTGCAAGAATGTTCCAGTCTAGAAAAGAGGCACATGGGTTAGGAAAATCATCAAAAGTATTCGAGACATCATGAAATCATGCGCAAGAAGCAACCAGTAAGTGTTTGTAATAAGCTTTCTACTGATTTAAGTCACTTAAGAAGATTTCGTCATATATTAAAAATTAATAATTACCAGACTCACACTAGTGGTAATTTTCGAGCTTCTAAGAGAAGTGATAGAATAATTTGGGACGATCTAAAATCTGCATTCAACAACCGTATCCGAACAATCATCGTTTATAACACATGACACCCAGAAATTTGAAAAGATTCGTTTGAACTTCTTAAGAGACGTATAAATAATATATTAAAGTCAATGAATGTACTTAGAGTAAACACCTGTTTATGCGCTCAATATATCACCATCGAAGAAAATCATAAATTTTGAATTTAAATATTTCCATACCAAAAATGAAAAAATTGATAGTGGCACGGTTTTAGTAAACTGGTTTCAAGATAACGTCATTGACCAAATACTACATAAAATGGGTGAATTTCAAGAACGTTATAGTGGTTGGGCCCTAAAGGCAATAGTTAATTTACAAATTAATATAAATAAATATGAATTCGGTCTTGCTGCTTCATCGTATATTAAATTACCTAAAGGAATTTCTAATAAAATGGCGTGTATGATAATTTATGTTTTTCTTGGAGCGTTATTTCAGGACTTTCTCCTGCTACCAATCATTCAGATAGAATTTCATGGTATCCACATTATTTAAATGTATTAAAAACAGATGGTTTACAATTACCAATTGTAAGCCAAGTTAAATGTTACAAGTTAGATTACTTGGTAATGTACCAACTTACATGAAAACACTAAAGAACCAAAAAAAATATATAACAGTACCTTGCAGAATAGCGGATACCAAATTAGAAAAACATGTGAATTTATTGTACGTACAAAATAAATATTATCTTAAAATAAATGATTACTCTCTGTTACCCGATGATAACACGGAAGATGAGAAGCTTAAGTATCACTATTGCCTTATAAAAAATATGTCTAGGCTCATATCAAAACAGATTAATAAAAGGAAAATTTTTGTTTGCTATAAGTGCCTTAATTATTTTCTAACTCAGAAAAAACTAAACAATCATCTCATTTTATGCGAACAATTAAAATTCTGTGAAAAACCTTTTCCAAGTTATGATTACGTAGGGTTCAGAAATATTGTATATATGCAAAAAGCACCTTTCGTAATTTATTTAGATTTTGAATGTGTTCTAGAGAAAATAGATATTTCACGTAATAAAATTCAAATTTGTTATCAACAGCATACGCCATTTAGTGTAGGCTATTATGTAAAATATGCTTATGATCAATCACTTTGCTACTACGACTTGTATCGAGGAGAAAATTGTGTAGGATGGATAATAAATCAGTTAGAGTTATTAACAAACAAGATTGAACAAAAGATTAAATCATCTGTGTTTATGTCTAATGGACTAGATATCGAAGCAGCAAAACATTCTCACATATGCGAAATACCGTTTCTAATTAATGATAAAATTGTCAGGGATCATAATCATTATAATCATCGCCTTATGCGAGGTCTAGCTCATGCAGCCTACAACTTAAATTTTAAAAAATTATTTGTAGTACAAATAATTTGCCCTAACCTTTCAAATTATGATAATCATTTCCTGGTTAAGGAAATATGTATTATGAGGACCATTACTTTATTACCAAAAAATAAAGAAAAATACATTTCATTTACTCAGCATTATCCTAATAGTTCTGTTCGATATTGTTTCATAGATTCATACAGGTTTTTAAACACTTCACTCTCTGAATTAGTATCCACTATACAAATTAATTAATTAAATATTCCATAATATGAATTCCGTAATTTAGATGCGGAATCTGTTAAACTGCTATCGAGGAAAAGTGTTTTTTGCTATGATTATGTAGATAATTTAAGTAAACTAAATGAAACGGAACTACCAGTTAAAGAACTATTTTATAATAAGCTGACTAAATCACATATAAGTGAGGCCCATTTTGATCATGCAAAAGTAATTTGGAAAAGATTCAATAGTACTAATTTAGGAGAATATAGTGACTTATACTTGAAAACAGATGTTCTCTTGCTGGCTGATGTATTTGAAAACTTTAGAAGTAAGTGTCTAAATATTTACGGTTTAGAGCCGGTTTTCTACCATACGCAACCTGAGTATGCTTGGGATTGCATGTTGAAAATAACAAAGTGTGAACTTAGGCTTCTCAAAGACATAGATCAACTTTTATTTATAGAAAAAAGTCTAAGAGGAGGCATTTCTATGTCTTCTAATAGATACTCCGCGGCAAACAACAAATACATGAAGAATTTTGACATTACCAATCCATCTAAATATTTATTGTATTTAGATGCCAATAACCTATATGGTTGGGTCATGTCTCAGTATCTACGTTACTATAATTTTGCTTGGCTAAATAATGTAAATGACTTAGATATTATGAATGTTCCTGATCATTCCGATAGTGGTTATATTCTCGAGGTAGACTTAGTATATCCAATGTAGCCGCATGAGAAACATAAAGATCTGCCGTTTTGTGCAGATCATGAACGACCACAAAGTTCTAATTCTGTTAAAATAATGAATACAGTTACTAATAAAAAAAATTATATTATACATTACCGAAATTTAAAACAAGCGTTGCATAATGGTCTGGTCTTGACTAAAATTCATAAAAAAATACAATTTAGCCAAGCACCATGGATCCAACCATATATAGATTTAAATAATAAATACCGAGAACAAGCTATAACAGATTTAGAGAAAAATTTGTTCAAATTAATGAACAATGCCGTATTAGGAAAAACAATGAACAACTTTAGGAAACATAGCTTATCAAAATAGTGAAAAAATGAGAAGGCCGTTATGGTGCTAAAAATCTAATATCGAGCCAATTATTCCATAGCCATAAAATATTTGATGAAAGTTTATTTGCTGTAGAGCTAAACAAATCACATATAGTGTTTAACAAAGCGGTTTATCTAGGAATGTGTATTCTAGGCATATCTAAAACTCTTATGTATGACTTTCATTATAATTTTATATTGAAAGAGATTTCACCAAATAAAAATTTCAAATTAATGTACGTGGATACAGACAGCTTCATCTATGAGTTCGTATCTGATGATGCATATGTATATATGATTAAAACGCATATACAAAAATTCGATACAAGTAACTATGCTGTAGATAATCAAAACGGTATACCATTAAAAAACAAAAAAGTTTTAGGTCTGTTTAAGGATGAGGCAGCTGGCCATATTATTATCAATTTTATAGGATTAAAATCAAAAATGTACACTTATAAAATAGATTGGTTGAATAAATGCATAAAAATAATTAAGGGGGTGAAATACAATATAGTAAAAAATGAAATTGATTATAATGATTATTAAGAATGTTTAATGCTATCTAAAGAAAAAGTTATAAAGTAGCATTCCATACGTTCTTATAACCATAATTTATTTAGTGTAGAAAAAATTAAACTAGCTCTTAATTCATTTAATGATAAACGATATTTGATTGAAAACAGTACAGACACGCTTCCTTGGGGTGATTATAAAATTCAATCTAATTAACGACAATAGTAACGATATGTATATAATTTGTATCTCAAATGTATGGTGGTATTGTGTGTAGTATTACTAAATATCTATAAATTCATTCATTTTCAGTGCAATACTTTGAAATAAACAATTAAACCAATATATTAGAAATATATTTTAGGAATAGGTATATAATATGTATGTATGGGCTTTGTCATTTTTTATGTTTAGAATTACTTATGTGTAAAATTACTATTACTTAAACCTGGTGTGTTTTAAATCACTGAGGATTACGATTTGCCTGTGTCGTTTGTTATACTCACTATACATGTATACATCACTATACAATGTACGCTACCAACTAAGCTGACACTTTTCAAGCTCAAACAAGTTCAGATCTGTTAATAGACTAAGCTAAGAAAGTAAGTAAAATAAATAACTTACAGTTATTAATAGGCAAGTAATAAATTAAAATAACTGATTCAGTAATAAATCTATTATTTTCCACTATAAACTGATATAAAAATATAATAAATACAAAAACACTCAAATATATCGATTTAAAATAATTTCTTAACATATGAAACAGCTAATCTTATGTGTATGTAGAGGGCCATCAATTACATCGCAATCATCATCATCTTCATTTGTACGATGTCCCCAATAAGGCTTCAAATATTCTATACCATTTCTTCTGGTAGCTCCAATTGATTACTCAAGAACTTTATAAAATAATCATGGACTTTGAGTGGATACTCAATGCTGTTAATCATATCTTTTAATTCTAAAATTTGATTAGTCCTTACCATGATTTCTTCTTTTACCAATAAATTTGAAAGCACACTTTAAAAATAATGTTGTTGTTGCTGCTGCCACACAATAGAGTATCGACAAGATTGAATCGAGTGCCTGTATTGATAAAACAGATGAAATAAATATTGGAATCTGGTTAAACTCTGCCACTCTTTAAACTCTTGCCACATCTTTAAACTCAGCATTTTTGTTTATAATTCCAATTTTGTAGTTTGTTGAATTATTTGGAATGGTTGTAAACAAAACTGAGTCTGTAGCTTTTTCTATCTTACTCCAATTAGAAGACCAATTATCATTAGTTGAATTGAAATAAACATAAACTTGTTCTGCATTTTTCGGATTAATTACATATATTACATTATTTAATTAAAAATTGTAACTAAAAAAAGAAAGTAAATCCAATCATGATCATCTGATTAGACTACTTGAATAAATCGAAAATCAGCTGTTTTGTATGCTAATATATATATACATATATTAAGTATAATATATAATGTTAATATTTAAGTCTACATATTAATATTATAATCAATAAGAATTCCTCTATTGCACATGTTGATAATCTATTTGGGAAGTTCAAACTTCCTATAATTAAATGTTTTGCATCTTCTTCAGTATAACATAAGTATCTACGAATAAGACTAACAATTCCCGGATCTTTAACATGCTCCACTTCTACACCATTCAACTCATACCTTACTGAATCAAATAAAAATGGTCCTGCATTATTAGCTAGGCATACAGTTCCATCTCCTTTTGTCTTTTTCAATTTTCCTTTAATTACCAAATCAGATTCGGCCATTAATAGCCAAACATCAATTCTATTTATTGTTATTTCAATTACATCACTGTTAGAAAATGACTTAGTATAGGGAAGATATGTTCGATACTCCATATGTGTTATAGAATCATCATTCAATGGAGATTTACACAGGTTTAAAATTTGATCTGACGACATATCAAATCGATTTCAAAAAAGTTATGTTTAACTTTGACAATTTACCCCCCAACTTTCTAGCTGAACGGCGTTTTTTGAATGAATGTGTTTGCTTGTTAATATTCCTTTTATACGATTTATTAACATTCTTATTACTATCACTATGAATTTTTAAAACCATCTTTTCTTAATTCTAACGGAACGATAAATCCGAACATTACTTTACTTCTGGAAAATTTACAAGATTAAAATTCTGATTTAGTATTTTTCGTGAAATGGCAGGTATCTCTGTTCGTACTACTGGTAAATAAACCAAGTTTCGTGGAATTTCGTCTGTAGAAAATCCAGGATTGGACGTGATGAGAAAATTCGTATAATGTATGTGACAGTTTGTTGACAGTTGAAACAATGAAAAATGTTTTAAAAATGTTATAATCTGTATTGTGTATTTAGCAAGATATAAAATCAGACCGATTTTCTTTTAAAGATTTAAAGGATTTCTTATTAAAAAGACTATGATTTTTGCTAATGGTGGTGGTGGTACCTGCATCAGGTATTTAAGCCGCATGCCCATAGTAATGTTAAAGTATTCATTTAAACTACATAATTTTGAATTTGTTCTTTAGTGTGTGTTGGAGGGTCAAGAAAAAAAATTAAAATGTAACTAACTATATTATTAAACTGGTTATTTTCTTTTGCATATGTATCCATTTGAGCAATATCTGCTTGCCATAAATCGTCTAACCATTCAATAATTGTATGTGTCCTGTGAAAATTCCATCTTATTGGCTTATGTAGTTCATTAACAACTTGATTTTTTTCGTTCGAGGCCATTTAGCTTTTTATCAGTTTAAATATTAAACAACCGGTGTCTAGAACCTTAGCATGCTACCTTCAGTCTAGACGTGTTGCTCCTGTTTGTTTATCACCTTTGGAATAATTAAGATTTTTCATCTTGTCGCGATTATTAAATACAACCATCAGAACCTTATCTAATGTTTTAATTATATCTTCAATCGTGTTATTAGATTCAGCTCTACTGCTATCAAATAATGCGGATAATTCTATAATTTTTGTCTCAAAAGTATTGATTAAATCATTAATCTTATTAGATATATCTATTAATCGCTGTTTATTAATGTCTTCACTTTTAGCCACATCTGGCTATAGCATTAAATACAAATTCATTATTGGTCCACATGAACCATTCACATATTCCTTATTAGCAACGTCATCATCATGGGTGGGTAAATTAACGTCACATATTTTTAAACCTCCAATATCTAAATCACCATTATATGTTAATGAAAATAATGATGAGGAAGTTGGCGAGGAAGAAATCTGATAATGTGAATATTTATCGGACGAACGTCCAAACTTATTTATACTCATCACCGTTGTTTAACTAAATAATAGTACTTATGCATGGTAATATATTAATATATAACTTTTGCTTCTTTTAATTCTTCAATAATTGACGCAATCTCATTACTATGAGAAGAATTACCTGCGTGTTGCAATGCGAATAGCAATCGTAATCTATCAGCTAGTTCATTAACATCATTCCAATAGACATATTCTTTAGGCTTGGAATTATAGACCATATCATAGTTTCCACCTTGCTTTATCAACAATGAACGAATAATTGTCGATGTTTCTGTTTCCTGACCCCAACTATTCTGCTTTGAGAAGAGTAACCTTTTCTGTTTAGATTAGTGTCGTCTAATATGCGATCAAATTCCTCTAGGCCTGTACTAGTATAATTTTTAGGATCTTTATAAAATAATAAATTATAAATTCCCTTGCTCCCTGTATATAGTTGTCTACCTATTATTATATGGCCAGTAGTATTATCAAATTCAATTTTATTAGGACCCAAGGTCCATGTATTAGTGATAGCGTTTTATCTTGGAGAATGAGTAATGTCAATATTAGGAGAATGCTGAAAATAGTCCTTTATAGGTTCTTGAGAAACTTGTGGATATTTATCTAATTGAGATGTATCTGCATTAGTAATTGTACCGTCGCTTTCATCTACTTCTTCTTCCTCCTCAACCAGCTCGTCTTCTTGTTCAATTTCTTCGTCCTCTTTTTCCTCCTCGTCCTCCTCTTCTACATCTTCATCTATCTTGTCAATTTGATCTACTCAGATATCTCTTTTTTTCAATTTTCTTTACATTTTTCATTTCGTTTCCATTTATTTCAGGCGTTTTATTTTAAACAACCACATTGTCTGCTGCTAATATTTTTAACTGATCAGTAACAAGTATAAAAATTGGGTTCAATGTATCTTCATTGACCATCTTCATTAGGACGTCCCAATTTTAAAGTTAAATCTTTTTTTCGGACATAATTAGCTAATTCCAAAATTTTTTTTTTTTCGGGCACTTTCCGACTTATCTAGAAGCTTCATGATTATGAAAGTAACTGTTTTTTTAAAATGGAACTATTCATGAACCTTTATGTATACATCAAAGCCACATCGATATCGACCATTATTTAATTCGAATTCTTTTACAATTACTAATTGTTGTAAAACAACAAGAGAATTTATGGCATTCTTTAACCATAATAACAATGACGCGACGTCACAACAAAATGCGGGTCGTATTTCACTTAGAAACGTGCTGTTTTCGACGTGACGTCACACTACTACTAAGTACTGCTACATTAACACGATTTTCTTTTTTTTTTGGGTTCTTGAAAAAGAACATTTAGTATTTCAGTATGATTTTCTACATTTGGTTCTCGAAAAAGAACGATTTACTTTCAGTATGATTTTCTACATTTGGTTCTTGAAAAAGAACGATTTATTTTCAGCATGATTTTCTACATTTTGTTCTTGAAAAAGAACGATTTACTTTCAGTATGATTTTCTACATTTTGTTCTTGAAAAAGAACGATTTACTTTCAGTTAGATTTTCTACATTTGGTTCTTGAAAAAGAACGATATACTTTAGTACGATTTTCCAGAATTTGTTCTTGAAAAAGAACGATTTGTTTACAACACTAATATCTCTTCTTTGTTTTAAAACAGAACAATAGAATTTCTATCCAAATCTTCTATTTCTATTTTTCTATTGTGTTCTTGAAAAAGAGCGATTTTGATTTTAGCCCCATTGCTCATGTTGTTTCCGAAACAATGTTCAATTTGTTCTGAAAAGAACAGATTGGTTTGTAACCGTCGTCTAGGTGATGATGTGATGTCGCCAAACGCAGGACCAGCTAGTGCGGTCGCTCGCTGGTATTGTCGTCTTTTTATGCTCGTTACCTCTCCTCTGCCGCACAACCCGTTTCTAATCGTAAGCTCCACCCCGCGTCTGTCATCATGCAGAGTCAACTACATTGATTATTTTAACTTATTTTAAACAATGAATTTTCTGTTAATAATTGAAATGGATATGTAACACAAGTGAAATCATGTTGCTGCTCTATCTACGATTTATGTGGGCCAATTTTTGACCATTTATCCATATGATAATTCTAGTTTTCAAATGAATAAAATAACATACAACGACTAAATATAACCAATGCTCTTGACCCATATAAATAATACCATTCAATTATGAACTCAAACAAACTGCAAACTATTAACAACAACATAACGGTTCAAGTTTTTTACTTTTCATATACACTACGTGAGTAAATCTGCATACATTGGAAATTTGCAAAGAAACAATACATCTGCTTTATAGTATAAGGCACATAAAATAACACATTTTTACCAGCACATAACACTAAGGCATTCGAAAATACGGTTTACTGCTTATTAACGTGACGTCAGATGAGTAGCCAAAGAAATCCGTCTTGACTACATATGGCACTTGTTTTGCCGGCGATTTAAATTTCGCTGCTGTATGTTGTTTTGGTTCTGTAATTACTAATAATTTTTTTTGTTACGTAGATTTAAATATGTATTTACTTTTCACACAATTTTTGTTTGTATACAATATTTACGTTAATTACTATGCACTTTTTTATCGTTTCTGAACGATGAACTCTACTTATTTTTATATGATTTTGATTGTATCTTTTTTACTGATTGATATTTTTGTTCAGTAGTGATATGTATTATAGAATAAGATTTCCACATTCTGTTCTTATCAAACTTGCATCGAAAATTGTTCAAATTTATTAATTATAAGAATTTTCCACTCGCCACTTCGATTAAATTCACGCTTGAGAGAGGGCCCATCAAATATACGTTTAATGGTGGTTCAGTGCTCAGTGCGTCCTATTTATTATGTATATGGGAATGGAACATTCAAGAAGACAGTATACAATTTTACAGTGACTAATTTAAAGTGTTTCTACACAAGTGTATCTCAACAATCATATCTCACAACCAATCACTCACGTGTCTCAAGCATAAGCTCTCTCTCTCGCGACAGTAAAGTTACTTACGTGTCGACAAGTATAATTCTAACTCTCTCGCGACATTAAAGTTACTTACATGTCCTCAAGTGATAAAATAAATCACTAGCTCACTCCATCGCGACAGTAAAAGAAATCAACTGATCGGGAACAAGATTAGCACTGTAAAGTTTATATTCACGGCAAAAGACTTTCTCTCACTACATGAATCTGAGGTGGTTGTTTTGTATTTACATCAAAGTTGTATTATTTCAATTATTGTAAATAATCTCAACCAGTGTTGTAAATAAATGTACATAGTTCAAATTTGGTTTTTTTTGTTGGTGAATTCCAATTGAGTCAGCACCTATCTATTTCTCTTGTTCTGGCAAGAGCCATCACTATTAGCCGAGGCTAGAACAAATTGGTCCTTCGAGCCGGATCTTCATCAACATAACTCAACGGATTTGGATTGGTACGCAGCAGACAACCGCATCGCATCACATAGGTACCGTTAAGTTATTGTAATTAGAGTATTCGTCAAGTCAGAGTTAATTTTTTTTTAAATGAATCTTACAATTAATTGTTAACTAATTAAATAGTGACTATCTTTTTTGCTTGTGTCTATATCACGATATAGTACACTTTGTAATTTATTTGACGAGTATTCAACAAATTTGGCTAAATTTTAATTTTTTGTTTTGAATTTTGATTATTCGTTAATTAATGAATGATTGTTTAAGCAAATAAATAATTGTCTACACACTACACATTTAATCACACCTTAATTATTTTACAAAATAGCTGCTCTAATTAATTGTACAAATAATCAACAATTCTCTATTTACATTTTTTTTGCATTTGATTATATAACGCCGTTTCTTTGTCGTACTCCTCTTGACATTTATCATGGCGACACTAGAATCTCTTATCAAATCACGCGGTGCCTATAAGGGTAAAATCACTTCTCTTAACTCATGGTATGAAAAAAACCATGAGGTCGAAACTGAATGCTTCATGTACGAAAGTAGGCGAAATTCACTGAGTCAATTTTATCACAATTATTCAGATGTACAACTTCAAATTGAGCTTATAGATCCTCTGAATGAAGCTTCAGAGGATGTGGAAAAAAGGTATTTCGATTGTTTAACGAAATATAGTACAAAAATATCAGAATTAGCAGCATTGAAACTACATACTTCTACTTCTGAAATCTCACAAAATACCAGTGCGATAGCTTGTAATTCAATTCAAAAAGTGAATTTGCCACAACTTAATATTCCACAGTTTAGTGGAGATATCACAAAATGGAACGCATTCATCGAGCTGTTTGAAGCGTTAATATCGAACAACCACACTTTAACGGACGTACAGAAACTAGTATATTTACGCTCTTACTTAGAAAAAGAACCACTGCACTTGATAGAAACACTACCATTAGTTAATGACAATTTTAAAATTTCATTAGAGACCCTCAAAAACAGATATGATAATCAACTTTCAATTATCTTTGCTCATATCAAATTATTAGTTGATATCCCCGCGCTCACTAAAGTTACTGCTCACACTCTTAGAGACTTTATCGTAAAAATCAAACAAAATATCGCGTCTCTAAAACTTCAAAACATTCCAACTGATCATTGGGATTTAATACTAATTTATTTACTCTCTAATAAATTAGATTTCTCCACTAAAAGGGCATATATCGCTGATAGAGGCAGTCGCGTTAGATCTGGTACAACTTTAAAATTACCTACGATCTCTGATTTTTTATCATTTTTGGAACAAAGGTGTATTGTATTGGAAGATATGTCTGATCCAATTCCACAATCACGGAATAACTTTAAATATCCAAGTAGTGTGCATAGAGTGGCACATCATGCACAAATCATATCTTCCAATAAACCACCTTTACCCTCATTACAATGTGCTTACTGTACTAACTCAAATCATAAAATTTATAGTTGCCCTTCATTTAACTCTTTAAAGGTACTTGAACGCAGTAAAGTTGTTCAACAAAAAGCGTTGTGTTATAACTCTTTAGGGTCCAAACATAGTTCTAAACAATGTATATCTCCACGTCTCTGCTCTATTTGCCAAAAAAGGCATCACTCTCTCCTTCACGATTCATCTCGCAACCCTCAGCAATCAGTTCGGTTAGCGAATACACACAACACAAGCCAATTCACACCTAATAACTCAGCTGATCGTGCCTATCGATCAGCAATCACATCTAGAAACACACAAGCTCAACAATCTACACAAAACACCAATGTAGTGAAGTCCAGCACAGATGATGATGCTAATACACAGACCACATTATCAGCTCTTGAATCTGATAGTTATGAGGTACTGTTGGCCACTTGTGTGGTTTTAGTTTCTGATGTGGATGGACAGCTACATCAAGCTAAAGCCATCCTCGACCCTGGAAGTACCATATCCATACTCACTACGTCATTCATGCGGCAATTGAAACAAGTTCCAAATGAAGAACACGTACAAATCTCGGGCATATCTGGAATAGTTAGGCAATCTAACAACTCAGTTACGATAGATAGAACTCGTCAACTGACCCTAACTATTCCATAAAGGTCAATTGCTGCGTGCTTGACAAAATCACTGGTAACACACCACAACGATTCATCAGTAGGCAAAGGCTAGCTTTGCCACATCACCTTCCACTAGCCGATCCAAACTTTAACGTTCCTTCCAGGGTCGACATTCTCTTAGGTGCGGATGTATACTATCAAATTCTCCTCCCCAATATGCAAAAAATTAATGATCACTCTCTCACACTAATCCAAACCAAATTTGGATATGTACTATCAGGTATAATTCCTGACGCAGCTTCTAATAAGCAATCTCTCTCACCGAATAGGGAGCACAGTTGTTTTTTGACCCAACGCCCTACAATAGAGCAACTCATGCAACAATTCTGGGAAATAGACAACCCAGAATCACTCTCGCCTTCTCTCTTTTCAAAAGAAAATCAATTAGTGGAAACACACTTTCAAAACACTACACGTATCTTAGAAAACGGGTCTTTTCAAGTTGATCTACCCCTTAAACAGCCCACCAAAGAATTTCCATTAGGTGATTCATTCTGTATCGCCAAAAAAAGATTCCTCAACCTCGAGAAACGACTACAAAACTCTCCACAACTGCACGATGTATACAAAAAATTTATAGACGAATATGTCGCTCTAAATCACGCAAAAATAGTTCCACTCACATTAGTAAACGACATTGGTGCCTCTAAGTATTTTCTTCCTCATCACTGTGTAATACGAGAAGAAAACAAAACAACTAAACTTCGCGTAGTGTTCGATGTATCCATGAAAAGCACATCTGGATTATCTCTCAATGATATAATGCATAAAGGATACACCAGAACTGTACGACATTTTATTAAGATTTCGCACATTCAAATTTGCTTTAACTTGTGACATTCAAAAAATGTATCGTCACATCTCAATTAACCCCTCACAGACTTACCTTCAAAATATTTTATGGAGGGAGAGTCCATCTAAAGATTTAAAATGTCTCGAGTTAGTCACAGTGACGTATGGTACAAATAGTGCACCTTATTTTGCCACTAGGTGTTTAAAACAATTAGCTGAAACACATGCAGCTGAATATCGAATAGCAGCTGAATCTCTCCTCAATCAATGTTACGTAGATGATGTATTAACAGGGCATGACTCCTATGAATCAGTAACCACCCTACACCAGCAGCTGGTCGACTTATGCGGAATAGCTAAACTCACACTTCATAAATGGTCCACAAATTGCTACCCTCTACTCAGAAATCTATCAAATGACATAGATACTGACAACAATTGTATTCACGAGATTATTGACAACAATCAGTCTAATAAGGTGCTTGGAATATTATGGGACTCTAATAATGACACATTTTCCATAACTTTGCCAAATTCTACTGTCAATAAACAAGCAACAAAACGAGAGGTGTTATCCAAAATTGCTCAAATGTTTGATCCATTGGGGTTGATTGGTCCAGTCATTGTCATCGCCAAACTTATTATGCAAGAACTATGGAAATTAAAAATTGACTGGGACGACAATTTGCCAGCTACACTACTCCAACAATGGAATACCTTTTTTGAAAACATTGGCCAGTTGAAGGAATTAAAAATTCCAAGATACATCATGGAAGATGCCACCCCAATTATAGTAGAGCTCCATGGATTTTGTGATGCAAGCAAACGAGCTTATGGTGCTTGTATTTATACACGAGCTATTTTCCCTTCAAAAAAAATTTCGACACAGTTATTGACATCAAAAAGCAGGGTAGCACCAATAAAAAAAATCACCATCCCTAGACTGGAGTTGTGTGGAGCATTATTGCTTTCTACTCTAATGAGAAGAGTATCATCTATCTTGACAAACAGATTACCCATCACTAATATCCACTGCTGGACTGATTCGGAAATTGTTCTCGCGTGGTTGAATTCAGACTCATCAAGATTCAACACATTTGTATCAAATCGCATTTCTCAAATCCAAACTATTACTCAAAATTACACTTGGAATTATATCTGTTCGACGGACAATCCAGCAGACTGTTTGTCTCGAGGTCTTATGCGTGCTACACTGTCAACATCAACACTTTGATTTCACGGCCCTAATTTTCTTCAAAAAGAAGATATCACAACCAAAAGCAGATCACCATCACCATCCATCCCTGTGCTAATAGGTGAAGAAAGAAAATTAAAGCCAATAGTTTCAGCTTGTCTGGCAACACAACACACATCCACTGAATATTGGCAAGAAATTTTCAAAAAATTCTCATCATTTTCACGATTGCAATACACTATGGCTTATATAACAAGATTCACAAACAATTGCAAGTCTGATGTTGACAAAATCCAAGGACGGTTAACAGTAGCAGAATTGACACAAGCTGAAGCACTAATCTGTAAGCTGACACAGTCTCATGCATTTCCAAAATTCTACAAGGAACTCAATGAAAGCTCATCAAGCATCACTGATCAATACTTACAAAAATTAAGTCCGTTTTTGGACAATAATAAACTAATAAGGGTTGGAGGGCGACTAGCAGCTGCAGCTATACCGTATGATAAAAAGTTTCCTATACTACTACCCTCAAAGGATCACGTGACTACTCTAATACTAACTCGAGAACATATCAAGCTAGGACATACAGGTCCACAAGCAGTATTATCCAATATCCGAGCAAGATATTGGCCTTTAAATGGACTCAAGGACATCAAAAAATTAATCATAGAGTGTCACCCATGTTACAAGTTTAAAGCAAAAAACTTCAAACAAATAATGGCCCAGCTCCCTAAAGAAAGACTTACACCCTGCCGCCCTTTCGAAAAAGTTGGAGTGGACTTTGGAAGCCCATTTTTAATTAAATCATCGACATTAAGAAGTTCAAGAACCGAAAAAGCATACATCGCCTTGTTTGTATGTATGGCCACCAAGGCAATTCATCTGGAATTAGTGTCAAGTCTATCAACAGAAGCCTTCTTAGCAACGTTAAAACGTTTCATTTCACGTAGGGGTTGTCCTAGCATCATATACAGTGATAACGGCACCAATTTCGTAGGAGCAAAAAATCAACTTAAAGATTTATATAACTTTGTAAATAACACACACACACGCACTACCACGGAGTCGTTTCTCGTCACCAAAGCAATGTCTTGGAAATTCATTCCTCCGCTTTCACCTCATTGGGGTGGGTTATGGGAAGCAGGCATCAAAAGTACAAAATATCACTTACACAGAATAATGGGCAATCAAGCTTGTACTTTTGAAGAACTCACCACTATTCTCTGCCAAATCGAGGCTATATTAAATTCACGACCACTACAACCCTTAACCAGTGACCCCAGTGACAACCAATGCTTAACTCCAGGCCATTTTTTAATAGGAGGACCTCTAACTGCATACCCCGAGCACAATGTAACAGAAATTTCATTAAATAGGTTGAATCGTTGGAAAAGACTCACTCAAATCCAACAGTCCTTTTGGTCTCGGTGGTCAAAAGATTATCTCAATCTCCTCCAAAATAGGCCCAAATGGATCACCCCTGCTAAAAATATTAAAAATGACGATATTGTTCTCTTAAAGGGAGAAAATTCCCCACTACTCGAGTGGCCATTAGCCAGAATTTTGGAAGTATTCCCTGAAAAGGATGGGAAGGTAAGGGTTGCGCGAATTAAAACAAAACAGGCAGAGTTTGTTAGGAACATTACGCACCTATGCCCGCTTCCACTCTGTAAATAGTTCATTCTACTATCCAGCATTCACGCTGTATATATATGTATGTACTTGTAAATATTTTTCAGCTTCTCAAATTGCATTAAGGTCACTCATATTTCAGTCACTCACTCAAAACATTGACACACATCATTGCCCAGATCGTTCACACAAGGGGGGAGTTTGTTGTAAAACAACAAGAGAATTTATGGCATTCTTTAAAACTAATAACAATGACGCGACGTCACAACAAAATGCGGGTCGTATTTCACTTAGAAACGAGCTGTTTTCGACGTGACGTCACACTACTACTAAGTACTGCTGCATTAACACGATTTTCATTTTTTTCTTTGGGTTCTTGAAAAAGAACATTTAGTATTTCAGTATGATTTTCTAAATTTGGTTCTTGAAAAAGAACGATTTACTTTCAGTATGATTTTCTACATTTGGTTCTCGAAAAAGAACGATTTACTTTCAGTATGATTTTCTACATTTGGTTCTTGAAAAAGAACGATTTACTTTCAGTATGATTTTCTACATTTTGTTCTTGAAAAAGAACGATTTACTTTCAGTATGATTTCTACATTTTGTTCTTGAAAAAAAACGATTTACTTTCAATTTGATTTTCTACATTTGGTTCTTGAAAAAGAACGATTTACTTTAGTACGATTTTCCAGAATTTGTTCTTGAAAAAGCACGATTTGTTTACAACACTAATATCTCTTCTTTGTTTTAAAACAGAACAATAGAATTTCTATCCAAATCTTCTATTTCTATTTTTCTATTGTGTTCTTGAAAAAGAACGATGTTAATTTTAGCCCCATTGCTCATTTTGTTTCCGAAACAATGTTCAATTTGTTCTGAAAAGAACAGATTGGTTTGTAACCGTCGTCTAGGTGATGATGTGATGTCGCCAAACGCAGGACCAGCTACTGCGGTCGCTCGCTGGTATTGTCGTCTTTTTATGCTCGTTACCGCTCCTCTGCCGCACAACCCGTTTCTAATCGTAAGCTCCACCCCGCGTCTGTCATCATGCAGAGTCAACTACATTGATTATTCTAACTCATTTTAAACAATGAATTTTCTGTTAATAATTGAAATAGATATGTAACACACGTAAAATCATGTTGCTGCTCTATCTACGATTTATTGGGCCAATTTTTGACCATTTATCCACATGATAATTCTAGTTTTCAAATGAATAAAATAACATACAACGACTAAATATAACCAATGCTCTTGACCAATATAAATAATACCATTCAATTATGAACTTAAACAAACTGCAAACTATTAACAACAACATAACGGTTCAAGTTTTTTACTTTTCATATACACTACGTGAGTAAATCTGCATACATTGGAAATTTGCAAAGAAACAATACATCTGCTTTATAGTATAAGGCACATAAAATAACACATTTTTACCAGCACATAACACTATGGCATTCGAAAATACAGTTTACTGCTTATTAACGTGACGTCAGAGGAGTAGCCAAAGAAATCCGTCTTGACTACATATGGCACTTGTTTTACCGACGATTTAAATTTCGCTGCTATATGTTGTTTTGGTTCTGTAATTACTAATAATTTTTTTTGTTACGTAGATTTAAATATGTATTTACTCTTCACACAATTTTTGTTTGTATACAATATTTACGTTAATTACTATGCACATTTTTATCGTTTCTGAACGATGAACTCTACTTATTTTTATATGATTTTGATTGTATCTTTTTTATTGATTGATATTTTTGTTCAGTAGTGATATGTATTATAGAATAAGATTTCCACATTCTGTTCTTATCAAACTTGCATCGAAAATTGTTCAAATTTATTAATTATAAGAATTTTCCACTCGCCACTTCGATTAAATTCACGCTTGAGAGAGGGCCCATCAAATATACGTTTAATGGTGGTTCAGTGCTTAGTGCGTCCTATTTATTATGTTTATGGGAATGAAACATTCAAGAAGACAGTATACAATTTTACTGTGACTAATTTAAAGTGTTTCTACACAAGTGTATCTCAACAATCATATCTCACAACCAATCACTCACGTGTCTCAAGCATAAGCTCTCTCTCTCTCGCGACAGTAAAGTCACTTACGTGTCGACAAGTATAATTCTAACTCTCTCGCGACAGTAAAGTAACTTACATGTCCTCAAGTGATAAAATAAATCACTAGCTCACTCCATCGCGACAGTAAAAGAAATCTACTGATCGGGAACAAGATTAGCACTGTAAAGTTTATATTCACGGCAAAAGACTTTCTCTCACTACATGAATCTGAGGTGGTTGTTTTGTATTTACATCAAAGTTGTATTATTTCAATCATTGTAAATAATCTCAACCAGTGTTGTAAATAAATGTACATAGTTCAAATTTGGTTTTTTTTGTTGGTGAATTCCAATTGAGTCAGCACCTATCTATTTCTCTTGTTCTGGCAAGAGTCATCACTATTAGCCGAGGCTAGAACAGTAATATTTATTCCGACGGTATTATTCGGATTTGAGTACGTAAAAGATAATATAACCAACGAGGCATAACGACTAGGGATAGTCAAAGCCTCTTATTAAAAGACCCTTAGTGCAAGACCCTGATGTTTACAACCTAGTCTTATTTATACTATTCTTAAACAATAGACTAATTGTGAAAATGCAGATGTTCAACAGGTCCATTATCACGGTGTCAGCAATTTCCTTTGTTATCTTTTGTAAAGGAAGTGCAAACTTTTAAATTAACAATTTTATATAAACAATTAAGAGATTGTAAAGACAAATGATAGTTAAATAGAAGTGTTGATGAGTCATTTCTTATCTTGTTTAGATAACATATTACAATAATAATATAACTGATATGATAATACTGCGCACTTAGTTTAAATAATAATAAAATTAGAATAAAGCCGACAAGAATAATAAGCGTATTGTTTAGATGATCCAACGTTAGTACGGGGGTTTATAGTATAATAACCCCTATATATTAATTATTATATAACAGATATATATATATAAACGGTTTCTCACAAATGTGACAATTTTTTGCTGCTTCGACATCTAGTCAACTAGACATAGGCATAGATGATTTAATCTTTTGTTCAATCCTATTTGTTAATAACTCTAACTGATTTACTATCTAGCCTAGACAATTTTATCCTCGATAAAATTCGTAGCGTCAAAGTGATTGATCATAAGCATATTTGACATAATAGCCTACACTAAATGGCGTATGCTGTTGATAACAAATTTTACTTTTATTGTGTGAAATATCCATTTTCTCTAAGACACGTGTAAAATCTAAGTAAATTACGAAAAGTGCTTTTTGCTTATACGCCATATTTTTGAACTCTACGTAATCATAACTTGAAAAGGATATTATAGTCCGAATTCATATTTATTTAATTAATTTTTTAAATTAACTATTGCCTTCCGGGTGCAACCACTATCACGTTCTTGAAATTCACCCATTTTATGTAGTATTTTGTCAATGACGTTATTTTGAAACCTGTTTACTAAATCGTGCCACTATCATTTTTTTAGTTTCTTGTATGAAAATAATTATATTCCAAAATTTGTATATTTTCTGTGGTGGTGATATATAGAGCGCATATACAGGCGTTTACTTTAAGTACATTCATTGATTTTAATACGTTATTTATACGTCACTTAAAAAGTTCAGACGCATCTTTTAAAAATTCTGTGGCATCTGTGTGCCTTATGTTATAAATGATGCCTGTTCAGATACGGTTGATGAATGCAGAATTTATATGGTTCCAAATTAGTTTATCACTTCTCTTTGAAGCTCGCAAATTTTCACCAGTACGAGTCTGGTAGATCTTTTTACACTTGTACATTGGGGGGTTACATGGTACAATTTTTAACATCAGGCGAAATCTTCTTAAATGACTTAATTCTGTAGAAAACTTAATGCAAACATTCACAGGTTATTCCTCAAGCATGATTTTTATGATGTCTCGGATACTTGTGTTGATTTTCCTCATTCATGTGCTTCTGTCTAAACTGGAAATTGCTTTTAACAGTGGTACAGCTTTTTAAAGTATATTTGCTATGTCACTGCTTAAATTAGCTTCACTTTCCATGATCACTATAAGCACATTTATACAATTGAAAATAATACAATATGAAAATTGTAGCACAATCATAATCCCTTCAATAAGAAATCCTTTTAATCTTTAACATTCGGTTAAAGAGTTGGGGTAATTTTATATTTTATTTTAAAAATGCAGATTGTTATTCCACGCATTCTAAAGTTACTTAAGAGAAATGTGCTTTAAGTGCTGATCAAATCGATAAGCATCTGATTATAGGTTCGTCATGAAGCAAAGTCTTTATTATTATTAAATACCAGATTTTCTACAATAAATAATGATTGATGCTCGGCTAAACATTACGGATTTTATACATTAAATAATATCTTCTAATTTAAAACATCTGAATAGGAAACACTAATATGTATAGGATAGACGAGATTTCATACAATAACTGAATGATTGGTGTTCGACTAAATATTGGGCCTTTTATAAAATTAAATAATGTCCTCATAATGGATGAATTTGAATGGGAAACACTGATTTTAAGTGTATGTGGATTACACTTATACAATATGTATTGGATATTTTATATATATATATATATACTTTAGTACAATGGAATTGTACTAAGTATAGTACAAATTACTAGACGGGAGAATACTATATGCTTAAAAGAATCTGATTTGGTTAACGTGATATTCATCAATACATATCATGTCGTACCCTTAATTAGTAGGCTAAATTTAAGTGATTCGAACACATTTTATAACAATTTTATAAAAGCTGATTTTATACTTTTCATATGGCTAAATATGTTAATTTAGATTTAATACGTGATAATCATCACATTTCTGGAAAAAAATTTGAGTCTTATAAACTTTTCAAATAACATCCTGTTAAAGAATTCGGACGATTTAATATTTTATATTACAAATACAGATTACATTACAGTGTTACATTACATTACTATGCGGCAAAATTCAATTTATATACCCAACCCAGATAATGGAAGTCGATTGGCTTTGTGGTGCAGTACTAAGGTCATTATACCCCACATAAAAGTTTCGATTCCTATTCACATCTTCGAAGTTTTATTTTCAAGATCGTCTCTATGTCTCTCCATCTCTCTCTCTCTCTCTCCTTTTCTTTTACTCCTTTCCTTTACTGCTGCAATCACGAGCATGCATATCGCATTGAGGATAGATGTAACATTTCAGATAACATTTCTGTTGTTACAAGAACACACATATTTACGAGGTTAAATGCAAGGACGCCTATTATGACTGCGCCCCGACAGCATCTTTATACTTATCCATGTAGTAGGCATGTAGTAACAATATATATATGTAGTAACAACCAGCAACCTTATATTGAATTTCTGGAAATATTCAACGCTACTGAAATCTATCCGCTCAGCATCAATCTTCAAACATTACATGAAAAGATACTTTGAAAATCACGTTAAAACTCACTCTACCGACGACAACATGGCGCCACATTCCAAAAATAAATATGACATTTCATTGACAAAAAATATGACACTGACAAGTGACACACCAAATGCAAAAATATGACAATGACAGTTGGCATACTGTCTAACGTAAAAATGGAAAAATACAAATTTTTACACAGCGCGAGCTATTGGACAACACATGAACCTCAATAACATAAAAGTTGCAACCCTCGCAATTGTAGTTCCATCAACTGGCGAAATTTAGAATCCGTGGTCTGGTTCTGCTGTTGCTTATCTACTTCCGTGTTACTTGTGCAGACAAACACTAGATCATTTTCTGGCCTGGCCATTAGATTACATGTAAGTATTGAATTTACAATCGAAGCAGAAATCAGTAAACCTATTGCTCTCCTAGTACTCAGAATATCATGAGATAACAACAAAACTAGATTTTGAAATCTATAGAAAATCTGCAGCCACAGACAGCATCATTCAGTATACATCCTAATCTCCCATTACACATAAGATGGCAGCCTTTAATTCGTTATTCTACAAACTATTCAATGTGCCAATATGCAAAAAAAATTTTAATATGCAAATATACAATATCTTTACAATTGAAACCAATAATGAACACACGCACCAGAAAATCAAGTCCATATATGAGAGGTTCAATATTAGATGCAGCTGGTCATGCAGCATTATAAATAGTAATTACAATACTACAACTAAATATATGGGCACAACATATTTTGGTAATTACCCATATCTATTGGCAAAACAGTTCCAAACAACAAAATCAAACTGGCAATTGAGATAACAAATAAACTTAAATCTGTACTACATTCGAATGAAGAACCTACACAACAACCAAATGTTGCAGGTGAATATAAACTTCAATACGATGATTGCCAAGCAATATCCATTGGACAAAGGACCAAAAGTATTCCAACAGGGGTCAAACAACATTTAGCCAAATACAATAAATATAAGAACACTAATACAGTAGAACAGCAGCCCTACATCTCTTAAGAAAACAACATAAATTTTCCAAAAACAACGGCCAAATGATACATAAAGTAAAAAATGGAATAGTACTAGACCTATAGGAAAGACACAAATTACAAAAAGCAAGAAAGAACAATAACACCAATTGCGTGAATGGTATGACGAACAATAATCCCAACAACATCTCAAACAACCTACTAATATGTAAATATGTACTACGAGATTTAGTGGCTATTAAGCGAACTCAATTTGGAAGAGGCCTACAGTTTAATAAAAAAATTGCATTGGCCCTTACGAAGTAACAAAAGTTAAAACAAGTAATAGATCTACTTTAGATACGAATTAGTTAAAGTAGGTGTACATGAAGGAACATCATATAATTTAGCAGGTGCTGAGCATATGAAAAGATGGGTAGAAGATAATAGTGAGTCCGAGATGAATTACTAGTTAGTAGTACTAACATAACTGAGTGTAAGAAAACGTTTTCATCAGTTTGAATAGTACCAATAATAGTAATAATACTTTTTTGATTTTAGCGCATGTATAAATAATGAGTATAGGCAGTTGATCAGAAAGTATGATCGAAATACTCGATAAACTATCTAGCAATTTGATTTTTTGCAGTGTCACAGGAAACACTACAAAAAATAGATTACATCAGAAAAGATGTAATTATTTACTGTTCAAACTAAGGGCTAGATAATTTATAAAAGGATAGTAGTCAGATTGTTCAGTATTTTGAAGGCAAGATTATCTTCTACTAACGAGATGTTAGTCGATGTTGGTTTACATGGATTACGTTAAAAAATCTTTTTGAGTTTGAAGGTTTTGAATAAGGACATATTATATAATATATATGGAGGCCATGTGGCTATTCAAATACTATGAAGTTAAATAACTTGCGCTTTATCTTATCTGCCTTCTATTATATGTAAAAATATATTTATGGTGATATTAACTATATCAATAGATTGAAAGTGGCAATTTTCAATTCATGAAAATTGCCAAATGTCACAAAACACTTTTGTTAGCAAAAGTTCAAATAAATATTTGTTATTTTTTTTATTTTTAGTATTCATTTATTTTTAATAATTTTCTATTAGTTGATAAAACACTAATATTGCTATTAGTGTTATTATGTTATTTTCTATTAATTTATTATGATACTTTATGTTATTTTATTGCTAATATAGTTGATAAGTTAGTAGCTGTCGATTTTAAAGTTCAGTATAACAATTTTGTCCAAGTCTTGAAAAAGTTGATTCTTGAATTGATTCGTATAGGTAGTGGCGCCCGTAAATGTAGAGAATCTAATTTGTCAATTTTGTTTATATAGCCAAATTTTAAATCAATTATCTTTCATTTCAGTCATAACTGTTCTAACCAAAAAATGAATTTTCGTGAAAAGGAAAAGGAAGTGCTCGATCAAATACTAGGACCAGGCCGTTATGATGCAAGAATAAGGCCATCGGGAGTAAATGGAACAGGTAAGTAAATATCTTTCTAACTAATTTAATTGTAATATTTGAGCAAAAAAAAAAATAGAGAAAGAAGAATAATTTTACTTTTTATTATACACGATGGTAATTGAAATTTAAATGACCTACTACCACCCTGTAATTGAATGTAATAGAAATCCTTCTGTTGTTTTGCGTTTTGGCTCGATGATAGCCTTTAAGCCAAGTGTTTTCCAATTTAGGGTTTCTCATACTGCTGTAATTTAGAAATGATATTATTTAAATAACTAGAATCAGTGGGTTTCAGTTTTTACTTCACACCGTAGACATTCCACGCGTAAGATTTTTAGACGAGTTTTCGCCATTGGGGGGGTTCTCGTGTTCTGACAAACGATATTCTTCACTTTAGCTTAGGAAATTTGACAACAGCCTAAAATCAGATGGCTTACCTCGCAACAAATTAACTGGCATTGACTGACTTTTAAATTATATAGTTAAAAACACCACATAAGTACGACGTATTGTCCTTTTATTAAAGCACAATTTTCGTCATTGATAGGCGTATTGTTGCTTGATGAACTGTGATACAGCGAAACAGGCCAGAGAACGGGTTCCTAGATTGTCGACGTGGTGATGATTCTACGAACATTTTACACTTTTCAACGTAGTTATGCTGAACAACGTTCATGATATTTAAAATGAGAGCCTATGTTTACCTCGAAATTAACACTTTTCTCAAACTTTATTTAAAGAGAAATTTTAAATCAGTTTAAATTAATTTCACATTGTGTATAATAGTTACAAAGCTATAGCAAAACATTTTTATACATTATAAATATTGTATTATTGTACATTAGACATTAGAAAGGCCTAAAAACATTTGTGTTTACATACTAACAGTGTGTGAAAAACAGTTTAGAAATAAAAGATGTTAGAAACTATTTTGTCCACTCCAATTATGAAAAAAATAAAATTAGAATGATCTTTAGTAGATATTTTGGTGATGTACTGCATCAACCTGGTGTTCAGAATTAATCTAATACTATTATTTATACGCATGTTCATTGATAATCTTTGTAAACAGCATGAAATGAATCTTACCTATATGTACCCAAAACGTTGAGTCTAATAAATCCTCTTATCGTTATCATTCAGAAGCAAGGCAATCTCATGGTTTAATTACAAAAATGGTTCAGATTTTATTGAAAAATAATGCTAATTTTAGAAAATTTTATCGGTAATTTCGGTCATTAATTGTACATTCTGCTGTGAGCTTATCTTTTTTATATATTTTACTGTTTCCTCAATATTTCGTTAACTCTTTACGGCGTTATCTGAAGGAAGTTAATATTAATTAATCTCTAACGCACTGACATAAATTGATGTAAAGACATAAATTGTGCTGATCCAAGTCAACCATTAAGTTACATATCATCGAAGCTATGCTATTTACATCCTACAGTTATGAGTTATAAGATACGACATATTAACAGATCTTAAAAGTAGACGAAAATATGAATTGCTAAAAACCAAAGGGTGAAGACTCATTTTGTCCCCACAGGAAAATTAACAATACTGTTCAGAGACGAACTCAAAAACGGCAGAAGAGTTTATAAAGAGTTGTTTATTGAAGATGAATTATCTTAGAAGAAATGATAGTAAATACATCAAAATTGCGTTTAATCATATAATCTGGAATTAAAATTACGTTTTTGTAAAATTTATACAATTTGTACACATAAACAAATTAATATATTATAGACAAATTTTAATGAGTCTGGTTAGTGCATATGTTTTCGAAACACTCTTTTTCGAAGATGTTTGCATAATAATGCAATTCTGATAAGCATAGCAATATCAGACAATTCGTCTTAAATAAAAAAATCTGTATAAATTATTCTGGTGTTTTCAAGTCTTTGTCTGAACAGTACTGTTAATTTTTCTGTAGGAATAAAATGAATATGTCGTATCTTATAATTCACAGCTGTAGGATGAGAAGAGTATGTACATTACATTGCTGTTATAATATCTGTATAATCTTAATAATATGTCTGTATAATATACGCCTTCAAAATCAACACTCAAGATGATACAAATTAGGAAAAATAAAAGAATAAAACATTTTTAAGCACAATCATGGCAGACGTGTTTAGTGTCAGATGCAAAGTGTTTTTTTTTTTTAATTTCTTTATATGCCAATAAAAAATATATAACAATATTAAAATATTATTACATAATAATGCTAATATATAGTGCTAATGGCATGTATCACTAATATTTCCATAAAATTATTATAAAATGCACTAAAGCGTAAACTGGCATAATCTGTTAATTAAGGTAGCAAGAAATATGTATTAACGAATAATACTCGGTCTACATCTGCTTCGATTTGGGGTATAGTATTTTTATCTAGTGTAATTGGAATAATTTTTATTCCAAACCGTATATGCAATGCATTTATTACTGCCGTTTAAAAATTTTTAAAGTAGGCTTTAGAAGAAGAAGTATTTCTCCGCTAAGCCCGAAGAAAATAAAAGCAGCTGTATTTATTTCTTCAAATGTTACTTACCTACTTACCGGCATGTATATTGTTTTCAAATTTATGTATGTGAGGTGATCCAACTAGAGTAAATGACTTTCACGCTTAAGTCCTTCAAGACAGTTCTAGACAATTTGACTTATTAATAATGCATGCCATTGAGATTATTCAATGGTGTACTAGCGGAGGGTATTATTTCTGTAACTAAACATCGTCATAATATATCGTCCACACCTGCTTTCATTGACTATATAGGCTTTGCATTTCTTGTAATCTGAACCATTTTCAATACTTAATTATTATTATTTCAAATTAAAGTTATATTTATTACAACAAATAAAATGTAAATATTTTAACTGAATTTTACTAAAAGATACATGTGTGATCCCATACATGCTAATCATTAAGTTTTCCCCTTAAAATAATTAAGTTTAAAACACTATCTAATTTTATAGAAATTCAAAAATTAATGGATGTGTTTAATCTTACGTCAAAGGAAATATTATCGATTGTAGTGAAAAATATATTAATCAAAAACAAAAATTTGTCTTAATTTTTTTAGTTAATTCCATTTTGACACTTGTCTAATAGTTTACACAGATGTTCACAAATTTGATAAACACATTGATGCTCAGTAAGCAAGCTGTCATTAGTAAAATTTTTGTACAACTAATTTTTTTTTAGTATGTATCGCTCATTAACTATCAATGTCAAGCCATATTCCATGTTGCCTTTTTCTTTAATGTTTTCTAAATTAAATAAATATCGAGCCATTTTGTCTTTTGCAATTCATAACTGTTGATTAGACATTCCAACGCGGTCTGCACTACGATTTTGTTAAATATTTTAAGCCTGTATTGTATTGTAAGCCTGAAATAAAGAGCAACGAGATGAAAAATAAGAAGAAAGATGAAAAAAAGATGATATCTGAAATGGATGAAATTTACGAGATACATGAAGAGGTTGAAGTAGAGATAGAGGTGATGAAAGAGGAGGATGGCAATGCAGATACGTCGAATTTAGAATAATCCCAAATATCTCAAGGACCCATAAATAAAATTCTTTTGATATGGTCATTACTCATTCACCAAATATATCGTTACGTGTTAATAAGATTAAAGTTGATAAAACTACTAGTCATATAATAATAGATATAACTATGTAAAGTAAGCGAGGGATTTTATAATTCATTATTTTATAAAGCATCCTAGTAAAATCCTACAAAAATTTGAATGCATATCAGATGACACTAATCTATACAAAAAAAGTTATTTTTCTCATCGCAGAATAGTTGAATCCAGGAATCGAAAATATAAACCCATTGTTGATGAACACGGCAGAAATTATAACGTGGCGTATATTTCTAATCTAATAAAATATATTTATTGGAATGATACTAGTAAATTCACTAATATCACCTTACTATCATTCAATTTAAATTAAATAAGCTTAAATTGGAATAAGCTGCGAATTGTGTCATAAAAAAAAATCTGAAATTTTATACCCCACAAAATTCATTTATCACAATTCAAATTGTCACAATCAAAAAGCTTACAATCAACTGATATCGGATCATCAGTTAATATAGATCCAACTCATGTTGGATTATCAGTAATCTAATCTAAATTAATACGGAAAAAAGAATCCACTCGTTGCTTAATTTAATTTACTGTTAGATCCATTACAAGAATCATTCAAACAAGATAAATAAATTTAAATAAAAAAAAGTAATAAATTAAATAGATTAATTATAAAAAGAAAGATAGGAAAAGAAACACAATGACGTATCTCTTAGCTATCTTGAGAACCAACTGATTGCAGCAGAGCTGGATTGGATCACCAACCGAGTATAATGCGAGTTCGCTTTTTAGAACAAATGCTACAAATAACAAATTATGTCATTAAGACGCCATACAGCATTTACGAGTACCAAGTCCGGCTGAAGGGACTCTACTGTTCCAATCGTAGCTCCCTGTCACAACCCAGACTTCCAAAATTAAGATATGCATAATTAATAATAAAAAAATTGAATAAATTTGCATTTACAGTAATAAAAAACAGAATTTGAATATAAAAAATCTCGTTTGTGGTTAGATGGGCTATATGGCAATAGCCAACTTTTAGTGACTATAAATTATTAAATGAACAGTTATATAGTTCGATAATAGAATAAAATAAAAATGTAAAAGGTCAAAAATACTGGTTTGTTTAAACTTGGTGGTGTAGATGATTGCTTCGTGGGCAGCTCCAACGGGGTCAAAATTTCGCAAACGACAATAGGGGCGCATCGAGGCTTGAATGCAAATTAATAGAATAGAAAACAGAAATAATAATCTGCCAAATAATTGCAATGAATGGCATTATCCTACTGGCCGATTTAAACTGTTACACACTTTCATTACAAAACTGCGATAAAAAAATTCATTCATTGAAATTAACTTCGGCGGGCGTGGGATGCCCATCGACAAGGAGACCAAATTGTTAATGCCGTCTTAATGCCTAGTACATATGCCCTATTGCCATATCAGTGCAGACTCTTTAGGGGCCGAATCATTTTTGGCCACCATCTTGCTTTTACCCATTTTTTACGCTCTCGTAGTAGATATCAACTTGTAAGTCACCAATAGGAAATGATATTTGAAATCCGTAGATGCCATATGACATAGGAAGGCTCAGCCTACAACATATTAGTCTTGTTCTTACATGTAAGAAAACCCGATTAGAAAGTGTGAAAAAAACATTCAAATTTTATTTCCCAAAACACGTTTTAAAAGTCAAAATGTAGGAAAATGCCCAAAAGCGAAAAAGTTTTAGAAATGCCCCGAGAATACAATGTGATATGTTCGGTTCCGCTCCAATGAATAGAGCGCGACTTGAGCATCATAATCTTTTTTGTGCAAAAATATGTTATTTTTTGCTAGGGAATTCGACCTATAATAGAGACATGGCTCATGACCATGTAGATTGTCCCGTAGGCAATTTTTATAGTTAGGTCCTCCCCTCTTTCAATAATTTTTCAATGGCGTCTGCTATAATATTGAAATATTGTAAAAAAAAATAATTCCATTGCAACTCCGCCATTGGACCAAAATAGAAAATAATATATATGTATATATAACGTTATATATGCTATTATAACAACATGTTTGTATACTATATACACAAAAAGTACAAAATCAGTTAAACATTTTGCAAAACAAGTAAAATAAAAATATTACCAAGTAATAGGTAATAAGGTTTTTACCTTACCCTAGTTAAATCTATGGGTACCCAAATGAATCAACTTATATTTCACCTGGTGCGTTCCTGAATAGCGATTTACAAATCTGCGGCTGGGTTACCGTAGGTTATAAAGATACCACTGAATTTGTCCTAAAACCCATCTTCACGATGTTGAGTGAACAGGTAAGTTCACCCAGTTAAAATATATGTGATAAAAATAAATTAAATAGAATATATAAAAAATGATAAAAAATATGTATTAGAGATTTACGTCAATGGGGCGTTTAAAATAATAATATAAAAATTTAGGCCAAATTCGGAGAGAACATATGATTATGCCTTATAGAGGGCAGAGCGAATTAAAAAAAAATATATAGTAGGTATAATTTTACACAGGTAACACAATAGTTGGAGTGCCAACCTCTGGTCACTGTGTAGGATTTAAAAGAAGGATTTAAATAAACCAGTAGTTAATAATAAAAAAGAATACGGAGTTCTACTTGCGGATCTGGCGGTAGATCTGATAGTAGATATTGTGGTGGTACTGTCGAAAGGGCAGGAGGCTATGGAGCTATACTGGTGGTTGGTCAAGCCGGAAGCGATGCTACTGACCTTGAGATGGTTAACAATGTTGCATTCGTGCAATTATGCATTTTAATTGTTTAAATCCGGATGATTAACAGACACAACTAAACCCCAACGGGGTGTTTTGAAGGCCAAACGAAAAATTGCGGTACTTCAATAATTCTCCGACGTGAAGACCAATTTCCTTCGAACAGGTTAAATAAGTTGCATATTTCATTTGCATATATGCACAAACCATAAAAGATAAAAGCAGCAGTCTAAGTATTAGGCATAAAACACTAGTTCGAATAAACTTTACGAACGGATATGCCATACGTTAACTAACGCGTATTAACTAGCTAACAAATTAATTAGGTCACGAACCGAATATTAACCAGCAGAAACTTCTGAACTTCAAGTCAAAAAATCCAACGAAAAGAACCCCGTACGTAAAGCGTACCAATTATTTTACAAAACGTTCCCCACCAGGATCTAATAGCATGCAAAACTGACGACATAATCGGACAGCAGGGAAATCAGCGCGACGAAACAAAGAAAGTAGAAAAGTAAGATAGAAAATATTTCCGGATATGAACTTTCTTTAATAGAATATATGGATAAGATTAAGAGAGAAATTCAACTGTTACAACATTCACAATTCATTCACTATTCTACATACATTAAAAAAAGTGCGATGAGAATCCAAGATCCTTGCATTTTCATGGAAAATATAATTATTCAAATTTGATTAACGTGGTGCAGATAGATTAAAATGCAAAGCAATTTTACACATTTCTATCCGACTAGATTCTGTATAGTCCAACTGAAGAAATTGATTATAAAATAAATTATCCGTAGAAACGAGCTACGAGTCTTTTTCATGTTTTATTTTCAATAGAAAGCATGGAATATTACTGAATTATGCAGTGCTCGATTTCCGAAACGGTTTTTAAGTTAATAAATTCAAGTTCTAGGATACTTACAACACGCATATATCCTTAAAAATCAAACTGAAAATTGTTAATGAAGTCTACTTTCAAATGTTTCCGACATAATCAGCATCTTCCAATTTCTTTAAAACTATTCATAATTCGCAGATTACTTGATCTACGCAATATTAACTTCGGAAAAATAGAATAAACATTGAAATCATTAACAAGTTCACCGTCACACGTTATTAAAATAAATTAATACTATTAATAAGGTAATATTATCCCTCTACAATGTTAAACAACATTAACTATAAAACGTTATTCAGCTAAAACACCTTCTTTGTGTTAAAGGTGAAAAGATAATAAGTGCTGGTTGATTCGTCAATCACGTCCACCAACACTGAACCCTGACCGGTTTCACCGTATAACGGCTCAACAGAGAGGCTAGGAAACCATCGGTCCGAAGACGTTTTCAATCGAAATCCACCGAGCACTTATACCAAGCATGTCGATATTTAACAGTGTAACATTTATGGTAGCCACATAAACATATTTTTAAGAGTTTATTTATAGAAAATTCGTACACAATTTTTAAAAAAAAAAACGCTATGTTTTTACGACGAAGAAAATCGTCGTAAAGTATTTTTTTTTGAGTACGTTCTATATAAAGAAAATCATACTCATATATTTTTAAGAACATTCAGCTTAAAAAAATCTTATTTGCTTTAGAAAAAATCGTACCAGTTTTTGTTTCAAGAACATTCAACTTTAGAAAATCTATAATTCTTTTTTAATAAGCATAAATGTTTTTAAAGAGGAAGGTCCTATCCATATTTGCCTTTTGAAAGTTATTCATAAAGTTGTGGCATATAAATATAAGTGTGAGAAAAGCGGTTGTTTTGAAATGTTGAACGTTGACAATTTGCTGAATGCAATATGACGACGTTATCTACGTCGTTCTATTGCGACGATCATAATCGTCGCATAGTACCTGACGTCAAGCGTTACGATAAACTCTTGTTGTTTTACAACAGTCGAAATCCTTGGAAGATATAAAAAAACAAGCAATAAAAAAATCTTTCTATAGTTATGGATTACAGACCGCCAAGCAGTCAGAAATCTATGAAATTTAGAAACGGTTTAAGACAAAAGACAATATGGCATATAAAAAATGGCTTGGTTTTGATAATGATCATGATAGCTAGGTTGATGAGACATATATTTTGACAAAAAAAAAAATAGTAGCTTTGCAAAAATAGTTGGTCGATGCATCGACCAAAAATGCAGCCACATCTAAAATGCATTCAGGTCGATGGATGGGTCGATGCTTTCGTCCTACCACAATTCACATGCACTGTCATTTTCTCACAGAGTACGACAGAACAATTCTTCGTTTTATTGGCAGGACCTCAGATTTGACAGTTTTCTGACACAACCTCAAGCTACCAATGACCGGGTCAAAAGAGTGAAAAAATCATTACGGCGAAGTCAGTATAGTGACAATTCTCGAACAGTTCGTTCTCATGTCGTACTTTGACTACAGTCCACGTGCTCTTTAATATATATTTATGATGTAATTTGTTGAAACTCATACCTAATTTTTATCATTTCTCTTTTGTGTCGCAATACTATTACGCATTCTAAGCCATTATTTTGTCGCGCAAATAACAAATTGTTCTTCAAATTTTTCGGTGTTTTAATTCAAATATCTTATAAGTTGACAATTCAATCAACGGATTGTTGCTTGTGAAAATCCATTTTGCAATTTTAAGTATCAACATAATGTTTGGCGCCCGAGTAGAGCGCCAAATATTGAACATGAACAGTTGAACTTTATATCAAAATTTTTTAGAAAAACTGCAAAACCACGTGCGGTTAAACTCCAGTGTGTGATTTCAGCTAATTCTTTAAAGGTCAGTGAGCTATCAATTTCCAGTTTACGTGTATTTTTTTGTGCGATTTCTTGACCACGTGCTCAAAAAACTTACATTATACAATTAAAATACTGTTATAATCTCAACATTGAGTGATCCAGCCAATCGTTCATTATGTCGTCTCTGCGAATCTGAAAATGACAATTAGTCATTTTCACAACACTGTGAAAGAATCGAGGCGATTTCCACCCCCGAAGTCGCCAGTGTAATCGCTTTACGCAAAAGTTACATGCAACAAGAATTCGAACGGTATCGTCAGCTATTGACGAACCTGCTAGATGAACAGGATGACGAAGAATTCATCCAAGAATTTAATATACTCGATGAAAGACTGACTGGGTGCCTTTCCTAACTTGCAAGATTGGATTCGTTATCTCAAGATTCTATTGTCGAAAATGTCGAAAATGTCACAGCGTGCTTTCTCGTGACCAGCAGTCAACACGGCCTGAAAATGCTTCAAATGCGCCGTCTAGTGCTCAGCAATCAGCTCAACCAGAGGACATCCTCAGCGAGCCATCTAGTATCCAGCAGCCGACGCAATTTGAAATCGGGTCCAGCCCGCCATCCATCGTCCAGCCTTCGACTCAATTCATCACCGCTACAGTGACTAGCACATTTGCAACGAGATCTACCATCACGCCATCTTTGCCGAAATTAGAGGTACCACGGTTCAGTGGTCATCGAGATCAGTGAGTCCCGTTTCGAGATTTATTCGTCTCACTAGTGCACTAGCATGAACACCTTGACAATATCCAACGGTAGTATTATTTTCGTGCATCAGTCGCCGTCAAAGCCAAATCATTAATACGTACACTACCAGTGACCGGAATGAATTATCAAGCTGCATGGAAAACCTTGATAGAAACTTATGACAAGCTAATCCGCATTGTGGAATCAATCCTGAAAAAATTGCTATCCTGGCTAATAATAGCTATATTGCTAATTGGCGTCGGCAAATCACGGCTGTATCGAAGTCTAACGTCGCTACGCGCAGGACAATTAAACTTAATACCGTAGAATATCATACATGTATTTATTGCAAAGATTCGCATATGATTTTTAAATGTAAAGAATTCACGCCACTTTCAGTTAAAGGCAGAGAAAAATTCATTATGGGTGAAAATCGTTGTTTTAATTGCTTCGCTAAAGGCGATTGCTTAAAATCATGTAGTTCATCACGAAATTGTTTAACATGTAACCAGCGCCACCATACGTTGCTGCATAAATGAAAGTCGACTGATCGCAGCGGTTCATCTAAAGCGGTACCTACCTTCTCGTTTCAACTTCCTCACCATGATATTTCTGTTTGGACTAAGAGGACACTCCTGTCCGATTCAGCGCCTTTATTCGACCCACTCGGTTGGATTTCACCCATTACCCTAAGACGAGAATTCTTTTTCCAAAAAACCTGGGTCCGACAGATAGACTGGGATTCACCTGTTCCTGACGATATGAAGTCACTTTGGCATTCTATTCGCTCACAATTTCCAGTTTTAAATCAAATTGTTATTCCCAGACATATTGGTGCAGGATCGCGATACGTAGATAGGTTTGCTGATGTCTCACACCTAGCGTATAATGCCGTTATTTACGTTTGCACTCAACTGTCAGACAATACCATTAAATCTAACCTCATGATATCTAAAACTAAACTGGCAGATTTTCGGCATCCATTCCACGCCTGAAACCATGCGCGGCGCATCTGCTCTCGAAATTAATTATTTCCACCAGACATGAGTTTCCAGTAGTGCCAGTTACCTTATGGTCCGATTCCACATATGTTTTAGCATGGATCCACTCTATCCCACGCCCCTGGTCCAAATTCGTGGTCAATCGAATAAGGGGTATCCAAACACTACGTCCAGACATCCAATGGCAATATGTCAAATCTAAAGACAATCCTGCTGATGTGATTTCCAGAGGATCAACTTCAGCAGCACTTTTAGAATTCACAATGCGGTGGTTTGGTCCGATATTGCTTCGTAATCCCTCTTACCCCACGTCACCAATTATAGAATTTTCGACAACTGAGGAAAAAATCCCAAACCGTATTCAGATCAATTTCCTGCAGACTCCTAATCCGTTTTGGCTGTCATTCATCCAGAAATTCTCCTCATTCACTCGTTTGCTGCATATATTGCCCTATGTCCTCGGCGTTGCTGATAAAGAAAAATGTTTCTATACTTCAATGGAATTAAGCTCGTTCAATACTCAACGAGCCCTCATTGTTCTTATTCATCATGTGCAAGCTGAATCATTTTCAGACGAAGTCGATCGTCTCATGGCTGGCAAATCGTTGCCAAAATACAGCCCACTAAATTCATTGCCTCCGTTCGATTCAATTGGACTATTACGAGTTGGGGGTAGATTACGAAATCCACCAGACTTAGTTTTCAATGCCACGCTCATTGTGCTAACGAAAATTCAACTCAGTGACCTAATTATTTATCACACTCACTTGGCGTCATTCCATGGCAGATTCAACTTGATTTGTACAAAATTAAGGCAGAAATTCTGGATACTTAGCTTAAGAAACTCGGTGAAACGATTCATAAACCAATGTACACGCTGCTCTCGCTACAATACTCGAACGTATAACCCTCCAATGGTTCAATTACCCTTGCGCTGAGTCACCCAGTTTAAACCATTTTCGATCACAGGAATTGACTTTGCCGGATTCATCATCTTACGACCCACTCAAGGTAGAAGTCACGTCACGGTAAAAGGTTATATAGCCGTTCTGTTGCGTTGCTCTATCAAAACACTACATTTAGAGCTGATCATGAACTTGTCCGTAGAGTCACTCATCCTCGGACTGCGCCGATGCGTTGCCCGCCGGGGCAAGTGCGAATAAATTCTTAGTGACAACGGCAGGAATTGTGTCGAAGGCAAGTCTTCCATGAAAAAATTTCAATTTCACGCTTACTCCAACATCCAGTGTTATGATTTAATGACATTCTTGGCAGGCTCATTCATATAATAGAAATTTATCCCATCATTGGGAATCAGGTGTCAAATCTGTCAAACGACATCTTCTCCAAAGTTTCAATGGTCCAACATTAACAATCGAAGAATGTCAGACCGCATTATGTACCTTTGAATCAATAGTGAATTCCCGGCCCCTCACTCCATTATCATTTACCGGTCTTCTCACCCCATTGAC
Source organism: Platypus cylindrus (assembly GCA_949748235.1). Taxonomy (NCBI): domain Eukaryota; kingdom Metazoa; phylum Arthropoda; class Insecta; order Coleoptera; family Curculionidae; genus Platypus; species Platypus cylindrus. The sequence goes on along the minus strand of OX456492.1, from coordinate 11,400,831 downwards.
TCCTGCTTACTGGCGAACCAATGTCACACTTTTCGGGTTTGGGCCCACTTAAACATCAAAATTCTAATCAACGCAAGCGTTAAGAATCACTCAAAATGTTAACACAGTGTTTCTGAAAAAAATGGCGCAATAAATATCTCGATTGCCTGATGAAAAGCCCGAAATGGTCATCAGCTGACCAAGCACCAACCGTCGGTGATCTTGTCCTGATTAAATGGAATTCCGACCCTCCTCGTCTGTGGATTATGGCACGCGTAACCAAACTGTTCCCACGCAACGACTTAATCACTCGGGTCGTAGATGTTCAGACCAAAACCGCCGCTTGTTGAGAAGCTGTACGTAATCTAGTACCACCTGTGCCCTCCCCGGTTGATGCGCATACGTCTTCCATCAATAATCCACCCCGTCATAGCGTAGCTCAGCACGATCTCATAGGTCAAAACCAAAACATTCCATTGAAAACTGATGTGAGCACATCAATGCTCACATCAGTTGATTAACCACTGATTAACCACAATTTGGTTAATCAGTAATACCACTAGTGCATAGTACCGATAGACATCGAGCTTCTTTTCATTGGCATGACTTCAGCTTTGACAGTTTTCTGACACAACCTTAAATTGCCAAGGACCGGGTCAAAAGAGTGGAAAAATCATCACGGCGAAGTCAGTACAGTGGCAATTCTCGAACAGTTCGTTCTCATGTCGTACTTTGTCTACAGTCCACGTGCTTTTTAATATATATTCATGATGTAATTTGTTGAAACTTATACCTATTTTTTATCATTTCCCTCTTGTGTCGCAATACTATTACGCATTCTAAGCCATTATTTTGTCCCGTAAATAATAAACAAATTTTACTTTGAATTTTTCGTTGTTTTGACTTAAATATCTTATAAGTTGACAATTCAATCAACGGTTTGGGGCTTGCGACAATCCATTTTGAAATTCCTATCATCAGCAATAGTATAAACATGACATCCTTAGCAACTAAATGTCTTTTAAGTGCTGATCAAATTGGAAAACGTATGCTTAAACTATTACACATGTTTGCAAATTTAAATGGCGAATAAATGGATATAATAGATTCGTTATTAAATAGAAGGTTTGCTACTATAAATGATAATATTCTTGTTGATATTGGACTGTTTGAGTTTAGACATTTTATACATTTAAATAGTGCTCTCTACAGAAGGATTTGTACGGGAAAAACTAATGTTAAATATTTGTTGAATTTGTCATATAGGGAAAGGTCTACTATATTGTACCACTTCTTGAGTTTTGATGTATAGACCGTTAACCAGAAGCTCATGTGCCTATGGAGTTGTATATTATTACAATACGAAAATTACTCTAACTAAATAGCCTTTATTGGCACTCTATGACAAAAAGATCCACCATTACCATTTCTTAAATAGCCTAAAGTGGTTTTCACTTTTCATCGTAATGAACCGCCAAGATTACCAAACGCGCTTCTGGTTTCTAACGAATTTGAATCTTGTACAGAAGATCCAACCAATAAATACTATCAAAATCTAAAAAGCAAACTGAATGAAGTATCACATACCCTTACAATATTGAAAATAAATAAATATAAATTATAAATAATGAATTCCAGAACACCAATAATATTCTGTCAACCAAAAATACACAAAGAAGATATCCCACTAAAACCAATAGTATAATAACGGATAATAATAATGTGGAATTAGAAATGATTAAAGTTACTTGACATGAAACCACTATATGCGTAACAGAACTTGATTTTGTTAACATAATATTCATCAATACATATTATTTGTTCCTCTTTAGTAAAATGCTAAATTCGATTGACCAAACCTGTGAAGTGTAAAAAATGCAAACACCCAAATCAACGGCATAGCATCAACAAACAATAGGCGCGTTGAAAAATCCTACTAAGTCATTAGGGGCATAATTTACGTGTGACAACCGTATCAAGACTTAGTAGCTGGAGCAGCTGGGTATTTTTTTAATGTTTTTACTACAATACCAGTGTGCATACAGAGACGAATTACACACAGCACCAGCTATTGTTCGACAAATCGGGGGAAGCTTACTTCAAATCTTAACATGAGGGTGGAGCTTCCTCCTTCAAGGCACAACTTAAATAATGTGTGTGCGCATGGCAAAATGCTTGAGAGAACTTGATTCAAGCCAATCAACTGAGAAACAAACATTATGATAAAAGAACAAGTGCGGTGATGAAGTCTTAGTGCGAAACGTCGCAGAACAGAAAATAAAACCAATATTTGACGTACCATACATAGTTGTAAAAGGAAGATAATATAGTCCACAAGAATAGAGTTAAGTTATACAGATAGTGAAATAAACATGCTACTGAAAGAGAGCATTAAGAAAAAAACATATTCCTTATAGGGAAATCGATTATGTTTCCCTCAAGGGCGAAAGTGTGATGCAATAAGTAGAGCAGATTTGAATACGTTTCATTCCCAAAGCAGCTGCTAAGTTGCCTAAATTAAACAATATTCCGGTCGTTAACCAAGTTTTAATGTAAATAGTGTAGTGTTAGGCATGTAAATAAATCCTTATTAAGCCAAACCTTCTGCGTTGATAATTTGAGCTCCGAACTCATCCCTTTTAACGCCCATCTGTCGGTTAAACCATTACTTCAAACAAATCGGCATATTGCTCGAGCGCCACCCTTTGATTTCAGATGCCTTGCGGCTGCCTCGCCAATCCAAAGGGAAAGTTGGGGGAAAAGCATGTGCGAGAAGCATTTAGACAGTGGATAAAATAGTTTAAAGTTCAGAAAAGAGTTAAAGAAGAGCCGGAAAAAATACTAAAAACACCATGTTATAAAATTAAAATAAAATAAAATACAACTCTTGTAAATAATAAAATAAACATAAACATACCTGGCAGCTTAGTCTAGTAAAAATAAAAGCGAAAATTAATCAAGCACAATAAATAGGCAGTAAATAAAAGTAAAAGTAAAATAAACTGGCATTTCTGTGGCCAGTGGCCTTCTTCTCCCCATCATCAACATATAGATCGGGTTGTTGCTGGATTCAATCGCTAATTAGACGTACAAATTTGCGAACGGCAATTTACCAATCCACAAAATTTGTCGATTGGTAACGGTATCCATGCGTGCAGTTGCAGATGCATGGTTAAGTTCTACTAATAATAAATCGGTTTCTCGAATACGAATTGATAATTCGTGGATAATGATGGAGCATCTGTAAACTCCGATCTTCGGATCTGCTGTCGGTATTCCAGTAAAAGCTTGCGGTATAGTTAATTCAATTCTTGGCTCGGTTACTCCTCCATATCGTCGAACAGACGTTTGTAATTCAGTCAAATATTGGCTAGATAGTTCACTCGGACGCTGTAAGCGACGGATTACAGGTGCTTCCTGTACTTCCTATAATTAACGGGATAAACGAAACTTCGGAAATGGTGTAAAAATTGGTCCCAAGTTGTTCAACAGTGTCTGTTATTTCTATGCCGAAGCGAGGCATCTCCTTGCTATAAGTCTGGCATATGTTTTACCATTTGTTGTAGATCGTGTCCTTGGGCTTCGAAAAATTCGGTTCATCTTTCTATGAATGCCACGGATCGGTTTGCCCATTAAATGTTATATTCCATTTGTATACCTTAATTGGTCTTGCCGTCTGTGAATTCGGTTCGGTGGGTGTCTTCAAGCTTGCATTTGTAATATTAAGTTTGACTATAGATGGGCTCATAGTGACGATAGTATTCGTGGTTTGAGTTGGCAGTAGGAAATTAAATTCAGAGGTGGTCATAAAAGGTGATTTTTTTCCATCTTTCATGAATGTTGACAGGCGATTCGTAAGAGTTTACAGATTTCCTGTTGTACCAAAACCGAACTTCTGAAATCACTTTTTTTATAACACTTTTATAACCGCGGATAGTTATCGGTTGTTACGGTGGGTATCGGTGAGGCGATGGCTTGATCTCTTTTTTTTCATTGAACTGTATTTTTTCCCAGTTCCAGTAAGCATTCACTATATTTTGTACATTAGATATTCCACATTAACGTTTCCTTATGTCAACGACTAGGTGGCTTTTCCAAAACTAATCGGCCACGCTTTTAAATACGTGAATTCCCGATCTCGGTTAAGTAGAATCGAATGTACCTACTATCGCACACGCAAAAAACTATGGTAAATTCCACAAAAAAAAAGGAAGTTAAAAAAAATACACACAAAATCTAATATAATTCTCCGGAGTGACTTTTACTTCGATACCCGTTGAGTATTTGTCTTATGACTATTCAGTCACAATTTTAATACTTTTCCGCGTGCATTTCCGATGTCGGTTACGCCAAAAAAAGAATACCCCTTCGGTATTGGGGGTATACTATATACTTTCCCGGCACCGAATCTGGTTGCCGGAGATTTCGCTTGCTAACCAGAAATATAGAAAGTTAGAATCGAAATGCCGGAGACCTCTTTTTCTAGCCAGAAGCTGGATAAGAAATTATCTAGTTCCCGGAGAACTCGCTTGCTTACCAGCAATAAGGAAAGGATAGAATCTGGCTACCGGAGAACTGGCGTGCTAGCCAGAAAATGGAAAGTAATAGGTTTTGTTGGGATTGGGTAGGCAGAGCGGCTTAGGTCCCGCCTCAATCCCGGTCACGGTCTCCTTAACTTTGGAGGTGCCGGAAGAGTATTCCCGATGACCAGGACTGTTTGTTTTCGACCGAAACAGTCCTTTATATACCCTTATTGGGTCGCGTAATTCGAAAGGCCCGCAGGGGGCAATTTTAGATGCACGTAAGAGTGGTTTCTTCTGTAATACGTATTTAGTCAACCGCGTAAAATTCGATACTAACCATTATTATAATCAATAGGGAATTCTCTAATTGACGCAATTAAACGACTTTCGGTAATTGCGACACGCCTGATAACAATGGCATTGTCTTCAGAGAAAGTCATAGATAATATTTTGTTTTTGTTTAGGGAAAATCGGTTGAAGCAACAATTAGAAAATTGCATATTACATTAACAATTGTAATGCGCATGTACTTGTAATGTATAATAATACATTAATAAACGGTAAGTCCATTTTATTATAGTTAATAAAATTTAAACATTAATTTCGGACCCTATTCCAAGCCAAAAATATATCAAAGAACATAAACTAAATATTTGTTATTACGGTAATACAATGGCTGAATTAATATTAATTAAAAGAATTGATACAATATGATTGCTATTGGAAATCGGTCTTATACGTATAGTATCCAAAAGTGTGTAACGAAGTTATTTAAAAAATGGGTTTCGAATAAGAAAAATACTTCGTGCGACCTGTAGCAGAAGATCTTTTCTTTTTGTTGTTTTTTTCTCCTTTTGGCAATTGTTATTATAGTTACTTCTTCTAACGATACAACGTTACCGATGTAGTAGATACATAAAGGGTTATTTAAGTTAAGTAACTATTGTATATTATATTGTTTTATGAATATTGGTATGCCGTCGTAAATATTGTTAATTTATTTTTTATATTGGCGACTTAGCGGTTCCCAAAATTGATGAATATTTTTGATAAATTGTTTACCTGTAAATTGTTGTTGTATAGGGTTAATAAATACAGAATAAGTATAGGTATTAGTAAGGAATATTACCTTAGAGCATTTGGACTGTAAAAGTGAAAAAAAACTTAGCGTAAATAAAATGTATTTTTATAAATCTGGTTGTTTTCAACATATGGTTTTGCAGCCAACACCACGCTAAGAGATTAGCGTGGTGTTGATTAGATTAGAAAAGTATTATTGTAAAACTCCCACCATCGCCCTTGATTTCAATAGACAATCTTGGGTATAAAAAAGGCCTGATTCGGCCTAGATTGGGAAGTTATTTTGTAACTTCAAGATACCCAGCTCTAAAAGGTGGGGTAGAGGAAACATTAAAACAACTTCACTGGAAGCAGCAGAGTAATCAGCTGGCCCGAAGAGGGATTTAAACTCTGCTCATACTTCCTGCCGTTACATGGCGGAAACGCTTTGCTTGGCATCACCCTTTGCTTTCACCAATCAAGTTCTCGGACGGATACCCTTTCCACATGGTGACCAAGCTCTCGGGATCCAATTTGTTGGCCAATCGAGTTCTCGAACGACTACCCTCTTCTCGTGGTGATCGAGTTCCAGAGATCCACTTCCTTTGGCCAATTGAGTTGTCGAACGGCTCCCTATCCAGCTGGTGATCGAGGTCTCGAGATCCACTTTCTTTGGCCAATCGAGTTCTTGAAGGGATACTCTTTTTCACCTAGTGATTGAACTCTCGAGATCCAATTTCCTGCCGCCAATCGAGTTCTCGAACGGCTTCTTTTTTCTATCTATGTGTCAACCAAAGGCCCAATACCGGCGATAATTGGCCGAATAATTTAATCATTTAATTTATTTTCTGTATTCTTCACCCTATAGCGGTGTGGTACCTGTTAGATAAACAATCTTACCAATCGTAAGATTGTTTTATTTATTATTAGTTTAATCATTACACTTACATTTATTTTCTAGGAAAACGGTATAATTTAAATTTACAGTATAGTATATTTAATTTCTTTAAATACGGGTATAGAAAATGGAGGTAAAAGGTAAGATTAAAAGGTATATACGATTGTTTAAACCCGAATATATTGATTGATTTATTTTATTTTCGCGAGAGTATTTCTATTTGTTAATAACAATTTATATATAGAATATACGTTATATTTTCGACTCAGCTAGCTTCTCTTTCTGCCCCGTTCTACATGAACGTTGGAAAAAGCATCTCCACTGTCTAAAACCTGCTCGTAAAGGCTATTTCACCCACTTTCTTTTTAGAGTGGTGAGGTGTCGTAAGGCAATCTAAAAATCAAGGGGTGGCGCCCGAACAGATACCAATAATTACAATATTTTAATTATTACCATCGAAAAGAATACGAAAAAGCACTGCAGCTGAACGGTCGGTATGGTTACCTTAAATAGACAAATTCTTTTTTGCGAACGACGACCATGGATGGCTCTACTTCCCTTCCCAGCGAAATTAATTTATTAAAATCTCCTAAAATTTAGTAACTTGATTACTCCCTTCAGTACAAGCGTTATATGGAGGCGTTGCATCTGGACTGCATCACATTGAGCAGGCAAAAAAGTTTATTTCTATAATAACCTTTATATAATGGAAAATCAGCATTATGAGTTCTTACCAAAGCTTTTGGGCTTAAAGAAATCCCCAGCAACATCTCAAACAGAAATGGACGGTTTGAAAGGTTTCTATAGAAATGTGTCTTGTATACATAGACAATATTATAATAATTTTTACTAACTTAGCAGAACATATTACACATCTAAAAGCAGTATTCGAACAATTTATAACAAACAGATTTAAAATCCTAATTTATGGTTCAGCATTTCGATGAAAACAACGTAAATTTCTAGAGCATGCTGTGTCGCCCCAAGACATTAAAACCAATAAAAAGAAATAAGAATTGTTCTATACTTAAGCCAAAAGCAATAAAATCTTTTTTTGGGACGTTTAAGTTATTATGGACGATTTAGCGAGAGTTCCGCCAAATTAACTGAACTTTTTACAATAATGTTTAAAAGAAAGTGCTACCATCAAATACATCAAAAAATTCGATAAAGCATTCCAGCGGTGTAAGAATCATTTATGTAAGTTTTATAACACAACACAAAAAATAGAAAACACTAAACCAATTAAATCCATATCAATTCTATATATATAACATTTGTCAGAAATATTAACACAGAATTTTGCAAAATATAACATACGAGGTGCACATAAAAGACAATCTTAAAAATCAATATTATACAAAAATTAAATCACATACACACAAAAATATTAATAGCAATGTAGTGTATAAAATTTCATGCTCAAATTGTAATAAAGTTTATATTTTGCGTAAATTATTAAGTAATTATCTACTAAATAGAGTAATTATTTAAAAAATTGAATTAATGAGCATAAATATGAAAAAATAAAAACAAAACAGCGTTAACACATCACACTGAAGAAACTAAACTTTTGATTTTGATAACACAATAATATTGAATCCTGAAAAAAATACATACAAATGCGTAATATTAGAAATAATACAAATGAAAAATTATGAAAACACCATTAAATATAAAGCAGACATAAAATACTTAAGCAAATCATACTACAACATGATATAATTTAAATTTAAACAGACATTATATAATAAATATGTATTCATACAAAAAATACTATTGAAACATTAAATGCTTAAAATTTAAAATATTTATAGGTAACATAGGAAAAGTAACCTTAGCGACCAACTAAAAAAAATAAATAGAATTGAAAAATTCGGCATAACAAAGAAGGAACCCTGTGAATAAGATTGAAAGATCGAAACGGCCGTCAGAGTGAAGACAATATAAAGAAATTATTAAAGCGTAGAAAATCCAAAAGAAATGCTAAGTAAAATAAACAGATACTATCCAATATAAAAAATTTTATACCTGAATTTAATCGTGATATTCCAAAACGTATGGAACATCTAAATAATGAGTTATATAAACTTTAATTCACTAAACTTTGGTCCCATAAGATCTATTTGTTTTCCAGTTCCGCCACACGTATTCTTACGACTTATGTGCCGGGCAAAGATAAAGTTGACGATTAGCGTTCAGAAAACGGGTATTATCGAAAATAAATTAATCAGGTGAGAACAAAGTTTGGTGAATTGGAGGCTATGTGTAATTTAAGAAATTGTTTTATACTTAGTAGTTGGATGTATAAGTTTTTGCCTCAATAATAATAAATATTGTTCTAGCCTCGGCTAATAGAGATGGCTCTTGCCAGAACAAGGGAAATAGATAGGTGCTGACTCAGTTGGACTTCACCAACAAACAAAAACAAATTTGGACTATGTACATTTATTTACAACACTGGTGGAGAGTATTGAAATAATATAACTTTGATGTAAATACAAAACAACCACCTCAGATTTATGTAGTGAGAGAAAGTCTTTTGCCGTGAATATAAACTTTACAGTGCTAATCTTGTTCCCGATCAGTAGATTTCTTTTACTGTCGCGATGGAGTGAGCTAGTGATTTATTTTATCACTTGAGGACAGGTAAGTAACTTTACTGTCACGAGAGAGAGAGGATTATGCTTGTCGACACGTAAGTAACTTTACTGTCGCGAGAGAGAGAGAGCTTATGCTTGAGACACGTGAGTGATTGGTTGTGAGATATGATCCTTGAGATACACTTGTGTAGAAACACTTTAACTTAGTCACTGTAAAATTGTATACTGTCTTCTTGAATGTTCCATTCCCATATACATAATAAATAGGACGCACTGAGCACTGAACTACCATTAAACGTATAATGATGGGCCCTCTCTCAAGCGTGAATTTAATCTGAGTGGTGATTGGAAAATTCTTATAATTACTAAATTTGAACAATTTTCGATGCAAGTTTGATAAGAACAGAATGTGGAAATCTTATTCTATAATGCATATCACTACTGAACAAAAATATCAATCAATAAAAAAGATACAATCAAAATCATATAAAAATTAGTAGAGTTCATCGTTCAGAAACGATAAAAAAGTGCATAGTAATTAACGTAAATATTGTATACAACCAAAAATTGTGTGAAACGTAAATACATACTTAAATCTACATAACAAAAAAAAAATTATTAGTAATTACAGAGTCAAAACAACATATAGCAGCGAAATTTAAATCGCCGGCAAAACAAGTGCCATATGTGGTCAAGACGGATTTCTTTGGCTACTCCTCTGACGTCACGTTAATAAGCAGTAAACTGTATTTTCGAATGCCTTAGTGTTATGTGCTGGTAAAAATGTGTTATTTTATGTGCCTTGTACTATAAAGCAGATGTATTGTTTCTTTGCAAATTTCCAATGTATGCAGATTTACTCACGTAGTGTATATGAAAAGTAATTCATATGGTAGATCTGTGTTAAGTAAAAAACTTGAACCGTTATGTTTTTGTTAATAGTTTGCAGTTTGTTTGAGTTCATAATTGAATGGTATTATTTATATGGGTCAAGAGCATTGGTTATATTTAGTCGTTGTATGTTATTTTATTCATTTGAAAACTAGAATTATCATATGAATAAATGGTCAAAAATTGGCCCAATAAATCGTAGATAGAGCAGCAACATGGTTTTACGTGTGTTACATATCTATTTCAATTATTAACAGAAAATTCATTGTTTGAAATGATTTAGAATAATCAATGTAGTTGACTCTGCATGATAACAGACGCGGGGTGGAGCTTACGATTAGAGACGGGTTGTGCGGCAGAGGAGAGGTAACGAGCATAAAAAGACGACAATACCAGCGAGCGACCGCAGTAGCTGGTCCTGCGTTTGGCGACATCACATCATCACCTAGACGACGGTTACAAACCAATCTGTTCTTTTCAGAACAAATTAACATTGTTTCGGAAACAACATAAGCAATGGGGCTGAAATTAAAATCGTTCTTTTTCAAGAACACAAGAGAAGAATAGAAATAGAAGATTTGGATCGAAATCTATTGTTCTGGTTTAAATCAAAGAAGAGATATTAGTGTTGTAAACAAATCGTTCTTTTTCAAGAACAAATTCTGGAAAATCGTCCTGAAATCAAATCGTTCTTTTTCAAGAACCAAATGTAGAAAATCATACTAAAAGTAAATCGTTCTTTTTCAAGAACCAAATGTAGAAAATCATACTAAAAGTAAATCGTTCTTTTTCAAGAACCAAATGTAGAAAATCATACTGAAAGTAAATCGTTCTTTTTCAAGAACCAAATGTAGAAAATCATACTGAAAGTAAATCGTTCTTTTTCAAGAACCAAATTTAGAAAATCATACGGAACTACTAAATGTTCTTTTTCAAGAACCCAAAGAAAAAAAGAAAATCGTGTTAATGTAGCAGTACTTAGTAGTAATGTGACGTCACGTCGAAAACAGCACGTTTCTAAGTGAAATACGACCCGCATTTTGTTGTGACGTCGCGTCATTGTTATTATTTTTAAAGAATGCCATAAATTCTCTTGTTGTTTTACAACAAACTCCCCCCTTGTGTGAACGATCTGGGCAATGATGTGTGTCAATGTTTTGAGTGAGTGACTGAAATATGAGTGGCCTTAATGCAGTTTGAGAAGCTGAAAAATATTTACAAGTACGTACATATATATACAGCGTGAATGCTGGATAGTAGAATGAACTATTTACAGAGTGGAAGCGGGCATAGGTGCGTAATGTTCCTAACAAACTCTCCCTGTTTTGTTTTAATTCGCGCAACCCTTACCTTCCCATCCTTTCCAGGGAATACTTCCAAAACTCTGGCTAATGGCCACTCGAGTGGTGGGGAATTTTCTCCCTTTAAGAGAACAATATCGTCATTTTTAATATTTGGAGCAGGAGTGATCCATTTGGGCCTATTTTGGAGGAGATTGAGATAATCCTTTGACCACCGAGACCAAAAGGACTGTTGGATTTGAGTGAGTCTTTTCCAACGATTCAACCTGTTTAATGGAATTTCTGTTACATTGTGCTCGGGGTATGCAGTTAGAGGTCCTCCTATTAAAAAATGGCCTGGAGTTAAGCATTGGTTGTCACTGGGGTCACTGGTTAAGGGTTGTAGTGGTCGTGAATTTAATATAGCCTCGATTTGGCAGAGAATAGTGGTGAGTTCTTCAAAAGTACAAGCTTGATTGCCCATTATTCTGTGTAAGTGATATTTTGTACTTTTGATGCCTGCTTCCCATAACCCACCCCAATGAGGTGAAAGCGGAGGAATGAATTTCCAAGAGATTTCTTTGGTGACGAGAAACGACTCCGTGGTAGTGCGTGTGTGTGTGTTATTTACAAACTTATATAAATCTTTAAGTTGATTTTTTGCTCCTACGAAATTGGTGCCGTTATCACTGTATATGATGCTAGGACAACCCCTACGTGAAATGAAACGTTTTAACGTTGCTAAGAAGGCTTCTGTTGATAGACTTGACACTAATTCCAGATGAATTGCCTTGGTGGCCATACATACAAATAAGGCGATGTATGCTTTTTCGGTTCTTGAACTTCTTAATGTCGATGATTTAATTAAAAATGGGCCTCCAAAGTCCACTCCAACTTTTTCGAAAGGGCGGCAGGGTGTAAGTCTTTCTTTAGGGAGCTGGGCCATTATTTGTTCGAAGTTTTTTGCTTTAAACTTGTAACATGGGTGACACTCTATGATTAATTTTTTGATGTCCTTGAGTCCATTTAAAGGCCAATATCTTGCTCGGATATTGGATAATACTGCTTGCGGACCTGCATGTCCTAGCTTGATATGTTCTCGAGTTAGTATTAGAGTAGTCACGTGATCCTTTGAGGGTAGTAGTATAGGAAACTTTTTATCATACGGTATAGCTGCAGCTGCTAGTCGACCTCCAACCCTTATTAGTTTATTATTATCCAAAAACGGACTTAATTTTTGTAAGTATTGATCAGTGATGCTTGATGAGTTTTCATTAAGTTCCTTGTATAATTTTGGAAATGCATGAGCCTGTGTCAGCTTACAGATTAGTGCTTCAGCTTGTGTCAATTCTGCTACTGTTAACCGTCCTTGGATTTTGTCAACATCAGACTTGCAATTGTTTGTGAATCTTATTATATAAGCCATAGTGTATTGCAATCGTGAAAATGATGAGAATTTTTTGAAAATTTCTTGCCAATATTCAATGGATGTGTGTTGTGTTGCCAGACAAGCTGAAACTATTGGCTTTAATTTTCTTTCTTCACCTATTAGCACGGGGATGGATGGTGATGGTGATCTGCTTTTAGTTGTGATTTCTTCTTGTTGAAGAAAATTAGGGCCGTGAAACCAAAGTGTTGATGTTGACAGTGTAGCCGGCATAAGACCTCGAGACAAACAGTCTGCTGGATTGTCCGTCGAACAGATATAATTCCAAGTGTAATTTTGAGTAATAGTTTGGATTTGAGAAATGCGATTTGATACAAATGTGTTGAATCTTGATGAGTCTGAATTCAACCACGCGAGAACAATTTCCGAATCAGTCCAGCAGTGGATATTAGTGATGGATAATCTGTTTGTCAAGATAGATGCTACTCTTTTCATTAGAGTCGAAAGCAATAATGCTCCACACAACTCCAGTCTAGGGATGGTGATTTCTTTTATTGGTGCTACCCTGCTTTTTGATGTCAATAACTGTGTCGAAATGTTTTTTGAAGGGAAAATAGCTCGTGCATAAATACAAGCACCATATGCTCGTTTGCTTGCATCACAAAATCCATGGAGCTCTACTATAATTGGGGTGGCATCTTCCATGATGTATCTTGGAATTTTTAATTCCTTCAACTGGCCAATGTTTTCAAAAAAGGTATTCCATTGTTGGAGTAGTGTAGCTGGCAAATTGTCGTCCCAGTCAATTTTTAATTTCCATAGTTCTTGCATAATAAGTTTGGCGATGACAATGACTGGACCAATCAACCCCAATGGATCAAACATTTGAGCAATTTTGGATAACACCTCTCGTTTTGTTGCTTGTTTATTGACAGTAGAATTTGGCAAAGTTATGGAGAATGTGTCATTATTAGAGTCCCATAATATTCCAAGCACCTTATTAGACTGATTGTTGTCCGTAATCTCGTGAATACCATTGCTGTCAGTATCTATGTCATTGGATAGATTTCTGAGTAGAGAGTGGCAATTTGTGGACCATTTATGAAGTGTGAGTTTAGCTATTCCGCATAAGTCGACCAGCTGCTGGTGTAGGGTAGTTACTGATTCATAGGAGTCATGCCCTGTTAATACATCATCTACGTAACATTGATTGAGGAGAGATTCAGCTGCTATTGGATATTCAGCTGTATGTGTTTCAGCTAATTGTTTTAAACACCTAGTGGCCAAATAAGGTGCACTATTTGTACCATACGTCACTGTGACTAACTCGAGACATTTTAAATCTTCAGATGGACTCTCCCTCCATAAAATATTTTGAAGGTAAGTCTGTGAGGGGTTAATTGAGATTTGACGATACATTTTTTGAATGTCACAAGTTAAAGCAAATTTGAATGTGCGAAATCTTAATAAAATGTCGTACAGTTCTGGTTGTACCGTGTATCCTTTATGCATTATATCATTGAGAGATAATCCAGATGTGCTTTTCATGGATCCATCGAACACTACGCGAAGTTTAGTTGTTTTGTTTTCCTCTCGTATTACACAGTGATGAGGAAGAAAATACTTAGAGGCACCAAGGTCGTTTACTAATGTGAGTGGAACTATTTTTGCGTGATTTAGAGCGACATATTCGTCTATAAATTTTTTGTATTCATCGTGCAGTTGTGGAGAGTTTTGTAGTCGTTTCTCGAGGTTGAGGAATCTCTTTTTGGCGATACAGAATGAATCACCTAATGGAAATTCTTTGGCGGGCTGTTTAAGGGGTAAATCAACTTGAAAAGACCCGTTTTCTAAGATACGTGTAGTGTTTTGAAAGTGTGTTTCAACTAATTGATTTTCTTTTGAAAGGAGACAAGGCGAGAGTGATTCTGGGTTGTCTATTTCCCAGAATTGTTGCATGAGTTGCTCTATTGTAGGGCGTTGGGTCAAAAAACAACTGTGCTTCCTATTCGGTGAGAGAGATTGCTTATTAGAAGCTGTGTCAGGAATTATACCTGATAGTACATATCCAAATTTGGTTTGGATTAGTGTGAGAGAGTGATCATTAATTTTTTGCATATTGGGGAGGAGAATTTGATAGTATACATCCGCACCTAAGAGAATGTCGACCCTGGAAGGAACGTTAAAGTTTGGATCGGCTAGTGGAAGGTGATGTGGCAAAGCTAGCCTTTGCCTACTTATGAATCGTTGTGGTGTGTTGCCAGTGATTTTGTCAAGCACGCAGCAATTGACCTTTATGGAATAGTTAGGGTCAGTTGACGAGTTCACATCTATCGTAACTGCGTTGTTAGATTGCCTAACTATTCCAGATATGCCCGAGATTTGTACGTGTTCTTCATTTGGAACTTGTTTCAATTGCCGCATGAATGACGTAGTGAGTATGGATATGGTACTTCCAGGGTCGAGGATGGCTTTAGCTTGATGTAGCTGTCCATCCACATCAGAAACTAAAACCACACAAGTGGCCAACAGTACCTCATAACTATCAGATCCAAGAACTGATAATGTGGTCTGTGTATTAGCATCATCATCTGTGCTGGACTTCACTACATTGGTGTTTTGTGTGGATTGTTGAGCTTGTGTGTTTCTAGATGTGGTTGCTGATCGATAGGCACGATCAGCTGAGTGATTAGGTGTGAATTGGGTTGTGTTGTGTGTATTCGCTAACCGAACTGATTGCTGAGGGTTGCGAGATGAATCGTGAAGGAGGGAGTGATGCCTTTTTTGGCAAATAGAGCAGAGACGTGGAGATATACACTGCTTAGAACTATGTCTGGACCCTAAACAGTTATAACACAACCCTTTTTGTTGAACAACTTTACTGCGTTCAAGTACCTTTAGAGAGTTAAATGAAGGGCAACTATAAATTTTATGATTTGAGTTAGTACAGTAAGCACATTGTAATGAGGGTAAAGGTGGTTTATTGGAAGATATGGTTTGTGCATGATGTGCCACTCTATGCACACTACTTGGATATCTAAAGTTATTCCGTGATTGTGGAATTGGTTCAGACATATCTTCCAATACAATACACCTTTGTTCCAAAAATGATAAAAAATCAGAGATCGTAGGTAACTTTAAAGTTGTACCAGATCTAACGCGACTGCCTCTATCAGCGATATATGCCCTTTTAGTGGAGAAATCTAATTTATTAGAGAGTAAATAAATTAGTATTAAATCCCAATGATCAGTTGGAATGTTTTGAAGTTTTAGAGACGCGATATTTTGTTTGATTTTTACGATAAAGTCTCTAAGAGTGTGAGCAGTAACTTTAGTGAGCGCGGGGATATCAACTAATAATTTGATATGAGCAAAGATAATCGAAAGTTGATTATCATATCTGTTTTTGAGGGTCTCTAGTGAAATTTTAAAATTGTCATTAACTAATGGTAGTGTTTCTATCAAGTGCAGTGGTTCTTTCTCTAAGTAAGAGCGTAAATATACTAGCTTCTGTACGTCCGTTAAAGTGTGGTTGTTCGATATTAACGCTTCAAACAGCTCGATGAATGCGTTCCATTTTGTGATATCTCCACTAAACTGTGGAATATTAAGTTGTGGCAAATTCACTGGTTGAATTGAATTACAGGCTATCGCACTGGTATTTTGTGAGATTTCAGAAGTAGAAGTATGTAGTTTCAATGCTGCTAATTCTGATATTTTTGTACTATATTTCGTTAAACAATCGAAATACCTTTTTTCCACATCCTCTGAATCTTCATTCAGAGGATCTATAAGCTCAATTTGAAGTTGTATATCTGAATACTTGTGATAAAATTGACTCAGTGAATTTCGCCTACTTTCGTACATGAAGCATTCAGTTTCGACCTCATGGTTTTTTTCATACCATGAGTTAAGAGAAGTGATTTTACCCTTATAGGCACCGCGTGATTTGATAAGAGATTCTAGTGTCGCCATGATAAATGTCAAGAGGAGTACGACAAAGAAACGGCGTTATATAATCAAATACCAAAAAAAATGTAAATAGAGAATTGTTGATTATTCGTATAATTAATTAGAGCAGCTATTTTGTAAAATAATTAAGGAGTGATTAAATGTGTAGTGTGTAGACAATTATTTATTTGCTTAAACAATCATTCATTGATTAACGAATAATCAAAATTCAAAACAAAAAATTAAAATTTAGCCAAATTTGTTGAATACTCGTCAAATAAATTACAAAGTGTACTATATCGTGATATAGATACAAGCAAAAAAGATAGTCACTATTTAATTAGTTAACAATTAATTGTAAGATTTATTTAAAAGAAATTAACTCTGACTTGACGAATACTCAAATTACAATAACTTAACGGTACCTATGTGATGCGATGCGGTTGTCTGCTGCGTACCAATCCAATTCCGTTGATTTATGTCGATGAAGATCCGGCTCGAAGGACCAATTTGTTCTAGCCTCGGCTAATAGAGATGGCTCTTGCCAGAACAAGGGAAATAGATAGGTGCTGACTCAGTTGGACTTCACCAACAAACAAAAACAAATTTGGACTATGTACATTTATTTACAACACTGGTGGAGAGTATTGAAATAATATAACTTTGATGTAAATACAAAACAACCACCTCAGATTTATGTAGTGAGAGAAAGTCTTTTGCCGTGAATATAAACTTTACAGTGCTAATCTTGTTCCCGATCAGTAGATTTCTTTTACTGTCGCGATGGAGTGAGCTAGTGATTTATTTTATCACTTGAGGACAGGTAAGTAACTTTACTGTCACGAGAGAGAGAGGATTATGCTTGTCGACACGTAAGTAACTTTACTGTCGCGAGAGAGAGAGAGCTTATGCTTGAGACACGTGAGTGATTGGTTGTGAGATATGATTCTTGAGATACACTTGTGTAGAAACACTTTAACTTAGTCACTGTAAAATTGTATACTGTCTTCTTGAATGTTCCATTCCCATATACATAATAAATAGGACGCACTGAGCACTGAACTACCATTAAACGTATA
Organism: Platypus cylindrus; assembly: GCA_949748235.1. Taxonomy (NCBI): domain Eukaryota; kingdom Metazoa; phylum Arthropoda; class Insecta; order Coleoptera; family Curculionidae; genus Platypus; species Platypus cylindrus. Next base: position 11,383,181 of record OX456492.1, on the reverse strand, counting down.
ATGATGGGCCCTCTCTCAAGCGTGAATTTAATCTGAGTGGTGATTGGAAAATTCTTATAATTACTAAATTTGAACAATTTTCGATGCAAGTTTGATAAGAACAGAATGTGGAAATCTTATTCTATAATGCATATCACTACTGAACAAAAATATCAATCAATAAAAAAGATACAATCAAAATCATATAAAAATTAGTAGAGTTCATCGTTCAGAAACGATAAAAAAGTGCATAGTAATTAACGTAAATATTGTATACAACCAAAAATTGTGTGAAACGTAAATACATACTTAAATCTACATAACAAAAAAAAAATTATTAGTAATTACAGAGTCAAAACAACATATAGCAGCGAAATTTAAATCGCCGGCAAAACAAGTGCCATATGTGGTCAAGACGGATTTCTTTGGCTACTCCTCTGACGTCACGTTAATAAGCAGTAAACTGTATTTTCGAATGCCTTAGTGTTATGTGCTGGTAAAAATGTGTTATTTTATGTGCCTTGTACTATAAAGCAGATGTATTGTTTCTTTGCAAATTTCCAATGTATGCAGATTTACTCACGTAGTGTATATGAAAAGTAATTCATATGGTAGATCTGTGTTAAGTAAAAAACTTGAACCGTTATGTTTTTGTTAATAGTTTGCAGTTTGTTTGAGTTCATAATTGAATGGTATTATTTATATGGGTCAAGAGCATTGGTTATATTTAGTCGTTGTATGTTATTTTATTCATTTGAAAACTAGAATTATCATATGAATAAATGGTCAAAAATTGGCCCAATAAATCGTAGATAGAGCAGCAACATGGTTTTACGTGTGTTACATATCTATTTCAATTATTAACAGAAAATTCATTGTTTGAAATGATTTAGAATAATCAATGTAGTTGACTCTGCATGATAACAGACGCGGGGTGGAGCTTACGATTAGAGACGGGTTGTGCGGCAGAGGAGAGGTAACGAGCATAAAAAGACGACAATACCAGCGAGCGACCGCAGTAGCTGGTCCTGCGTTTGGCGACATCACATCATCACCTAGACGACGGTTACAAACCAATCTGTTCTTTTCAGAACAAATTAACATTGTTTCGGAAACAACATAAGCAATGGGGCTGAAATTAAAATCGTTCTTTTTCAAGAACACAAGAGAAGAATAGAAATAGAAGATTTGGATCGAAATCTATTGTTCTGGTTTAAATCAAAGAAGAGATATTAGTGTTGTAAACAAATCGTTCTTTTTCAAGAACAAATTCTGGAAAATCGTCCTGAAATCAAATCGTTCTTTTTCAAGAACCAAATGTAGAAAATCATACTAAAAGTAAATCGTTCTTTTTCAAGAACCAAATGTAGAAAATCATACTAAAAGTAAATCGTTCTTTTTCAAGAACCAAATGTAGAAAATCATACTGAAAGTAAATCGTTCTTTTTCAAGAACCAAATGTAGAAAATCATACTGAAAGTAAATCGTTCTTTTTCAAGAACCAAATTTAGAAAATCATACGGAACTACTAAATGTTCTTTTTCAAGAACCCAAAGAAAAAAAGAAAATCGTGTTAATGTAGCAGTACTTAGTAGTAATGTGACGTCACGTCGAAAACAGCACGTTTCTAAGTGAAATACGACCCGCATTTTGTTGTGACGTCGCGTCATTGTTATTATTTTTAAAGAATGCCATAAATTCTCTTGTTGTTTTACAACAAATATGTATATACATATATGAGCGGATTACTCTGCTGTTCCCAGAGAAGTTGTTTTAATGTTTCTTCTATTCCATCTTTTACAACTAGGTATCCTGAAGTCACGAAACAACTTGCCCATTTCGGCCAAATCAATCCCTTTTTATACCCAAAATTGTTTATTAAAATCAAGGACCAGAGTGGGAGATTTACAATAAAAATTTCCTATACCATAGTGTGGTGCTGGTTGCAAGCCCCTATGTTGAAAACAACTTTAATTATAAAAATATATTTTGTTTACCCTAAGTTGTTTTCAATTTTACACTCCGAAGACCATGAGGTTATATTACTCAATAATACATATACGCAGTTTATAAGCATTAGCCTCATACCACCGAAAAACTTAATTTATCGGTATACAAATTACTAACAACACCGTTTTATTTTGAGATTATTAACTCACCAGTAAAAAAAAAACAATTAATAAGGACCAATAAGTACCAATATTTAAACAATATATACTTATTATATACTATTTCACAACATTTGCTTAAATTAAATCAACCCTTCTTTATCGTTGATATTTTGTAATGATTCAAGATAACAAAATAACTATAGAAGTTACAAATGAAACATCGTCTGCGACAGGAATTTCTCTCAAGTCGCACAAAGTCGTCTTTACTATTCGTAACCCATTTTTTACCTAACTTCGTTACAAATTTTACACATACATAATTTTAAACATAAAAAAATGAGAAAAAATATAATAAACTCTAAAATATAATAATTCTATTATTCCGTAATTAGTATTCTTACCAATATAGGTTTATTATTTACTGTTGAGCAATATACAAACTTATAACTAATTCGTAATTTATTATTATTAAGTGTGCATGGTGTGAATGGTCCGAGCGAAGTGAGGCAGAGCGGGGACGTATGAACTAAACGAGTGAGTATATAAATGAGCGAATGAATCGACATTGAATGAATTTTGTGGCGTTTGCATCGCTCTATTTGTAGCTACCTTCTTCTATCAATTTAACATTTTAGTATTAACTCCAGTAAGAGTATTTATTTTCAACCAACCCTAGCTCTGGTTAGGTGTTTCGAAGTGTGTTTGGCGGGTTGCCTTGTACTCGCTTGTATCCCACAGTGCCCCCTTGACAGTCATTTATAGTACCCTTGTCTGGATAATCTGGATTTACATTAAAAAAAATACATTAGCGTGAGATATAAATAACTTCATGCAACATTTATTCTTAGTTCTATTCTGGTTAAATAGAATATTCTTAGTATTATTATTATCCTTCTTATAATTATCATTATACATTTATATTAATAACCAATTATAATATTATATAAATTAAACATTTTCAGAATTGATTATATTGCTAAATAGCAATTCCCACAATGGATTATTGCAGTTAAAGCAGGATGTTCCAAATCATAATGAACCCCAATGAGTTCATTAGCTCGAGGAATAATTCGGACGGTTTTGGATATAATCGGTAATAACCCATAATCGATCGTCGATTGAAGGTGTGAAATGGATATTCAATAAAAAAGATAACAATCATTTTTTGACTATCAATCGCTGATCGAAATTCTAGTTCGGAAATAGTTCATATTAATTAAGTTTTGTTAAAAAGATAAATAAAATAGATTTCTAGTTCTACAATCAAATTTATACTGCTAATAAAAAATCGTGAAAACGTCGAAACATTAACTGGTGCAGTCGTAATTCGAACATAATATTCAAAAATTAATTGCATCGGGTCAGTTAATCAGAGTATCTCCCATATTCTACAATTCAACATAATCATCTATATTTCAACTTAATCATCTGCATTTGAAAATCAGTATTTCCAATTCAACTCAACATAAAACAACAAATCATCTGAATTTGTTGTATCAACATCAATATTTTAACATCCACCAGTATGTCCACCCCGACAAACAACGATTGGAAAAGTAAAATAACCGATGGAAGAAGAGGTCTTTATAATTACGTAAGCTAACTTATTTTAATGTTCGTCCTCTGACGAACTAATCTTGGTTGATAAATTTAAATTTAAAAAATTTAAATTTATTACTTTCAAACGACTCATTTTCCTCTCAATCTGCGGTTGCGAATTGATCACAGCGGTGTGATCAATTCATTAAACACAATCATTACACACATGAGGTGTTGAAGCCTGTATGCATCTATGAAACAATATCGAACCGAACTATTAAGATAATGTCGAGCATATGAAATGTATTTATTATATTTATATTTATTATGTTCTTTATTTATTGGTAATAATGTAAAAGTTCTTTTATATCGTATTGTTTTATTTACTGTATTTACCTTCAATTCATTTATTGATGAGGATGATTTAAGATTGTATGATTCAGAATCAAATAAAGACACGTCTTCCCTTGTTCGCGTCTACGTCAGTTCTCCCCTTATTTATTCAAATACAGTTTTACCCACTCTACTGCGTAACCTACTCTACTCCCCTCTTAACTAAGTAGAATATTATCAATTAGCAATCATTTATCACCCGTTGATTCATCAACATTACCTTTCCTAATATTAATTACATCAATCAATACATGTACTTGGTTATGTAATCATGTACATCAATCATTCTCTGTTAAAAAAATTTATTTGATTTTAAAGGATATTGTTGTAACACAACAAGAGAATTTATGGCATTATTTAAAAATAATAGCAATGACGCCACGTCACAACAAAATGCGGGTCGTATTTCACTTAGAAACGAGCTGTTTTCGACGTGACGTCACACTACTACTAAGTACTGCTACATTAACACGATTTTCTTTTTTTTCTTTGGGTTCTTGAAAAAGAACATTTAGTATTTTATTAGGATTTTCTATACTTGGTTCTTGAAAAAGAACGAATTACTTTCAGTATGATTTTCTACCTTTGGTTCTTGAAAAAGAACGATTTACTTTCAGTATGATTTTCTACATTTGGTTCTTGAAAAAGAACGATTTACTTTCAGTACGATTTTCCAGAATTTGTTCTTGAAAAATAACGATTTGTTTACAACACTAATATCTCTTCTTTGTTTTAAAACAGAACAATAGATTTCTATCCAAAACTTCTATTTCTATTTTTCTATTGTGTTCTTGAAAAAGAACGATTTTAATTTTAGCCCCATTGCTCATGTTGTTTCCGAAACAATGTTCAATTTGTTCTGAAAAGAACAGATTGGTTTGTAACCGTCGTCTAGGTGATGATGTGATGTCGCCAAACGCAGGACCAGCTACTGCGTTCGCTCGCTGGTATTGTCGTCTTTTTATGCTCGTTACTTCTCCTCTGCCGCTCAACCCGTTTCTAATCGTAAGCTCCACCCCGCGTCTGTTATCATGCAGAGTCAACTACATTGATTATTCTAACTCATTTTAAACAATGAATTATCTGTTAATAATTGAAATAGATATGTAACACACGTAAAATCATGTGGTAGCTTTATCTACGATTTATTGGGCCAATTTTTGACCATTTATCCATATGATAATTTTAGTTTTCAAATGAATAAATTAACATACAACGACTAAATATAACCAATGCTCTTGACCCATATAAATAATACCATTCAATTATGAACTCAAACAAACTGCAAACTATTACCAACAACATAACGGTTCAAGTTTTTAACCATATTAATTACTTTTCATATACACTACGTGAGTAAATCAGCATACATTGAAATTTGCAAAGAAACAATACATCTGCTTTATAGTACAAGGCACATAAAATAACAGATTTTTACTAGCACATAACACTAAGGTATTCGAAAATACAGTTTACTGCTTATTAACGTGACGTCAGAGGATTAGCCAAAGAAATGCGTCTTGACTACATATGGCACTTGTTTTGCCGGCGATTTAAATTTCGCTGCTATATGTTGTTTTGGTTCTGTAATTACTAATAATTTTTTTTTGTTACGTAGATTTAAATATGTATTTACTTTTCACACAATTTTTGTTTGTATACAATATTTACGTTAATTACTATGCACTTTTTTATCGTTTCTGAACGATGAACTCTACTTATTTTTATATGATTTTGATTGTATCTTTTTTATTGATTGATATTTTTGTTCAGTAGTGATATGTATTATAGAATAAGATTTCCACATTCTGTTCTTATCAAACTTGCATCGAAAATTGTTCAAATTTATTAATTATAAGAATTTTCCAATCACCACTTCGATTAAATTCACGCTTGAGAGAGGGCCCATCAATATACCTTTAATGGTGGTTCAGTGCTTAGTGCGTCCTATTTATTATGTATATGGGAATGGAACATTGAAGGAGAGATTATATAGTTTTACAGTGACTAATTTAAAGTGTTTCTCACAACCAATCACTCACGTGTCTCAAGCATAAGCTCTCTCTTTCTCGCGACAGTAAAGTTACTTACCTGTCCTCAAGTGATAAAATAAATCACTAGCTCACTCCATCGCGACAGTAAAAGAAATCTACTGATCGGGAACAAGATGAGCACTGTAAAGGTTATATTCACGGCAAAAGACTTTCTCTCACTACATGAATCTGAGGTGGTTGTTTTGTATTTACATCAAAGTTGTATTATTTCAATCAGTGTAAATAATCTCAACCAGTGTTGTAAATAAATTTACATAGTTCAAATTTGTTTTTTTTTTGTTGGTGAATTCCAATTGAGTCAGCACCTATCTATTTCTCTTGTTCTGGCAAGAGCAATCACTATTAGCCGAGGCTAGAACAGATATGCTTGAGCGTATTTAGAGAAACTGTTCACTATAGTTAGAAATTTCGGTTTTTTGAATGTATATGTATCTATACGAATAATTTTAAATTGTGTTGTAGCAGTTGGAGTAATGTTCATCATTACCTTTACCTTGACATACCAAGATGATTCCATACATTATATATTCTTTATCATGTATAATTTTGGCATCTTTTTTTACATAATGAGTTAATGGTTTGGTAATTTTAGCAAAATTATCGATAAATCTTCTATAATAACCTAATAGTCATAAACATGATTTAACTTCTTTACGCGATTCTCGTATCGGATATTTTTGGATAGCTATAATTTTGTCCGGATTTGTTTGGCGCTTTCCGGGGTTACAATATGGCTTAAATACGCACTTTTTCCGTTCTTTTTTAATTATAAATTAAAATTTTTAAATTTAAAAAAAATTTTAATTTCTAATTTTTTAAATTTAAATTTATAATTTAATTTAATATAAATAATTTATTGTATTTAATTAATACTAATATAATTAATACTAATATAATTAATTAATAATAATTATATTTCCATAAAAAAAAAAAATTTTTAAATCAGAATTAAAAAAAAAAATTCCGATTTATCCAATTGAAATTTGAAATTCGCCTCCCTAAGTCTATTAAATACTTGTTTTAATGTATCAATATGCTCCTGTAAAGATGTCGAAAATATAATATCATCCAAGTACACCACGCATTTTTATATCTATCTATATCAGCTTTATTCATCTCGATTTGATGAAATCCACTAGCTAAATCTAAAATTGTAAAATATTGGCATCTACCTAGTCTATCTAATAGAGGTTATATTTGGAAGAGGCTATTTTTTATCAATGGTTTTGCTATTATTATATCTTTTTAAATTAATAATAATATAATTGCATTAATAATTTGCATTGCATTGGAATTTAATTCTAGATTATTAATACTTGCTGTAGCTAATTCAGGGCTAAGGCCAGATTAAGAGGAAAGTGAGTCGTTTGAAAGTGATAAATTTAAATTATGTATACCCAAGATTAAATCGTCAGAGGACGAACATTAAAATAAATTGCGCTTACGTAATTATAAAGACCTCTCCTTCCATCGGTTATTTTACTTTTCCAATCGTTATTTGTCGGGGTGGAGATACTGGTGGATGTTGAAATATAGATGTTGATAGTGAAATTCTGATGATTTGTTGTTTTATGTTGAGTTGAGTTGGAAATACTGATGTTCAGATGCAGATGATTAAGTTGAAATATAGATGATTATGTTGATCTGTGGAATATGGGAGATACTCTGAATAATTGACAGATACAATTAATTTTTGAATATTATGTTCGAATTACCACTGCGCCAGTTAACGTTTCGGCGTTCACATGATTTTTTATTAGTAGTAAAAATTTGATTGTAGAACAAGAAATCTATTTTATTTATTATTTTAACAAAACTTAATTAATATAAACTATTTCCTAACTTAGCTATATCTTAACTAGAATTTTGATCAGCGATTGATAGTCCAAAATGGTTGTTTCCCTTTTTATTGAATATTCATAACTCACATTCGATCGACGATCGGCTATGGGTTATGGCCGATTATATCCAAGACTCGTTAATGAGTTCAATGTTTATTCTACTTTTCAGGACCCAGTATACGTAGCTCAGTTACACTGCAGTTCACGAATGTTTTTGAAGAAATCAGATAAAGCTAATTATCTCGGCAACTATTGAAGATAGAACCCACCTTGTTTAGACATTTTTCGTTCAGTTTGTCATCCCCTATCCGCCATTGAAATTAAAAATACTAGTAGCGACACACCCTGTATACTTTTGATGATTTTTTTGATCCATATGCTCCTTTCTAGACTGGTACTTTCTTTTATCACAGATACAGCTTTTGAAAGTATATTTTCTATATCACTGCTTAAATTGATTGCACTTTCTATAATCACTACTATCACTAAAATAACATGGATTAATTAATCATTTTATTAGTGAGCTAAACATCCCGATACACGGGAATTCCCGGGTTACAAACACGAATCTTCTTGGGAATATTAAGGAAAGTTGAAACCATATTTCAAAATTAAGAAAGCACACAACGGCACGTACAAGCGCTCAAAATCCCTATGTGCCTATGAATCAACATTACTTTCAAAACAATCCAATAACAAACAATATCACTAATAGTACAATACCACTCGTATTATTCTAGCCAATTCAATAATGATTTAATACCACTCGTATTATTCCTAACGACCACAGACATCTGTGTCAAAAATCTTAAGTTATTCACTATATCGTCACTATTTTCAACACGGCAAGAAAATTAATCAAAGCTTAAGTTACAAAAAATTTTCGGTAACCACCCACTAATCAGTAAGGTAAATTACAACATCAAATGAATCCAAAGACAATCACATAACACAGTTGTTTACCAAAGATCGAACGCAAGCAATTTGGTCTGGGTCTTATTTTTGATAGTTACTTAGTCAAGTCACGTGACAAACTGAACAGTCCGTTAAAAATGCAAACGTGAACCGAGTCCAGAAAAGAACGTATGCCTACCCGGACTTATTACACACGAACTACTCCGGGGTCGAACAATACAAAAAAAAATTAAAGCGGTAACTCAAGTAAAACTTAAATACTAGGTGTAACAACTTCCCAGCTGCCCTAACTAAAACTGTTTGGTTAAGATCTAACAAGAACGATCCCCACGCACAATGTAGGGTGCAACAACAGTGATTCGTGTCAGAGCAGAAATCACCATTAGACAATGAATTCTAAGCACTTTATAATAGTGAAATCAATAATAGAGAAGACCTTGTATAGGAAATGAGCAAGCATTAAAGAGATAGCGATAAATAAGCAATATTAGTAAATAGATTATTAATTTGTAAATAACCATGCCTGGCAAATTGCGTACGGTTACAAACTTCCATAAAAGACGGAATGTTTAAAACCCGTATTAAATGCAATGCTAGGACAAGACGCGCGAGTTATATAAACCAGATTCCTCTCCTATTCTTCATATATTATTATTATGTTATTGTTACTAGATTATTATATTATTAGACTATATTATTATTATATTATTGTTATTATTAGTATATAATTAGGTCGGTAGTTTTTCACAGCGACAGTTATGATAGTCAGCAACAAATTGACCATCGGACTACAGGTTGGTAACCCTAGGTATTTTTTTCACAATATAGTGAACTTAAATTGCAATTGAGGAAATTCCAATCGGTCAATGATGTCCGAAATAGGTAAGACCTATTTCGGACATAGGTACCAAACCAAACCAAACCATTGACCGATAAATACGATTATCGGAAGAAAAGGTAGCTAGGCGTTTCCGGATAGTACTGATGTTCTGATAATCATCTACATATTTTAGAGTGATTAAAATTACATAAAGTAACTGTATAACTTTTATTAAATAAATAAGTGTGGAGAATACAAGTCATTTTTCCAATTTAACCTAGAAGTTAAATGGCGCAGTAGTTTGTTCAAGACTCAAAATTAATTGCATCGAGTCAATTAATCAGAGTTTCTCCCAAAAAAATCTCTGGCTCATCTTATCAAGAAAGAGCTGCATGCGGACAAGCACCGCTGCAACAGATATTTTTAATTGAAGGACTAATCCGCTTATTTATGTAAGCGCACTTCATTTTAATGTATACTGACGATATTACTTCCATTTTTAAAAAATTACAATTAAAATCCGTAAACAACTCATTTTCCTCACATTATGTAAATTCTGCTATAACAGATAAATTAAGAAACAGTTCTGATTCACTTTTCACCATTGCTTTCAAACCAGAATATTTAAATTGCGTTTCAAATTTTGATGGTGACGCAAAAGAATTCGATTATTTCATAAGTGGGTGTGAGTTGATTTTTAACATTTTTTTGGATGCAATCGATCCTAGAAGTTTTCAAACTAGCTATATTTTAACGTCAGTATGTAATAAGCTTACGGGAGATGCTAAAGATATTTACAATTGAGCCACCATAAGAATTTGGACAGGCTTAAAAGAAGCCCTATATTTCAATTTTGGAGACTAAAAAAACGAATATTGCCTAATTAAAATTCTTGTTAATCTGAGGCAACGTCTTTGTCAATTCGCGAAAGATTTTCATAAAGAATGCACATCAATTTTAAGTCTATTTTAAAATTATGTCACCGCGCACAAGATCTCAAGTAATTCTGGAAACAGGTGTGAATTTTATCAGCGTCTAGCTTTCAAAATATTTTTAGCTGGTCTTAAAGAGCCAGAAAGTACCATCATGAGATGTAATAAACCAACATCAATGATCGCGGCACTTAATATAGATAAAGAAGAACAAAATATAAGATACTTTAAAATTTTCTTAAAGGATATCGGGAATCGGTCTTTATTAAAAATGAAACTCTTTGTATGGTCCTCGATATTTCGACTGCGATTAGAGTCTTCCTCGGGGGACTGTAATTTTTTTTTTATTATTTATTTTATCAATTGTAATTTTACATCTAGGATTCCATCTATGTTTAACTTACGATACGTGAGTTTATTTTAGAACCCGTTCAAACACATTGTTGTCAGCTCAATCGTTAATAGACGAGGAAAGTCTCAGTCTGTTAGGTATATGTTTATATAAAGTTAACAAATGAAAATTTGTCAACAGTTGGAATAGATTAAAGAGCAAGATATTTAAAAGAACTTAACAACTAAAATAGTATGATGGCTGCCACCGTATTGCCAGCCGCGTAAATAAAATTTCATTCTTAGTACATATGCTAATAGATTCTAATGAAAACAGGTGTATTCCTGGTTGTACTTGAGTAGGACTCTTCAAACTATTTGTCATAACACCTAACTGCTTGTTATATTTTCCATTTTCTATAAATAAACCACCTTTTTTGGTGTTGGGATGTTGTAGTAACCCGCTATAAATACTGCTTAGGTGTCTGGTGTCAGTTGTAACAAAGTTACCAAATAAATTTGGTTTTCTAATTAACATTACATTTCATTTAATTAGGAATAATTGAAAAATTGGCATGATACTGTGATCATTAATTGTTATTTTTTTATTTTATTTGGCGATTTAGGGGCGCCCTAAATAAAAGGCTGGTTTTTGTAAAATTGTTTACCGGTAAATTGTTATTGTATACGGGCCAATACATACAGAATAAGTATAGGTATTATTAATGAAAATTACCTTAGGGCATTTGGATTGTAAAAGTGAAAACAACTTAGGGTAAATAAAATGTATTTTTATAAATAAAGTTGCTTTCAGAGTAGCGTTTTGGCGAAGTGGTTTTGTGACTTCAAGATACCTAGCTGTAAAAAGTGGTGTAGAGGAAATATTAAAACGACTTCACTGGGAGCAGCAGAGTAATCAGCCCACTCGAAGAGGGATTTAAACTCTTCTCATACTTCCTGCTGTTACACGGGCGGAAACGCTTTGCTTGGCATAACCCCTTCCGTTCGCTAATCGAGTTCTCGAACGGCTACTCTATCCACCTGGTGATCGAGTTCTCAAGATCCAGTTCCTTTGGCCAATCGAGTTCTCGAAAAGCTATTCTTTCCTCCTGGTGATCGAGGTCTCGAGATCCAGTTCTTTTGGCCAATCGAGTTCTCGAAAAGCTATTCTTTCCTCCTGGTGATCGAGGTCTCGAGATCCAGTTTCTTTTAGCCAATGGAGCTCTCGAACGGCTACTTTTTCCCACCTATGTGTCAAGCAAAGGCCCAGGACCGACGCTAATTGACCCAATTATTTAATCGTTTAATTTATTTTCAGTATTTTTCAATCTATAGTGGTGTGGTACCTGCTGCCGTAAGATTATTTTTATTATTTGTAGTTGTAATGCTTAATCATTGCATTTACTTTTATTTCCTAAGAAAAAAGGTATATTTCAAATTTACAGTATCGTATATTTAATTTTCTTAAGATATATAAATTAATTAATTTAAATTATATTAAGATAGATTGTTGAAACCCGAATGTATTAATTGAGTAATTTTATTTTTGCGAGACTGTTTCTTTTTGCTAATGACGTTATATTTTAGATCCAGCTGGCTTTTCTATTCTACTCATTTTCTATGAACCTTAGAGAAACCATCTCCACTTTCCCTTTTGAGTGGTGAGGCGCCGTAAGGCAAACTAAAAATCAAAGGGTGGCGCCGGAACAGGTATCAATAATTATAATATTTTAATAATTAACATCGAACAGAAAACGTAAAAGCGCTACACAGTCTTAAAATTGATCAAGTTACTGTCTTTAAAATAATTTCCATTATTAATCTATACTTGTAATTGTTGGTTTTCTTTAATATTTTCTAGTAAACTAAATACGTACACACGAACAATTCTATTATGTGTATCAAATAGAATAGAATAGATAAGAAAACAGAAAAAAAAAGATACTAAAAGCGGCGATTTCAATCATAAAAAAATTGTTATCTTATAAATTAACTGGGATCTGTAATAAGAATCATCATGAGGAATAAAAGATTCCAATTTACCAATGTGCCAAATTCGTCGTGATACACTATCGGCATCTTCCAATTCATAAGTAAGATATCCTGTTTTCCTTTTAATAATAAAAGGGCCAACATACACAGGAGCCAAACTTGTTGACTGACAAAATAATTTGTTGTTGGTCGCCGCCTTAAGTTATAGATTTTCGCAGTTCGCTCACGAGATGCTTTTATATTATTTTTGACTTTATTATAGATATTCTGCAAATTTTTAATCGTGTTTTCTGCTTTGTCAAGAGTAACATCAGGGGTTGTTTTTAAAGAGAGCTTTTAAAACAGAGAGTTACAGAGAGAACTCTTTACTAGAAATACGATGCTTACTACCAAACTTAACATAAAATGCGGTATACGCTTTGACTTCGCTATTGGCCGAAAAAACTTACAGTTTTTGCTAAACTTACAGACACTAACCGCTGACTCTACCCCAAAATCAACCGTTCAATTTCACGATCTTAGCTATTTTCACTTTTTAAACTCCAATACGTTTTCATCGATTCACTCGCGCGCCGTCCCAAAAGGGTCGAAAACGCGCAACGACGCCAAGGGCATATCGAGAGTTGAATGTAATTAATATAATAAAAATAGAAGATACAGATTTTCTTTTACAAAAACCCAACAAACAGCAAAATAGTTCAAATAAACATGATTTCGCTACTGACCTTTTTAAACCATTACACTAGTTTAAAAGTAACGTATAACTTCATACATATTAGAAGATTATAAACTTGGAAATCTGGAAAAGTCATTATTGACTTTAGAACGAAAAATCATGAACCTAAATTTAATTTTTTTAACGTTTTTTGTTACGTTTTTGTTTTTAACCTGAATTAACTGACAGGCACTTCAAAGATCGGAGTCGAATTTAAATTATAACTTTATAAAGATAACGCTGAACCTGCCCGGCAAAAAATGGTGCAAATTTTTCTTAAAAGTTTCAGTTACTCGTAGGGTAGGATCGAAATCTTATTATCTGGAAGGTTCACTTGTATCGCGTCTCCAAAGTGGTTTTTCGAAATTTCAATATTCGTTATTACATATTTCTGGTTTGCTACTAAATCTTGTAATTTCACGATTTCTTTTCGAACACATTTATCATAATTTTGCAAAGCGTCCAAATCCATCTAGAATATATATATATATAATAAAGAAGAAATTGGTATAGTAAAAAATAATATAGTTACTTACATTTTAATTTCCTTTTTCTTTACATTCTAAAAAACACAAAGGAACAAATTCAAAATTATGTAGCTGATACGAATACTTTAATATTTATTATAAGCGAACTATAATTACCTAATGCAAGTACCACCACCATCATCAAAAACTATAATCTCTTTAATAAGAAATATTTTGGAAATGAGATTTAATAAAAGAGCCCAATTTTTAAAAAGAAATGGGACTGATTGGCAATAGTACCACCGAAACTATAATCTGATTAATAAGAGATTCTTTTAATCTTTAAATCTTTGAAAGGAAAAGGGTCTGAATTTACATTTTCCACATGGATAAATAAACAATACAGGTTATAACATTTCTAGAAACAATTTTCACCCTTATAATCCTTTAATACCAAGAACATCCTGTTGATGTTATATTTTATATTCAAAATACAGATTATTATTCTAAACATATCAAAATTTCCTAAGGTAAATATGTTTTAAGTGCTGATCAAATTGATAAACATCTGTTTGTAGGTTTGTCATGAAGCAAAATCTTTATTATTATTAAGTACATGATTTTCTACAATAAATAAAGGATTGATGTTCGGATAAATATTAGGATTTTTATAAATTGAAATAATTTCCTCTAATTCAAAGCGTTTCATCAGGAAACACTAATGTTAAATATGTAGTGCATATACCAGATTTTCCACAATAACTGAATGATTGATGATCGACTAAACATTAGCCCTTTTATAAAATTAAATAATGTCCACCAATTGGAAGCATTTGAATGGGAAACACTGATTTTAAATATGTACTGGATACGTCATCTTTTCGACTAAAATCAAATTTTAGTACAATAGAATTAGACTATTTACGTTTTATTTGTTGTAAGTATGTAATCATATTATAGTATTGAGGAATTGAATTGAAAACGATCCAAATTACTGGAGAGGAAAAGACTACATGCTTAACAGAATCTGATTTGTTTAAAATAATATTCTTCAATACATATCATGTGCTTCGCTTAATTAATTGGCTAATTTTAATTGACTTTAATACATTTTATAATAATTTTATAAAAGCTGATTATATACTTTGCATATGATTAAATGCAACAAGTATATCTAATATATTGCAATATGGCTAAATATCTTATCTGAGATTTAATACAGGTTATAACATTTCTAGAAAAATTGTTGTAAAACAACAAGAGAATTTATGGCATTCTTTAAAAATAATAACAATGACGCGACGTCACAACAAAATGCGGGTCGTATTTCACTTAGAAACGTGCTGTTTTCGACGTGACGTCACACTACTACTAAGTACTGCTACATTAACACGATTTTCTTTTTTTTCTTTGGGTTCTTGAAAAAGAACATTTAGTATTTCCGTATGATTTTCTACATTTGGTTCTTGAAAAAGAACGATTTACTTTTAGTATGATTTTCTACATTTGGTTCTTGAAAAAGAACGATTTACTTTCAGGACGATTTTCCAGAATTTGTTCTTGAAAAAGAACGATTTGTTTACAACACTAATATCTCTTCTTTGATTTAAAGCAGAACAATAGATTTCGATCCAAATCTTCTATTTCTATTCTTCTCTTGTGTTCTTGAAAAAGAACGATTTTAATTTCAGCCCCTTTGCTTATGTTGTTTCCGAAACAATGTTCAATTTGTTCTGAAAAGAACAGATTGGTTTGTAACCGTCGTCTAGGTGATGATGTGATGTCGCCAAACGCAGGACCAACTACTGCGGTCGCTCGCTGGTATTGTCGTCCTTTTATGCTCGTTACCTCTCCTCTGCCGCACAACCCGTCTCTAATCGTAAGCTCCACCCCGCGTCTGTTATCATGCAGAGTCAACTACATTGATTATTCTAAATCATTTCAAACAATGAATTGTCTGTTAATAATTGAAATAGATATGTAACACACGTAAAATCATGTTGCTGCTCTATCTACGATTTATTGGGCCAATTTTTGACCATTTATTCATATGATAATTCTAGTTTTCAAATGAATAAAATAACATACAACGACTAAATATAACCAATGCTCTTGACCCATATAAATAATAACATTCAATTATGAACTCAAACAAACTGCAAACTATTACCAACAACATAACGGTTCAAGTTTTTTACTTAACACAGATCTACCATATGAATTACTTTTCATATACACTACGTGAGTAAATCTGCATACATTGGAAATTTGCAAAGAAACAATACATCTGCTTTATAGTACAAGGCACATAAAATAACACATTTTTACCAGCACATAACACTAAGGCATTCGAAAATACAGTTTACTGCTTATTAACGTGACGTCAGAGGAGTAGCCAAAGAAATCCGTCTTGACCACATATGGCACTTGTTTTGCCGGCGATTATAATTTCGCTGCTATATGTTGTTTTGGCCCTGTAATTACTAATAATTTCTTTTGTTATGTAGATTTAAGTATGTATTTACGTTTCACACAATTTTTGGTTGTATACAATATTTACGTTAATTACTATGCACCTTTTTATCGTTTCTGAACGATGAACTCTACTTATTTTTTATGTGATTTTGATTGTATCTTTTTTATTGATTGATATTTTTGTTCAGTAGTGATATGTATTATAGAATAAGATTTCCACATTCTATTCTTATCAAACTTGCATCGAAAATTGTTCAAATTTAGTAATTATAAGAATTTTCCAATCACCACTCAGATTAAATTCACGCTTGAGAGAGGGCCCATCATTATACGTTTAATGGTAGTTCAGTGCTCAGTGCGTCCTATTTATTATGTATATGGGAGTGGAACATTCAAGAAGACAGTATACAATTTTACAGTGACTAAGTTAAAGTGTTTCTACACAAGGGTATCTCAAGAATCATATCTCACAACCAATCACTCACGTGTCTCAAGCATAAGCTCTCTCTCTCTCGCGACAGTAAAGTTACTTACGTGTCGACAAGCATAATCCTCTCTCTCTCGTGACAGTAAAGTTACTTACCTGTCCTCAAGTGATAAAATAAATCACTAGCTCACTCCATCGCGACAGTAAAAGAAATCTACTGATCGGGAACAAGATTAGCACTGTAAAGTTTATATTCACGGCAAAAGACTTTCTCTCACTACATAAATCTGAGGTGGTTGTTTGTATTTACATCAAAGTTATATTATTTCAATACTCTCAACCAGTGTTGTAAATAAATGTACATAGTCTAAATTTGTTTTTGTTTGTTGGTGAAGTCCAACTGAGTCAGCACCTATCTATTTCTCTTGTTCTGGCAAGAGCCATCTCTATTAGCCGAGGCTAGAACAAAAATTTTTCACCCTTATAGTCTTTTAATAGAGATAACATGCCATACTAAAAATACAGATTATAATTCTGCGCACCCCAAAATTCCGTTATATACCCAACCCAACATTATGGGTATCGGTTGGCTTAGTGGGGCAGTAATGACGTTCTTAGATGCAACATAAAAGTTTATAGGTCCGATTCCTGTTCACATCTTATACATTTTACTTTGAAGATCTTCTATATCATCAGTCTCTCTCTGTCGCTCTTTCTTTTTCCTTAACTTCTCTCCTTTACTGCTGCAATCACGAGCTTACCTACCACACTGAAGATAGATGTAAGGACGCCTATTATGGCTGCACCCTGACGGCATCTTTATACTTATCCATGTGGTAAGCAAGTAATAGCCAACAAAATTTCTTCGAATTTTTGACAATGTTCGATGCTACCTAAGCATACTTCGATGCTGTTCTATAAGCACAACATCAAACTTCAAACCTTACATTATAAGATCCTTTGGAAACCACGTTGAAACTTACTCCACCGACCACCACATGGCGCCACATTCCTAAAATAAATAAAATATTTTATTGACACAGAAATATGACACTGGCAATTGACACCCTAAATGCAAAAAAATTACAATAACAATTGACACACACGGCGCCATCTAACATACAAATAGCAAAATGAAAATTTACACACAGTGCCATCTAGCGGTCCATACATGACCCGCAATAATATAGAAATGGGCCACCCCTATAGTAGCGTTATCAATTAGCGAAATTTTGAAGCCGTGGCGTTCAAAAGAGACAGCCTCCCAAGAAAATTCAAGTATTTCATTTTTTGTTATTCATACTTCACATATTCTTTATATATTAGAAAACATGTTGTTTAAGCAGAGTTGTTATTAAGATGCTGTAGATGTTGCTGTTGGCTTGATATTCCTAGTTTGCTATATACAAGGTGGTAATTTATTACTGACCATAGCTGAATTGAATAGACCGATTCGATCCGATTCAGATGATTTCTTTTGCGCTTTGTATCATTCCATCATATCTTGGATTTGACCAACATAGACTCTGATACGAGTTTTCAAAAACAGAGTTTGGTTATCCAGTTTTATTTTTTTAAATAAATTTATGCTACGCTTAAAATTATAACATGATTAGGTATGTGGATCAGTACACGTTGATGTATTAATGCCTTAAATGATTTTAAAAGGAACCATTAAAATTACAGGATTCAAAATGGGATTTTGTTTATACAAGAGGCATTGCAAAATCCAAGACGGCATAAAAATGCGGTAAATAATAATAAAGTTGGAAATCAACTCAGTGCACTCAAATTTTCGTATACCCATCAAAATTTGGATTACTTTAGGTTTTATCGGCTACAATCGATCAATATATGATCTATTCTTATTAATGTGAAAATTATTCCCTAATTCAACGAATTTGGATCAAATCCAAAATTAGATAGAATGACACAAAGCGCAAAAGAAATTATCTCAATCGGATCAATTCGGTCTATTCAATTCAGTTATGGTTAGTAATAATTATCAAACATCAATCATTTCGTTATCGTAGAAAATCTCGTATATCCAATACATATTAGGGTTACATATTCAGATGCTTTAAGTTAGACGACATTATCTAATTTTATAAAAAGCCTAATGTTTAGCCGAATAGGAAGGATTGTAGGAAATCTTGCATTTAATAAAATACAGATTTTGCTTCTTGACAAATCTACAAACTGATGTTACACAAACACATGTGCCATAAGCAATTTTAGAATGCGTTGAATAATAATCTATATTTTTAATATAAAATATAAACTCAAATCAACTCTTTAACAGGATGTCAGTTGTATTAAAGCATTATAGGCGTGATAAATGTTTCTAGAAGTGTTATAATTTGTGTTGTTTATATAGCAAAATACAATAACTATACTGTTATATAGAAAATCAGACCAATTTTCTTTTAAAGATTTAAAGACTAAAACCTACATCAGGTATTTAAGCCGTATACTCATAGTAATGTTGAAGCATTCAACTGCAAAAGATTACATTTATAATTGCTTGTAATATTATAAAGCTACTAGTATTGTTTTCAATTGTATCAAGTGTGCATTTAGTGATCATGGAAAGTACAATTAATTTATGCAGTGATGTAATAAATATACTTTCAAAAGCTATACCTTTCTTATAAGAAAGTTCCAGTCTAGAAAGAAGCATATGGATCAGGAAAATCAGCAAAAGTATCCAAGACATCAGGAAAATCATACGTCGGAAGCAACTTGTAAGTGTTTGTATTAAGCTTTCTACAAATTTAAGTCATTTAAGAAAATTTCGTCTTAGGTTAAAAAATAATAATTACCAGACTTATACTGGTGGCAATTTGCGAGTTCTTAAGAGAAGTGATAGAATGATTTGGGACCATATAAATTCTGCATTAAACAACCGTATCCGTACAGCATCATTTCTAACATAAGGCACCCAGATGCCACAGAATTTTTTTAACTTTTTAAGAAACGTATAAATAATATATTACAATCTATGAATGTTATTTCATTGTTACTTACAGTAAACACTTGTTTATGCGCTCAATATATCACCACCCAAGAAAATATACAAATTTTTTAATATAAGTTTTTTCATACCAGGAATGAAAAAATTGCTAGTGGCACGGATTTGGTAAAATGGGAACCATCGCTTTATTACCAATAAATACAGAAAAATACATTTTATATACTCAGAATTATCCTAACAGTTCTGTTTGATATTGTTCCATAATTTCTTACAAGTTTTTAAACACCTCACTGTCTGAATGAGTGACAACTCATTTTGACGTTGTTGGTGACAACGTCATCAACTCATGAATGACGTGACAAACTGAACAGTCCGTTAAAAATGCAAACGTGAACCGAATCCAGAAAAGAACGTGTGCCTACCCAGACTTATTACACACGAACCACTCCGGGGTCGAACAATAAAAAAAAAAATTAAAGCGGTAACTCAAGTAAAAGTTAAATACTAGGTGTAACAACTTCCCATGAAGTTAACAGCTGCCCTAACTAAAACTGTTAGTTTGAATATTATAAAGAATTGCTTTATAATAAGCTGACTAAATCACATATCAGATTTTGATAATGCAAAAATAATTTGGTGATGATCTAATATTACAAATTTAGGTGAATATCGTGACATATACTTGAAAACAAATGCTGCCTGATGTATTTGAAAAATTTAGAAGTAAGTGTATAAATATTCATGGCTTATGAATATGCAATGGCTCAATATGCCATCCCATGGCATATTGACAAGTTTGGACTTAGGCTCCCCAAAGATATAGAGCAACTTATATTTGTTGAAAAGGGCATAAGATTGGGTATTCCTATGTGTTATAATAGATACTCCGCGGCAAGCAACAAATATATGAAGAATTTTGACGTTACAAAGCCATATAAATATTTATAGTATTTAGTCTTATAAGTCAATATAAGCCATATTATGTCTTAGTATCTACCTTACGTTAATTTTGATTAGCTAAATAATGTAAACGAAGTAGATATTATTAATGTTCTTAATGATTCCGATACTGATTATGTTCTCGAGGTAGATTTAGAATATCCAATATCATTGAATGACAAACAAAGAGATCTGCCGTTCTGTGCAAATCGTGAACGACCACCAGGTTGTAAATCTGTGAAATTACTGAATGCAGTTAGCAATAAATAAAAATATATTATACATTATCGAAATTTGAAACAAGCATTGCAGAATGGTCTGGTCTTGACTAAAATTCATAAAATATTTCAATTTAGATAAGCACCATGGCTCCAACCATGTATAGACTTGAATACCATATTCCGAGAGCAAGCTAAAACAGATTTTGAGAAAAATTTGTTCAGATGAACAATGCCGTTTTTGGAAAAACAATGGAAAACATTAGAAAACATAGGAATATCGAAATCGTCAAAAAATTGGAATACCGTTATGGTGCTAATAATCTAATATCGAGCCCATTATTCTATAGCAATAAAATATTTGATGAAACTTTGGTGGTCATAGAGCTAAATAAATCATATATAGTGTTTTTATAGGCACCGGAAACAAACCGGTTTTTATAGAAATGTGTACTCTAGACAAATCTAAAACTCTTATGTATTACTTTTATTACAATTTTATATTGAAAGAAATTTCACCAAATGGAAATTGCAAATTAATGCACATGGATACAGACTGCTTTATATATGAAATCATATCTGATGATGCATATTTAGATATTATTAAAACGCATAAATAAAAATTCGATATAAGTAACTATGCTATAAGTAATCAATACGGTATACCATTAAAAAATAAAAAAGGTTTGAAATTGTTTAATGATGAGGCAGTATACATCTAAAGTGTATACTTATAAAATAGATAGCTTGAATAAATGTACAAAAAAAATTAAAATAATTTCATTAAAAAAATGAAATACAACATTGTGAAACATGAAATAAATTATAATGATTACTATGAACGTGTAATGTCAGCCAAAGATACAGTTATAAAACTTCGTTCATACCTTTTTATAATCAGGATTTATTTAGTGTAGAGGAAGTTAAACTAGCTTTTAATTCATTTGATGGTAAACGTTATTTACATGAAAACAGTACTGACACGTTTCCTTGGGGTCACTATAAAATTCTATCTAATTAACGACAATAGTAATGATATGTATATAATTTGTATCTCAAATGTATGCTAGTGTTGTGTGTAGTCTAACTAAACAGCTATAAATTTATTCTTTTGTAGCAGAATACTTTGAAATAATTAGAAATATATTTTAGAAATAGGTATACAATATGTACGTATAGACTTTCTCATTTTATTTTTATACTTAAAATTACTTATGTTTAAGAAACCACTTGTATGTTTTAAATAAATGAGAATTATGATGTGTCTGTGTTGTTTGTTATACTTAAAAACGCTATACAATGTATGCCACCAACTAAGCTGACATTTTCAAGTTCAAACAAATTCATGCCTGTTGATAGACGAAGGTAAGCAGGTAGGTAGGTATAACTTAACATAACTAATTCCGTAATATAATTTTAATTTTTATCATAAACTGATATAAAATATAATAAAGACAAAAACATTCAAATATGTTTTAAAATAATTTCTTCACATATGGTGCAGCTAATCGTATTTGTATGAAGAGGATTATCAATTACTTCACAATCATCACTATTTTCACCTGTACGATGACGCCAACAAGTCTTTAAATATTCTGATAGAATTTCTTCTAGTGGCTCTAATTCATTACTCAATATATATATATATATATATATGTATCGTAAAGCCTGTCTACCATTTCTGGTGTAGGCTTTTTAGTTTTTATCTTTTTTTTTTTTATTTGTCTAGGCTTATACGTTTTCGCTTCGCGTCACTGCGTCGCAAAACTTTCTCCATCCTGTTGTTTGCCATCCTACTAGCTTCACTCATCGTTATTCTTCTTCTTTGCAATATCTTTTCTATTATGTCATTCCAGGTAGTTTCAGGTCTTCCCCTTTTTCTTTTCTGTCCAGGTCTAGCTTCCCATACTCTTCTCACTTGTCTTTCTTGTCCCATTCTTTTCAAGTGACCCCACCATCCCAACTGCCTCTTCTCTATGTAATCGTGTATCGCCTCCATTCCCAGTTCTTTTCTTATTTCTTCATTCCTGATTCTTTCTCTCTTTGTCACTCCCTTTACTCTCCTCATGTATTTCATTTCAACTGCTTGAACTTTACTTATTTCCTTTTTATCTGTTATCCATATCTCACATCCACATGTCAGTATTGGTCTTATTATTGTTTTATATACGTTTATTTTTATTTTCCCTGTTATTTCTTTTTTCCCCACAATCGTATTGCTGATACTGTAAAACACTTTCATTGCTTTTTCTACCCGACTGTTAATTTCTTCTTCTTGCTTTCCTGAACTAGATATTTCCATTTCGTCACTTGCTCCAATTTTACCTTATCTACCATGATTTTTATCTCCTGTTGTTCCCCAATTACCATTACTTTTGTTTTCTCTTTACACATCTCCATTCCGTTCTCTCTAAGTGCTTCATTCCATTTATTTATGCTTGTCTGCAGCTCTTTTTCGTTAGATGCTATCACCATTATATCGTCTGCAAATGCTCCAATCTTTATTTCAACGCTCTCCATATAATTCCATCCCACTTCAAGTCCTCTAGTTCTTTCTTTCGCTTTTTTTTATTATTTTGCCTCTCCCTATATTGTCTGACAGCAGCTCTTCAAATTATTGCTTCCATCTTTCCATTATTTCATCTTCTTGCTTTAATAGTTCTCCTTTTTTGTTATTTATATATACTGTTGGTCTTTCCTTTTCTTGTTGTTTTTAGTCTACTATAGAATATTTTTATCCCCTCTGCAGCTTCGTTTACTAATTTATTGCCGAATTCTGCCCATTCATTTCTTTTCGCCTCTAATACTAATTACTTCACTATTTTCCTTCCTTTCTTGTAACACTGATACGTTTCTCTAGTTTTTTTTTGTAGATATTCCTTCCATTTTTTCTTTTATAATCTCACTTTTCCCTTGATCTCTTTTGTCCACCATGCCGTTTGTTTTATTTTCTTATTTCTTTTTCCACACACTTCCGAGCTTGTTTGTAGTATCATCTGTTTGAATTCCTCCCAACTCTCTTCCAAACTTAATGTCTTCCATTTCTCATTTCTGCTCTCAATCATCCTCTTCATTTTTTCGCTATATTGCTTTGCCACCTCTCCGTCTTTTAGTCTATACGCTTTTATTTTCTCATATTTTATCTTATCTTCTTTTCTCTCTCTGTTGTCTGATTTTATCGGTGTCTTTATTTGTGATATTACCATATAATGATCACTTCCCACTTCCGGTCCTCTTGACACTTTTACATCTACTATGTTCTTTCTATTTTCGTTTTCTGCTACTATGTGTTTTCCATCCCTGTATCTTTTTTCATCATTTTCTTTTTTTTGTCGTTTTGCTCCTATCTTGGTTTATTGTACCTCCCACTATCAATTCGGATAGTTTTGTTTCTAATTTGTTCATTCTGTTTTTGAATTGTTTCTCTATTTGTTCCAGCCTTTGCTCTATTTTATCTTTTTTTTCTGGTTTTTGTTTTTTCTCTGCATTCGCCATGTTTTCATATACTGTGGCGGTCATTTTAACTAATATTTTTTCTGTATTCTCTATACTTTTTTCCATTTCTTCTCGAGTTTGTCCTTCTTCTCTTTTATTCCCCTCTTTAAATACCCTAATTTCCGTTTGTATCAGTTTGATTTGATTCATTAACTCATCTGATACTCCACTTAATTTTTTCTTACTATCTTCGCTTTCTTCTTTCCACTGAGAAATATCTTTCTGTCTTAATTTTATTCTTTTTTCCATGCTGTCTTCAACCTCGCTCATCACTACTCCTCTATATGATTTGTTTGCTTTTTCTTGCTCCTCATATTCCTCATCTTCCTCCGTTGAAGTTTTTCTTTTTCTATTCTCCACTTTTTCCACTGGTGGAGTTCTTTTGATTTCAGTCGCCACTTTGAATGGGTTTTTAGCCTCCATTCTTGCAAGGTCAATCCTATTTCTATCTATAATTCTAAAATAATATTAAATATTTATCTCAGTATAAAATACAAATAAAAGTTGTTTTTGTTTCTTATCTCGATACCACCGTTGCTGCTTATCAAGTCTGCTTGTTATTTGGAAATTGCCCCCGCTTCATCCGCTCGGAAGGGCACTTTCCGAGTACGCTTATCTCTACTTATCTAAATTTCTTCCTTCTCTCGTGTTCTGTTTTTAGTTAATATCTTTATTAAACTTATAAAAAATAGAAAAAATTACTTTATTGATATATTATTCTTAAACCACTAAACAATCAATACTCTGCCTATCTGTGTATCGACTTTTCGATTTCAGCACAAACAAACATCCGACCACGTTCACTCTCCGATATGGACTCTCTATTTATTATTAAGTTTTTTAATTGAATACAATGAGAAATGGTTTCTGATTGCCAAATTTCTTTGTATCTATTTGTTTTTAAAAATTCTCTTTAGATAAAAGTGAATTAAACAATCTATAGAACAGTGAATTGAAAGTAGCAACTGAAAGACGACAATTTATAAGCCGGTGTATTTATAAAAGAAACAACTTATTAGAATATTTAGGCCTTATTAGAATATTTATCTTGTGTATTTTTGGTAAACCATACAATAAATGCGTCATTGTATTTATGCAAATCAATTGTTCTTTTTTATTATTAAATTATTCTAGAGTAACTAATTTTAATTTTCTAAGTTGTCAATTTGAATTATGTTTCATAAATATTTCTTTTTATACTTATATTTCTATCTGATTATGGTTTATACTGAAACACGTGTTATGTTATGATTCTTTATATGTATACTGATTTACATACATATTTTATAATTTTTTGAGACGTAGATTGGAGAATATTTTATACCAATTATTATACAAAATAACGTCTCTTTGAGAAAAATGGATCTTGAATTTAAATTTTATTGGTGGATTCAAATTGCCGAAACTATCGAAGTAATTGATAGTATTATCCTGCTTTTTATACGTCACCCAATAACTACTAGTATTGGCGTTCAAATCTAAGTTAACATTACCACTTTCATTATAACGTATATATTTGGGTAATGTATCACCCATAAAGACACCTCTAAAATATGGCAATATCAGTTTATTTACACAATTTAATATTTCGTAATCATAAAGAGCTCTGTAAGGCAGATTCAGTGAATTTTTTATTTAAGTACAATCTATATC
Source organism: Platypus cylindrus (assembly GCA_949748235.1). Lineage (NCBI taxonomy): Eukaryota > Metazoa > Arthropoda > Insecta > Coleoptera > Curculionidae > Platypus > Platypus cylindrus. The sequence continues at coordinate 11,356,912 of OX456492.1, read as the reverse complement.
ATCTAGAATATTTATACAAAAGCAACCCTGAATGTTTCTTGCCAATTTCCACATTGTTGCCATTTTTCCTATTTATTTTCTTTTTCATATCAGTAGATATACAATAGCAGAACTAGACCATGGATTTAAAATTTCGCCACTAGATGGAGCTACAATTGCAGGGACCTCATTTTTATGTCATTGAGTTTCATGTGTTGTCCACTAGATGGCGCTCTGTGTAAATTTTCGTTTTTCTATTTTTATGTTAGATGGCGCTGTATGTGTCATTTGTGGTTGTCATATTTTTGCATTTTGTGTGTCAATTATCAGTGTCATAGTTTTTTGTCTATGAAATGTCATATTTACTATTGGAATGTGGCGCCATGTTGTGGTTGGTAGATTAAGTTTCAACACGGTTTCGAAAGTATTTTTAATGTAATGTTCGAAGTTTGATGTTGTGTGGATAGATGTCGGTAGCATCGAATATTGTCAACAATTCGAAAAAAAAGGTGATGGCTATTCACGCTTACCACATGGATAAGAAAAAAGATGCCGTCGGGCTGCAGTCAAAATAGTCAAAAACTAAAAAAATTGAAATCCACTTGTGCGTTCAATTTAAACTGCAATATTTATATAGTCACTTTATTATGGTACGAATTATTCGTTCAGTAATAGCTGCTTTCATTCGGGAATATGCTGAATAGTGATTAATTTTGTATTGTTTAAGCAGATTTTGAAAATATCGGTTGTAGAATTTTTTGCCTTGATCAGTCTGTAAATTTTTAGGGTTGGGTCAATAATTGACGCAATATCATTACCATGAGAAGTATTACCTGCTTGCTGCGATGCGTATAACAATCGTAATCTATCGACTAATTCATTAACATTATCCCAATAAACATATTCTTTTGGCTGGAAAATTATAAACCATATTATAGTCTCCACCTTGGTTTATCAACAATGGGCAAATAATTTATTTTTTTATTTATAAGTTTCATAAAGATATTTCCTAAAAACAGAACAAGGAAGAAGGAAGAAATTTAGGTAAGTATAGGAAAGTGCCCTTCCGAGCGGAGGAAGCGGGGGCAATTTTCCAAATAACACGCAAACCTGATGAGCAGGAACGGTGTTATCGAGATAAGGAAAAAGGTCAACTTTTAGTTGTATTTATTCTGATATAAATATTTAACATTACAGCATAGAATTAAGATTGATTTAGCGAGAATGGAGGCTAAAACCCATTCGAAGTGGCGGCTAAAATCCAAAGAACTTCACCAGTGGAAAAAAACCTCAACGGAGGAAGATGAGGAATATGAGGAGCAAAGAAATCATATAGAAGAGTAGTGATGAGCGACGTTGAGGATAGCATGGAAAAAAGAATAAAACTAAGACAGACACACTTTCCTCTAAAAGGAAAAAAGATAAAGACTAACAAGCCTACACCAGAAATGGTAGACAGGCTTTATATATATATATATATGTAAAGTCTCTTGTTATCTATATATAGTTCTCTACTTATTATTAGTTAGGACAGTAGTCTCTTGTTATCTATATATAGTTCTCTACTTATTATTAGTTAGGACAGTAGTTTTTTCAAATTCAATTTTATTAGGGCCCAAGGTCCATGTATTAGTAATAGCGTTATATCTTGGAGGATGAGTAATGTCAATATTAGAACAATGCTGAAAATAGTCCTTTATAGGTGCTTGGAAAACTTGGGGATATTCATCCCATTGAGATGCATCTGCATTAGTAATTATAATATCGCCTTTATCTTCTTCATTCTCCTCTTCGTCGCCCCCTTCTTCTAGTACCTCATCTATCTTGTCAATTTGATCTACTTCAGATATCTTTTGTCCTTCATTTTTCTTCACATTGTTCATTGTCTTTCCATTTATTTCAGAAGCTTCACTTTTAACAACCACATTGTCTGCTGCTGATTTTTTTAACTGATCAGTAATAGATGTAAATATTCGGTTCAATGTACCATCTTCATTAGAACGTTTCAAGTTTAAGGCTAAATATATTTTTCGAAAATCATTAGCTAATTCTAAAGTTTTTCTTTTGCGTGCATTTTCCGACATATCTAAAAGCTTCATAATTATAGAAATTACTGTTTTTTGGAAATAAAATTATTCATGAACCTTTATATACATATCAAAACCACATCGATATCGACCGTCATTTAATTCGAATTCTTTTACAATTACTAATGGCTTAAATTTATTACTATCCAGTAATAAATGTAGTTTAGTAATATGAACTCTATTGGCTACAGAGGTGCTGGTGTATTAAATTCAGTAATTGATACACTTCCCATTGAGGCTCATCTCCCTCATTATCTATATTACGAATCCAGATGCGCATGGCTCGTAATGATTCTGGGATCAACCCATTTAATGCAGCTTGCAAGCAGAACGACCTCGCATTCGACGCAAGTTCTGCATTATCCGATAGAGATACAGCGGACAAAGAATTAGAAGATCATGCTTGGGAACGAGTGAAATCAAAAGATTCCAGTTTTGGTGGACAGGTTGCATTTTGGCTAGTTTTAAATACCATGAAAGCTAAAAAAAAATGAGAATGGGGCTTTCATTCAAAACACACGTTATCGATCCTACATCGAAAGCTTTAAGAAAATATAAGAGTCATAGAAATTTACGAAAATCAAGCTTAGAAAGATTAAAAGCAGCCCGATTGGCTATTAAAATTTTATTTTTTCGGCAGGGGGCCGAAAAAATATCTGTTTGCCACGCGTTATTCCATTTGAGCATAAATCTGGAGGATTTTTACCAATGTTGCCTATTTTATCTGCCTTGGGAGCAATGGGGGAACTAGCTGGTGAAGCGTCTACTGTAGCTAAAAATATAATAGATATAAAAAAAAAGTAAATGGGAATAATGGCAACAATGTTGAAATTGGCAAGAAAGGTTCAGGATTGTTTTTACGTAAAAATTCTAGAGGATATGGAATATACTTAAAAAAAAAATCACTGAATCTACCTGACAGAGCTCTTTATGATTATGAAATATTACATTGTATAAATAAACTGAAATTGCCATATTTTAGAAGTGCCTTTATGAGTGATACATTACCCAAATATATACGTTATAATGAAAGTGGTATTGCTCATTTAGATTTGAACGCCAATACTAGCAGTTATTGGGTGGCGTATAAAAAGCAAGGTAATAATACTATCAATTATTTCTATAGTTTCGGCATGTTCAAACCACCAATAGAACTTGAAAAATATTTCGGCGAATCAAGTAACATAATCTACAATAGAAGTCGATACCAAAAATGTGTGGTCACTTACTTATTGAGTTTCTATATAATAGCAAGCCATAGTACAGTCTAGTGTTAGTTATGTCGATAATTTTCACATTAAAGGATCGTAAATCGACACTATCCATAGATTTTCCCAATCAGATCCAGCTAGATACAAATTTTCTATACGGACTGGCCTTAATAGGTTTCTTTTCCTACAACACTATACCGAACGTTGAAGAAAATAATAAGTTTCACTATATAGATAAAAATAAACAAGTCAGTTCAATTAATCTACCTGCTGGAGTATATGGGATTACAGATATTAATAATTATCTGTAGAAGAAATTGATACCCTTTAAGGTGAATTAAAATGAAAAAGAGAAAGATATTTTTTTTAGGACCAAATAATAATACTTTAAAGTGTGAAATTTTTCATCGTGATTTTGATACGGTCTTTAATACATTCACTAACAGAAGTAAGTACTCACTAACAGAACTACTAGGATTTTCATTAAAGGTATTGCAAGCTGGAATAATTCATTCATCTGATCATCCTGTGAATATTGTAAAAGTTGGGGGTTAAACTGTTCAAATTGAACACAACTTTTTTGAAATCGATAGCATATGGCATCTAATCAAATTTTAAAGCTATATATATCTCCATTGAATGATAATTCTATAACACATATGGAATATCGAACATATCTTCCCTATATTAAATGATTTTCTAACAGTGATGTAATTGAAATAACAATAAATAGAAATGATGTTTGACTGTTAATGGCCGAATCTGCTTTGGTAATTAAAAAAAAATTGAAAAAGACAAAAAGGGATGGAACTGTGTGTCTAGTTAATAATGCAGGACCATTTTTATTTGATTCAGTAACGTATGAATTGAATGGTGTAGAAGTGGAGCATGTTAAAGATCCGGGAATTGTTAGTCTTATTCGTGGATTCTTGTGTTATACTGAAGAAGATGCAAAACATTTAATTATAGGAACTTGGAACTTTCCAAATAATTTATCAACATGTACAAAAGAAGAAATCTTTATGCGAATACCATTATCTCATTTACTTGATTATGCGATTATAAAATAATGATGTGTGGAAAACATTATTTACCTTTAGTACGTTCTCGTAATCATAACAATTCAAACAACTTTTTTGTGTAAGTAATTGTGACACTATTACAATTGATGGCTCAAGAGAGGATAAGTCTATGAAATCTTCAACAGTTGACGTTAAGCTCGAAATAGAGTCACATCAAAGTTTTGCTTCCGACACTAAAGCATACTGTATCATTATTCACGATTGTGTGATAGAATATTTACCTCTCAGTGAAATAGTTAGAAAAATTAATTAGTCATGAAAATTGCTATTGTTGACATGCAAGGCTTTGTCTTAAATAATTATGATGGTGAACGAGCATTCCATGTTAAAGAAATCACTATTATGCATGGATCGCAGTATAGTCACTATGTATTTCAAGAGTCTAACCCTTACTTAGCATTAACCATTTCTGAAAAGAAAGATGTAAATTATGCAATTCATATTGTTCATGGACTTTTGTATGGATCAGGGCATATAAGTTACAATGATATACATATAATAATAAGGAAATTATATGATTTGATATAGTGTATGTTAAGTAGTAGTGTAGTTGTGTAATTAATAATAAGAATTCCACAGATTAGAGACCAAAATTAATTAAATCGTGGGCGGATGACCAAGATAAGGATGGATAAATTTACAACAAGAATGTTCATGGTTGGAAATATGGCGGTGAAGTGGAAAAAATTCAGTCAACAATTTAAAATTTATTCAATTGCATCAGAATTGAATGAGAAAGATGAAAAAATACAATGTGCTCAATTACTCTACTTAGTGGGAGTAGCTGCAATAAATATATTCAATACTTTTACGTTCGACAATGAAACTGAAAAAGATAAGATAGAAATAGTATTGACAAAATTCCAAAATTATTTTGTACCGAAAAGATATTTAACCTATGGACGTTAGAAATTCTTACATTTAAACAAACGGATGAAACCATTGAACAGTTAGCAACAGAACTGAAAAACATATCAGTGAGTTGGAAATTTTGTAATTTAAAGAACGAATTGGTCAAAACTATGTTGATTACTGGAATGCTGGATCATGCAACCAGAGAAAAGTTGCTTCAAAAAATGACGTATCCTTTGACAAAGCAATTGAATGCTGTATTTTAACCGAAAATGCAAGAAAACAATAGAGAGAAATGCAGAATATTAATCAAGCGACAAATTACACTGATGATTCAATAGATGCAATCAAAAAGAAGACTGAAAAAAGAACCACACAAGGTAACAAACATAGAGATAAATTGATAAATAAAAATAGTTACAAGAATGATAATTAAAAAAAAATTCATTATTTTAATAGGTGCGCAACAACTCATAATATTAATAAATGTCCTGCGTACAATAAAAAATGCTAAAAATGTAATAAGTTAAATCATTATGCGAAATGTTGCAAAAGTAAATTGATTAATGAAATTAGTACGAAAATAAATTATGTAGTTGTTGATGACATCGAAGGCAACAATAAAAATTCATGTTATTGGTATGTGAATGTTGGTCACAAACATAAAAATATATGTAGGTTTGAAAATCTTAAATTTAAAATTGATACGGGTGCTAGTGCAAATTTAGTCTCTTTAAGTCAGTTGCGAAAATGTAAATTTAATCTGAAAATGATAGAGACAACTAAAGATAGACTATTAACTTATACAAAGAAGGAAATTCCAATGATGCGTAAATGTAAATTAAATGTTATATAATGTAATGCGGGGAATGAATTATTGTTTTATGTGATAAGAAACACTTATGAGTCTCTCTTAGGTTTACAGACTTGTAAAGAATTTAACATGATAAAGATTAATCATGAAACTGATAGTGTTGAATTGAATAAACTAAGTAAAACTGAATATGACAATTATGTAATGCAATATCAAGGTTTATTTGAAGGAATTGGCAAAATAAAAAAGTTATGGCACATAAAAATTGAAAATAATATTAAGCCTGTTGTTAATCCGATTAGAAAGATTTTATTTGCGCTTGAAAAAAAATTTAAATGATGTTTGAAAGACATTTAAATGAAAAGAATTATTTCAAACGTAAATGATATTATTGAATGGCTAAATTCTTTTGTTATCGTTCATAAAATGACTGGCTCTTTAAACATCTGTTTAGACCCGCGTGATTTAAATAAGGTAATAAAAAATCAAACATATAAATTTGTCTATTGAAGAGATTAGTTCAGAATTATCCAATGCTAGAATATTTTCGACCTTGGAAGCTTCGAATGGTTTTTGGAGTTACCTCTTGATAAAGAATCGAGTAAATTGTGTTCATTTGGTACGCCATACGGTCGATATAAATTTTGTATATTACCCTTCGGTATAAAGATAGGTAGGAAAGTATTTCAGCAATACTTTAAAAAAATTTTTGACATGCCAGGTATAAAAATATATATAGATGATATTTTAACATAGGCGGCTACAAAAAAAGCACCTTTTTGCACATTTTGCTGCATTGAGGGAACTAATAAAAAATAAAAATTTATTAGGATGGAATAAACCGCAATAAGAAGCTTTTATAAATTTAAAAAAATAAAGTTTTTAAGTATATATAACAATTTCGGTTCATGCTTCAAAAAATGGTTTAGGTGCAGTTCTGATGCATAAAAAAAACCATGTGCGTGTTGACCATACTCGCCCCTTCGTCGACAAGCAGTTCGACTGAATTCTAGTTTAAACCTACAGATTTTAAGATACTGAAAAATACATTGGTTGAAATCTTGTCACAACTATACCTACCATGTTTGATTCTACTATGCACTAGCGGTATTACTGGTTAACCAATTTGCCGTGCTCATATCAGTTTTCAATGCCATGTTTTGGTTTTGACTTATGAGATCGTGCTGAGTCACGTTATGAGGGGGTGGATTATGGATGGAAGACGTATGCTCATCAACCGGGGAGAGAATCTACGACCGGAGTGATTCCGTCACTGCCTGGGAAGAGACTGATTAGGCGTGCTATAAGCCAAAGACGAGGAGAGTCGGACTTCCGTTTAATCAGGACAAGATCGCCGACGGTTGGAGCTTGAACAACTGACGATCATTTCGGGCGTTTCATCAGGCAATTGAGATTGTGCAATTTTTTCTAAAAACATTGGGTTAACATTTTGAGTGATTCTTGACGCTTGCGTTGGTAAGAACTTTGAGGTTTAAGTGTGCCCACATCCAGAAAGTGTGACATTGGCTCGCCAGTTAGTAAGTGAGCGGCAATCAGTGGGGTGAGAGGACCGGTAAATGATAATGGAGTGAGTGGTCGGGAATTCACTATTGATTCAAAGGTACATAATGCGGACTGACATTCTTAGATTGTTAATGCTGGACCATTGAAACTTTGGATAAGATGTCGTTTGACAGATTTGACACCTGATTCCCAATGATGAGATAAATTTCCATTCTATGAATGAGTCTGCCAAGAATGTCTTTAAATCAGGAAACTGGATGGTCGAGTAAACGTGAGATTGAAATTTTTTCATGGAAGACTTGCACCCGACAAAATTCCTGCAGTTGTCGCTAAAAATTGTGTCGCACTTCCCCCGGCGGGCAATGAATCGGTGCAGTCCGAGGATGAGTGACTCTACGAACAAGCTCATCATCATCGCTAAACGTAGTGCTTTGGTAGTGTAACACACCACAACGGCTATATAACCTTTTACCATGACGTGAACTCTACCTTGAGTGGGTCGTAAGAGGATGGGTCCGGCAAAGTCAATTTCTATGATCGAAAATGGTTTAGACTGGGTGAGTCGGTACAAAGGTAATTGGCCCATTGGATGTTCATACATTTTAGGATTCTAGCGAGATCAGCTTGTACATTGCTTTATGATTCGTTTCACCGATTTCCTTAGGCAAAGTATCCAGAATTTCTGCCTGATTTGTATACAAATCAAGTTGAATCCGCCATGGAATGACGCCAAGTGAGTGTGACGAATAATTAAGTCACTGAGTTGACCTTTTGATTGCACAATAGGCGTGGCATTGAAAACTACCTCTGGTTGATTTTCTAATCTACCTCCGACTCGTAACAGCCCAAGTGAATCGAAGAAAGGCTACAATAAATTTAGTGGGCTGGATTTTGGCAACGATTGGCCAGCCATGAGGCGATTGACTTTGTCTGAAAATGATTCGACTTGCGCATGACGAATAGAAACAGTGAGGGCTCGTTGAGTCTCGGCCAAGCTCAATTCTATGGACGTATAGAAACATTTTCCTTTATCAGCAACGCGGAGAACATAGGACAGTATATGTAGCAAAGAAGTGAACGAGGAGAATTTCTGGAAGATGGACAGCCAAAACGGGTTGGGATTCTGCAGGAAATTGATCTGAATACGGTTTGGGACTTCCTTCTCAGTTATATAAAATTCTGTGATTGGTGACGTGGGGCAAGATAGATTACGAAGGAATATCGGGCCATCCCACCACATTGTAGATTCAAAAAATTTTGCTGATGTTGATTCTCTGGAAGCCACATTAGCAGGATTGCCTATAGATTTGACATATTGCCGTTGGGTGTCTGGACATAGTGTTTGAACATTACCTATTCGATTGGCCACGAATGTGGACCAGCGGCTTGGGATAGAGCGGATTTATGCTAAAACACATGTGGAATCGGGCCATACGGTAATTGACACTCCTGGAAACTAATGTCTGGTGGAATTAATCAATCTCGAGAGCATAAGCGCCGCGCATAGTGCCAGGCGTGGAATGGATAACTGCCGAAAAGGCGCCAGTTTGGTTTTGGATATCACGGGGCTAGATTTATTTGCTACATCATTGCTTTGGAACAGTCGGGGTACCGCCAGATCAATCTCCGCTACTGAATATAGCAAGGTAGATTGATTAGATGCCCACTTTCTTAAAGAAAAACAAGCCTTCAATGGCTCAGATTTAATGGAAACGAGTTCAATTTCTTCTACACTAAATAAATCATGATTACAAGAAGGTATGGACGCCGTTTTATAACTGTTCCTTTGGCTGACACAAAACCTCCATAGTAATCATTATAATCTATTTCATCTTTCAGGTTGTTGTATTTCATTCCCTTAAATTTTTTTTATAAATTTATTCAAGTTATCTATTTTATAAGTATACATTTTAGATCGTAATCGTATAAAAATGAAATTTAAATCCCCTCCATTAAATCCGCAGCAGAGCACATTACTCTGGTGCTTCCAGTGAAATCGTTTTAATGTGTCCTCTACCCCACCTTTTACAGCTAGGTATCTAGAAGTCACGAGACAACTTTGCTATTTCGGTCGAATCGGGCCCTTCTTATATCCAAGATTGTTTATAAAAATCAAGGGTCAGGGTGGGAGATTTACATTATTAGATTGCTATACCTTAGTGTGGTGCTGGCTGCAAAACCCTAGGCTGAAAACAACTTTATTTATAAAAAAACATTTTATTTACTCTTACTATCAACTCTAGTGAAGTTGTCTTTACTTTTACAGTCCAAATGACCTAAGGTAATTATCCTGAATAGCACCTATACTTTTCCTGTATGGATTAGCCCGTATACAATAACAATTTACCGGTAAAAATTTTACAAATAACAGCCTTTTATTTAGGGCGTCGCCAAGTCGCCACATAAAATAAAAAAATAATAATTAATAATCACGGTATCATGCCAGTTTTTCAACTATTCCTAATTAAGTTAAATGTAATGTTACAGTTAATTCACAAACTAAATTTGTGAATTTATACTATATTATACTTATTTATATTATACTTTGTTTATTTATTACCAAATGTTAACGTTGTATCGTTATCAAAACTGCAATAATAACAATTGCCAAAACGAAAAACAACAAGAGAGCACATCTCCTGCGATAGGTATTCCCCCAGGTCGAACGAAGTTTTTCTCCTATTCGAAAACCAAATTTTTTGTAACTTCGTTACAAGGTTATTGGCATCTACATACAATAAATATTTAGATGGCTTTGTACCGTCAAAATTCTTCACATATTGTTCTTAGCCGCGGAGTATCTATTAGATCATATAGAAATACCCCCTCTTATGCCTTTTTCAATAAATAAAAGTTTATCTACATCTTTGAGAAGCTCAAGTCTACACCTTGTTATTTTCAGCATACAATCTCAAGCATATCCAGGTAGCGTACGGTAGAAAGCCGGCTCTAAGCCATAAATATTTATAAACTTACTGCTAAAGTAAGTTTTCCATACTTTTTATATATTTTATATATATAATGGCTGGCTGGTATATTTTCCAATATATCAACCAGCAAGAGAACATTTGTTTTCAAGTATATGTAACCTAAATGTAAGTATATTCGCCTAAATTTTTAATATTAACTCTTTTCCGAATTACTTTTGCCAGATCAAAATCGGCCTCACTAATATGTGATTTAGTCAGCTTATTATAAAGCAATTCCTAAGCTAGTAGTTCCGATTCATTCAGTTTACTTAAATTATCTACATAATCATAACAAAAAACAACTTTTCTAGATAGCAGTTTAAAAGATTACTCATATAATTTACGGAATTAATGTTTTAGAATATTTAATTCAGACAGTGAGGTGGGTAAAAATTTGTTAGAATCTATGAAACAGTATCGAACAGAACTGTTAACTGTAATGGTTTTCATTTTACATATTTCTTGAACTAGGAAATGACTATCATAATTTGAAAGGTTATGGCAAATTATTGGTACTACAAATAATATTTTAAAATTTAAGTTACAGACTGCATGGCCTAAACCACGTATATGGCTATTATAATTATTATGACCTTTGACAATTTTATCAATAATAAAAAACAGTTTCTCACAAATGTAACAATTTTTTGCTGTTTCGAAATCTAGTTCACTAGACATAGGCGCAGATGATTTAATCTTTTGTTCAATCTTGTTTGTTAATATCTCTAATTGATTTAGTATCCATCCTACACAATTTTCTTGTCGATAAAAATCGTAGTAGCAAATTAATTGATCATAATCATATTTTATATTATAGTTTACACTAAATGGCGTATGCTGTTGATAATAACTTTAACTTTTATTCTGTGAAATATCTATTTTCTTTAAGACACATTCAAAATCTAAACAAATTACGAAGGGTGCTTTTTGCTTATAAGCAATATTTTTGAACTCAACGTAATCATAACTTTTAAAGGATATTTTACAGAATTTTAATTGTTCGCGTAAAACGAGATGATTGTTTAGTTTTTTCTAAGCTAGAAAATAATTATGGCACGTATTGCAACAAAAATTTTACGTTTATTAATCGTTACGTTACGATTTGATACGTTTTGATATGAGTCTAGACATATTATTTGCAAAGCAATAGTGATACTTAAGCTTCTCATTTTTCCCGTTATCATTGGGTAACAGAAAGTAATAATTTATTTTAAAATAATATTTATTTTACATGTAAAATAAATACACATGTTTTTCTAATTTCGTGCTTGTTATTCGACAAGGTACTGTTATATAATTTTTTTGCTTTTCATTGTTTTCATGTAACTCTATCGCATAAACATTTACTGAAATGTTATTAAGTTTTTCTTATATACTTATTTGGCCTACTGAAATTGGTAATTGTAAGCTATCTGTTTTTATCAAATTTAAATAATGTGGATACGATGAAATTCTATCCTAGCGACTTGTAGCGGGATAAAGTTCTGCAATAACGCTCTGATAAAAACATGAATTATCATGGTTCCTTATGTTAATACAGGACTTTTTATTAGAAATTTCTTTAGGTAATTGAATATGGAATGAAGCAGCAGGACCGAGTTCATATTTATTTATATTAATTGGCAAATTAACTATTGCCTTCAGTGCCCACCTGATGTTCTGGATGAAGTTCCAGAACTATCAAGTTCTGGAAATTCTTCCATTTTATTTACTATTTTGTCAATGACGTTATTTTGCAACCAGTTTACTAAATCCGTGCCACTATCAATTCTTTTATTTCTGGTATGAAAATATTTATATTCAACAATTTATATATTTTCTTTGGTGGTGATATATAGAGCGCATAAACAGGTATTTACTTTAAGTATATCCATTGATTTTTATATATTAATTATACGTCTCTTAAAAAGTTCAAAAGAATATTTTAAAAATTCTGTGGTACCTGTGTGCCTTATGTTATAAATGATGCATGTTCGGTTACGGTTGTTGAATTCCGAATTTATATAGTCCCATATTATTCTATCACTTCCCTTAGAACCTCGCAAATTACCACCAGTATGAGTCTGGCAATTACTATTTTTTAACATAAGAGGAAATCTCCTTAAATGACTTAAATTTATAGAAAGCTTAATACAAACACTTACAGGTTGCTTCTCACACATGATTTTCATCACGTCTCGGATACTTTTGTTGATTTTCCTGATACATATGCTTCTTTTTAGACTGGAACTTTCTTGTAACAAAGGTACAATTTCAGAGATTATATATACTTTATCACTGCTTAAATTAATTGCACTTTCCATGATTCCTATATGCACACTTATACAATTGAAAACACTACTAGTAAATTTAGAATACTACAGGCAATTATAAATTTAATTACATCTAATTGCAAGACTGACTCTGGAGTCTATAACGATTCAACAAACAACAACTCAACTCGATTACTTTTAAAATCAAACACCCAGAGCCTCAGTCTCACATATAACAACATAGTTAAAAAATGTATATAGCACCTGTCATGATATAAAATGCCTATAACAAGACTTAAAAATAAAAAAAATTTATACGTTTAACTTTGCATTGTCTTTAATAGTTTAATGTGTTGATTTTAAATAATCGACATAGTTTAGCACACATTACGTGCATGTATTAGACTATGTTAGTTTCGCAAAAAAAATTATTAATATTAATTGTAAGTATTTTAACCGCACATATATATAATAATCTTTAGTTTTAGCATTACCCGTGTAAATTAATTTTCAGTCCTTCTGTTAGAGCCACAAACTGGTTCCGAAATATTGACTAACCAATTAATTTAATAAAAAAGTCAAACTTCAGTGTTTATTTAAGACCGAAATTCCCGATAATAAATTGATGAATAATCAAAAACCGGTTTTTTGCCACGTGGGTAGGGAAAATGGCCCGCTCAATAACTCAATCGTCGAGAGGAGCATGATCTTCGAGAACTCGATCACTAGAGGAAAAAGATAGCCGTTCGACGACTCGATTGGCGATAGAAAAAGATTATGTCAACCAAAGCGTTTCCGCCCTGTAATAGCGGAAATTTGCACAGAGCTTATATCCCTTCTCAGGTGAGTGGGCCACTCAGCTGCGTCCAGCGAAGTTGTTTTTATTGTTTCTATCGCCCCACATATTAAATGGGGGAGGTGTTTTTTAAAGTCGCGAGACAACTTGCTCTTCTCTTCCGAAACAGGTCTTTTTTATACCCATTCTTTTTTATCAAAATCAAGAGTTAGAGTAAGAGATTTATAATAATAATTTCCCATAACATAAAATGGTGCTGGCTGCCAAAACCTTACTGTGAAAACAGCATGCTTTATAAAAATACGTTTCATTTACCCTATAATATTTTCAATCATAAATTTATAATGCTTTTTTGAAAAAAGTCAAGGTATTATTCCTTAATAATACATAATATTTATTCGATATGTATTCTTCTAGCCCAATACAAAAAAAAAAACAGTTTCTTATAAGCAAAAAATTTCAAAAATCGCCTTTGTGTCCTAGGCAGCACTAAGTTGGGCAAAATATAATATAATAACATTTAATAATTACGGCTGCATACCAACTAATAATTAAATAATATTTAAATTAAATTTCTACATAAAATTTCTAAAATACTCCTGTAGCTACCTTAGCTAATAACGTTACTAACAACAGAAGGAAGCAAGGAAAATAAAATCTTCTGCGACTTCATTTCTCTCAGTCGCAACAAGCCATTTTTCCTTGCAATAACAAATTTTTTTCGTATCTTTGTTGCAAAGCTGAGAAGTTTTTGTTTTTTAATCTATCTCGCAATCACTATAATACCAAAGTAAAATATAAATATAATTTAGTAACCAATGTTAATACCGACCCAACTTTAAATCACAATGTCCTGGAATTGCGACAATAACGACTTTATTAATAAGACACTTACTTACCAAATATCATTTAATTTCACGTCCAAAACGAACTTTTTTCGATGAACACGCAGTATTAACTATAACCTCCAAAAATATATAACAGTTTATCAAAAATGAAAATGCAGCGTTTTTGTGCTGTGCATGCAAATGCAAAGCTCTCACACTTTTAAAATTGATCATTAATGGCACCCTGATATTATTTAACTAATGTTTTAGATATCGGATAATTTTCAAATTAACTTAGTAAATAATTTTTCCGTTTTTTTTTCCACAACCGTTATAGATGGCCCGGCTATAGTTCGTGTCAACATATTTGTGAGAAGTATCTCAAAGATTGATGATGTAACAATGGTAAGTAACTATCATACGAATAGTATGACACCGATTATCTCTATTGTGAGCAGTTGTGGAATGGTAGTCAGGAATTCGCTTTCGTGCTGGATGAAGCAAACTATTTTACTTTGTTCCGAAGTTTCATATTCAATTTCAAATTTTCATTGTAATTTTTTTTTTCTATTAAATTTTATAACAATAGAAAAAAGAATCTGGTGGTGTTATCTTATCAAATTTACATTTCAAGTGCAAATCTACGAATATCAGAGATACGCATATCATTATTATTATTTCTTGCGAATTACTTTGTTCACCGTAGTCACGTTAAAATAGCCACAGTGCTCGTGCAACAATCACCACGCCAACAAATCTGGAAACCCACACTCTGACTAGTTTCGATGTTTCTGCACTCATTAGAAGAGCTGGGACAGCTATCTCCGAAAACGTTTTCAACAGAAAACCGATGACCATCTTAATAAATTATATTAGAAATCTACACTGGTAAAGTAGTTTGACATGACTGTTTTGTTCCGAAGCAAACTTGGCAATGCTGAGTCATCAACGGTTGGTCCGGAGCGATTAATGACCTTAGTGACAGCTGTTCCGTCTTTTGATTTGGCAGAATTCTTATGGGTAGCATTATAATAGCTCTTTATATATGGTTAGGGTTACTGCATTCATGTAACATTTAGGAGGGCCAGTGAGGCCGCGTCGCTAATGTTTCGGAATTATCGGGAGCCCCATATCACAAGAACCAACGACGGTTGAGGCCTACGCCGTTACCACAGAGTTCAGCCATGTTGGTTTTTCCGGGCGTTGCTTAACTTTATGGAGTGTTCGAAAAGTTATTACAGATAAAGCATGCGACTATGGTAACAAAGAACGACGACGACATGATAATTCAAACGAAGTACACAATAATCTAACTAGAACGACAGAGTTACGGATTACTAATTATTATCATTCCCTAGCCATGTATATCTCGTTGTAATGGACATGAATCTATTGTTGGGCCATTCAAAATAGTTAAGAGGTGAAATTCAGCTACTGCAAATTTAAAATCGAGGGAGCATGTAATGCTAAATGCAAATCGTCGTAATTCCGTTTCAATTTTGACACTGGTTCGGAGAGCTAGCAAATTGTAAATGTAATATGCAAATTATTGAAATTTGACGCAGTGTTTTTTCAAGATTAACAGAAACCTTAATTTGAAATATTTATGAACCTTGTTCAGCATAACCAGGTTGAAAAACGTTAATATTTAAAATGAGGGCTTATGTTTACGTCGAAAAAATATTTTAAATAAATCAAATTTGCAGATTTACACAGGCTAGCCAAAAGTACTAGTTTGTTACATTGTTGTTCAGCAGATGTATATTTGTCGGTATTATAATAACACAAAGATGTCGCTGAAAATTATAATTCACCTCAGATTTCACATTTAATATATATAAGTGCTCGTCGGTTTTCTTCTTCAAAGTGTCTTTTGACCGATAGCTGCCTTAGCTTCTCAATGAGCTGTGATACAGCGAAACCGGTCAGAGGATGGGTTTCTGGGCTGCTGACGTGGTGACGATTCCTAGAACACTTTAAATGTTTTCAACGTGTTTATGCTGAAAACGTTTATTCATTATAGAAATAGCCACAATACAGGGTGTTTCAGCACTAAATGGATAATAATCACACTTCGTATAGGTCAAATTATATTATGATGTTCGTGAAAATTCGAAAGGAATTTGCAACACTAATAACTGAGATATGACCACATTTTCATATTTCAATTTTTCAGTGCGGGCCTGGAAACAAGCCAGGTGATAGTATAACTGATTTTGACTTAAAAGAATGAAGGCAATTACATGCGACACACGTTCAGGCTCACGCTCATGTGTTCGTTTTTTTTTGTGTGTAGTTCGACCTAGCAGTTCAATAAGCTAAACTAATTTTAGTGATTTATGAAAGAGGCGTTAGAATAAAAGCAGATATTATGTATTTTTTATATGCTTCAGCATATGGGTTTATAAAAAGAGTACTTGAATTGCGATATACAGTGATATTATTTACGCGTGGGGTGATTGTTCTGAGTCTTTTGTTGTTGTAACGCAAATTCCGACCACAGTTGCCTGATATTTAACAATGGCACCACCAACTATAAAATATAGTTCAAACGTGCCAAGATCAAACCAGAGTAACTAAGGTAAATCTAAAATAAAAACATGAATCGTTACGAAAAATTATGTGCAAGTAGGTGGATATTTGATTCCAAAATACAGGTGACGTTCTAGAAACATTTGATCTGAGCTCTAATTATTACTAAACTAAAATGAAATCGTTTCACTTCTTATTCAATTACTATTAAAGCTTTCTTATAACAAAGAATACATTATTTTTAAAATTAAAAAATTGTTCGAATAATTACTTCGATTCATAATTCATTATTCTGTGTGTTCTGAACGTTTGTTTGCATCTTGCATTGTTACCACTCCTGAAAACAAATCAGTAACCTAGTAAAAGGACCTTGATTTTGAACGAGAAAAAAAGGTGTTATTCATTCAAAAACAATACGTGACTTCATATGACAGCGCAGCATAACATAGGGTGCAGACATGGCTGACGGGCAACCGGCGCTAATATGCTTTTCGTTTTAATAAATAGATTAAATTGTTGATTTGTTGATAATAAACATAATGAATGAACATCAAGGTTATAATTAAAATTTATGAACAGAATGAATAGCAGCATTAACTGAGTTCCGAAATAAATATATATTTATTAATGACTAATATTAACGACAAAGCGTGGCGTCCTATATAGAACAAGCACACAAGTTAGTAGTTCTTTAGGTAATTCCGGGCATGTAAGCAAAGATGTGAACAGTGCGTATCAAAACCAAACGAAGGACGTAAGGTAAGGAGAATAATACAAAGTGGCTACAAATGCACAATCCCTCACGAAATTAGAACGAGGGTACTGTCCATAAACGAGTTAAGTTACATGAGTTACCGGGGTAACTCAAGATGGCACGTAACCTATATTAAGAGTAGAAGATGTAAGGAATGTATAAATAGAAAAAATCTTTTAGTCTTACGTGCTAAAAAAATTAGAACGTGGTGATGATATAGAACATGGAGACTGACTCATGCAAAGCTGCGGATGGGCTAAGGAAATGAGAAGCGTTGAGTCCAGCATTGCTTATGGATGAAATTATAAAGAAAATTAAGAGAGGAATAAAGGAGTTAAGTATAGGGTATAGGAGAATGCAGCAAGTTAAGATTACAGAGGTGGTTTTTGCTGATGATGTTGTGTTGTGGACTGACTCAAAGTAAATACTTCAAGAGACGATGAGTAAGTGAAACCAAACATTGAAAGAATACTGATGGACCATGAGTAGAGAAAAATCAAAGGGGATGGTGATTGGGGGAAGGGAGAAACTTGATGTGGAAGCAGAAAATACAAAAATTGCACAAGTGACGAAATACAGATACTTGGGCGTAGAAAAAGAGGAAGAAGGAAAACAAGAAACTTAGATAAACAGATGAGTAGAAGAAGCTATGAGGGTGTTTTGGAAAATATGTTGGATGGGTTTTCAATAATGGAGAAATAAAGAGAAAGACAAAGGCGACGGTGTATATGACTATAATAAGGCCGACACTAAGGCCACACTTTTGATGCCAAACGTGGACACTAACAAAAGCAGAACGTAGTAGCATCCAAGAGGTAGAAATGAAAGGTTTAAGAAGTCTAAGCACGAGGAATAACAAAAATAGGCAGAATTAACAACGAGAAGATTCGAGAAGAACTAGGAGTAGCATAAATAATTATATAAGGAAAAGACAGTTGGGTGGGTGGAGGCATATACAAATTATGCGAGCAGGGAAACAAGTGAAGAAAGTGTGGGAAGCAAAGAGAGGGAAGACAGGAACGTCCGAAAGAACGTGGAACGAATTGATAGAGGACACATTAAGAGAACGAAGAATTACAAAAAGAAATGCTGGAGCGATAGCAATTGACAGGAAAGATGGAAGGAATGGGTTGATAGTGAAAATAACCACACCACGTAACGTGGTAAATGCGTAACTTGATATATATGTATATCTTCTCTATAGGTAGAACTCACAACCGAACCGTAATAATTACTAACCATAAGTGAAATTAATAATTTTAATGTAAAATAAAAAGAGTAGAAAATTGGCAACGTCGCAAATTTTTATTCCATTAAATTAATAATTTTTCATTTAATTGCCACTAATCATAAGTAAGTAATTTTGCAACTTTAACGTAAAATAAAAAAATTGAAAATTGGCAACGTCGCAAAATTTCTTACCTTAAAATTCACAATTTCTTATTATCGCTAACCATACGGGAATTTCACAATTTTAACGTAAAATATAACAAATAGGAAATTGGAAACGTTGCAGAATTTATTTTCTTTAATGCATAAGTAAATATACAACAGCAGAAGTAGACCACTAGTTCAAAATTTCGCTGACAGAGGGCGCCAAAATCGCGGGGTATCATTTTTACATCAATGAGTTTCATGTGTTGTCCGCTAGGTGGCGCTTTATGTGTCAATTGTCACTGTCATATTTTTGAATTTTGTGTGTCAATTATCAGTGTCATATTTTTTTGCGTCAATGAAATGTCATAGTTATTTTTGAAATGTGGTGTCAAGTTTCAATGTGTTTTCCAAGGTATCTTTTGATGTAATGTTTGAAGTTTGATGTTGTGTGGATAGATGTCGGTAGCATCGGATATTGCCAAGAATTTGAAAAAATGTGAAGGCTTGTGAGGCGTGCTTACCACATGGATAAATATAAAGATGCCGTCGGGGCGCAGTCATAAAAGGCGTTTTTACACTTATTCTTAATGTGGTGAAGCACACCTCGTCATTGCAGCAGTAAAGTAGAAGAGTAGAGGAAAAGGAGAGAGAGAGAGAGACAGATGATAGAGAAGATCTTTAAAATAAAATTTTTAGATGTGAATAGGAATCGAACCTATAAACTTTTATGGGGGTATAAGGAACTTATCACTGCACCACAAAGCCAAGCGACATCCATTATGTTGGGTTGAGTATATAAAATGAATTTTGGGTTGTGCCGAACAGTAATCTGTATTTTGAATATAAAATATTAAATCACCCGAGATCTTTAACAAAATGTTATTTGAAAGGATTATAAGGGTGAAAATTTTTTGTATAAACGTTATAATCTGTATTAAATCTAAATTAACATATTTAGTCATATGCAAATTGCTATAAAATCAGCTTTTATAAAATTATTATAAAATGTGATAAAGTCTATTCAATTTCGCCTATTAATTAAGGGAACGACATGATATGTATTGATGAATATTATGTTAACCAAATCAGATTCTGTTAAGCATATAGTCTTTTCCTGTTTAGTAATTTGAATCATTTTTAATTCCTCATTATTATTACCTGTTATGATTATATTCTTACAACAAATAAAACGTAAATAGTTTAGTTCCATTGTACTAAAATATATATGACGAATCCAATACATATTTAAAATCAGTGTTTGCCATGAAAATGCTTCAAATTAAGAGACCATTATTTAACTTTATAAATGGCCTAATGTTTAGTCGATCATCCAAACCAAACCGATGTTAGTAGTTAAACAAGGCCGATTCTCCCTCAACTTAGACTCTAGAGGGGGGGTTGTAAATTCAGGGGTAAGGGGGTGGTTTTTCAATATGGTGTCAATCAAAGGGGTGTGTACAAGTTTAAGGGGTGGGGGGTAATTCAATATGGCGTCAGAGGGGAGGGTACTAAGGGAAAGGGGTAATGGCGTCGTTGGATTTCATTGGATGGGTGGGGAAAGGGGTAATTCAATATGGCGTCGCTGGATTTCGTTGGATGGGTGGGGAAAAAGGTAATTCAATATGGCGTCGTTGGATTTCATTGGATGGGTGGGAAAAGGGGTGATTCAATATGGCACCGTTGGATTTGATTGGCCGGGCGAATGGTGGGTCGTCCGGCGTCCATTAGCGTCACCATGGTTATTGTCCAGTTAATTTTAACGCCATTTTGTCCATTTAATGAGAGTCGCTTAATTACTTTAAAGAAAAAAGGCTGCATGCAGATGTAAAAACCATCGAGGCCAGACGGTCTGACGTTATTTGAAAAGCCAAAAAGTTAAGTGATTTTTAATTGGCAGGTTGATAAGCTACCCTCTATGACGATTATCATTTCTTGTTATAAATTTCAACAATATGTCAGACAGCATTATTTAATAATTTTTTCGTATTTGAATATAAAAATAATCTAATCTTCAATAGGGTAGATTTCTATTATCTTGAGAAACCAACTAAGTACACAGACGATGAAGAATGTGCTAAATTCAACTGTATAGAGATTAGTGAAAGGAGGAGCCAATCAGTTTATTTATTTATTATTTTTTTTTTTTTCCTATATAAATATGGGTTCATGTGAGCTATTTGTCAAATGCAGTTTCATCTTCAACAACTACATAAAATATTGAAGTTTAAACAATACATATCGAGTGTTTAAATAATTTGGTTTGATAATTCTAATAGGCTACAGGTAAATATTTGTCAAATAAAGTTTCATCTTCAACAACTAAAGGTCTCAAGTTTATGTGTTCAGGTAAATATTAATTTATTAGCAATTATTTTTGAAAAATTTATTATTTACTAAATATAATTTATTATATTTTTATTTGTAGAGAAAAATGGATTTAAAATGTCTAAATGCTGCTGCTGTATCATCATCAAAACCAAAAATTGGTATGGATGAACTGGTTCCCGATGAGAAGTATCAAATTTTAAACGTCACAGTAGTCAAAAGTAAATTCGGGGAAGTGATCAAATTAGAATTAGAGAACAATATATTATTTTTACCACAGAGGATGACGGAACCTTTTAAGAAAAATTTGCATTTATTCATTAACAATAAATATTATATTATTTTTAAATGTATAAAAAAAATATCCAACACCATATCAACACCAGAGTTTGAAATTTCTGAATAAAACGCTTATTACTTGAATAATGGTATTTTTATTTTAAATCAGACAATATTTTGTGTTTATTAATTAACATATATTCTCTTAAACAATTACTATATACATCATTAAAACTATAAACATATTCACAAATTACATTCTTAATATCTTCAGGAGTAACTAGATCCGAAAACAATTCTTTAAAAACATGTATAATATTACTATAATATGCCTTAAAATCAATTAATATTAATTTTTTAACAACATCAGCAATAAAATAAAAATTAGCTATTAACAAGTTATGTATATTAGTCTCTGTTAAAACAATAGTTTTTCCGCATCTTGTAACTTCCACCATCTTCAGTCAATCAATACCGTTGCTGCCTAAGACAATTATATCATTACACATGATAAAACGTAGATAATCCATATCCATATTTCGAAAATATCCACTAAGAAGCCAATGCATATTAGATATGAACTTTTGCCATTCATTTATTTCGAATATTAAAGCATTGCTTACATTAATGCATGGTCTAAATTCTTTGTATGTGTTTAAACCAATATCGATGAAAATTTCGTTATCAGAAAAAAAAAATCTTTTATTTAAAATAAAACACTCATCATTTGTTTCACGTTCAAACTCGTCTAATAATTCAAAACATTCTTTGTCTATTTGATTGGCACTAAAAACACATTGATTTTCAGAGGAAATCGTGCTAGTCAAGATTCTATGAAACAACTAATATTCCCTATAATATATTTGTCTCATCAAGCCAACTATTATGAGAATTATCAAAGCCAAGCCATTTTACATATACCATGTTGCCTCTTTTCTTTAGAACTTTTTCAACTAAATAAACATCTGGTTGTTCTGTTTTCTGCAGCTCATAAGAATAAAAAGCTCCTCTTATGGGTCTCTTATTTATATCTTCCAACAAGTATGTTACAGGATTGGTGTGATTAATTTTAATAATTTTAAATAATTCAGTAGTCTAATTCGGTGTGTAGCCTTTATCGAAAACATGTTTTTCTTTACTAATACGCACTTCATCTCCAATGTTAAGTTTGGATCCAGGAAATATTTTTATGTGATTATACACAGTATCCAATAATTTTCTTTCAATTGTTTCACTAACATCACATGGTCTCATTTTAATTACACTATGTTTTGATTCATTATAATTCTTCACAATAGTGGGTAAAATAGAAATCCATTTATGTGTGCCATTTAAACTAAAATATTTATATAATCGTTCCTTTATGGTACGAATAGTGCGTTCGGCAATGGCCGCTTTCATTTGTGAATATGTTGAATAATGATTAATATTGTATTGTTGCAACAAACGTTGATAATAATGATTATAGAATTCTTTACCCTGATCGGTATGCAAATTTTTCGGAAAACGCTTAGAAGTGGATAATATTCTAGCAAATGCCGCTGTCACTTCTTCCCCTGTTTTTGATTTTAGTGGTTCAGTCCACACATATTTTGAAAAACAATCGATAACGAACAGAATATATTTAAATTGATTATTTTCTTTAGCATATGTATCCATTTGGGCAAGATCGGCTTGCCATAAATCATCCAGCCCTTTAATAAGCGTTCGTCTCCTAGGGAAATTTTTTCTTATCGATCTATGTAATTCATTAACCACTTGAATTTTTTCGATTGATGCCATTTTACGGCCACAATTTGATTAGCACTAATTCACTATTGAAGCACCTATTTAAGTTTTCTAATATCAAGTTTATTAACTTTATTATTATCAAGAATTGTAATTTGGCTTCCTATATTACTAACAATATTATTAATTTTATTAATTTCGCGTATATTGTTAGTTATATTTATTTGAACTTCATGCAATTTTGAAGCTATTTCCCTACGATCATCAATATGCTTGCTCTTAACATCTTCAATTGCTGTTACTAATTTTTGAATCTTTAGTTCAAGTGCTGTTGATAATTCTTCAATCTTTATTTCAAGTCCTCTACAAAGCAGATTCATTTTATCAGCAAAACCTACTGATTGTTATCTATGTCTCTCAGACATAACTGCGACATCTTGTTGTACCATCAAATAGAAATTCATGATTGTCTTACATGACTCATCCACATATTTCTTATTAGAAACATCTTCATCTTGGGAGGGCAATTTAACATTACATATTTTTAAACCACCAATATCTAAGTCACCATTTAATGTAAAAGAAAACAATGACGAAGGAGAAGCAACAGGTTGATAATATTTATCAGCTGCACGTCCGAACTTGTCTATACTCATTTCTACTATAGGAAAACGATTAACTAAGAAGAGTTAATATACGATTTTCGCTTCTTTTAATTCTTCAATAATTGATGCAATTTCATTGGTGTGGGAGTTATTTCCAGCATATTTAGATGCAAATAATAATCGTAGTCTATCAACTAACTCATTAACATCATCCCAATAGACATATTCTACTGGTTTTGTATTATATGTCATATAATTATTATCATAGTTACCACCCTTTTTTGATAGTAATGGTCGTATGATATGTTTATATTTGAAGCTTTTTGCACCTATAATTCTACCTTCTGCAGAATAATTTTTTCGATAGAGATTGGTTTTGTCTATAATGTCTTCGAATGCATCAGTATCTTCATCATTAAAATTTTTAGATTTTTTATAAAATAACAACTCATAAAGCCCCTCAGTGCCTTCATAAGGGACACCGTCTACGATTATCTCACCCGTAATATTATCAAATTCTACTTCTTTACTATCTAAGCTCCATGTTCTAGTAGTAGCATTATATCTGGGGGCATGAGTGACGTCAATTTTCGAAGAATGTTGAAAATATTCTTCTATATATTTTTGTGAAACGTTGGGATAATCTTGTAAATTTATTACATTTTTAGCATTCGCCTCTATTATTTCACTATAATCATCGTCAGCTGTCATCATTGTATTATCACTATCAGTATCCGTTTCTTTTAACATAGTTTTTATTTCACTCTCATCTATAGGTTCCTGTTTATTTATTTTCGTCACATTTGATTTCACCTCTGCTTTGATAGGTAATTTTACCGCTTTTTGATTATTTTCAATTTTTTTAAATGGGTGGTGATAGGAGAAAAAATTCTATTTATTGTGGTATCTTCATTTGATCTCCCCAATTTTAATGCCATATATTTTTTTCGGACATCATTAGCTAATTTTATAATTTTCTGTTTACGTTCTGATTCAACCTTATTTAAAAGCTTCATCATAAACAAATGATTATTAATAGAACTATTCATTAACTTTTATATACTCATCGAACCCCATTCGATAACGTCCATTACTTAATTCAAATTCCTTAACAACAACCACTGGCTTAAATTTATTGGAATTCCAACATTGAGAACATAAGGTTTTAAATGTATTATATGATATATCTGGTGTAACATGTTCATCAAACACATGCTTTAAATTAACATCATCCTGTTTGAATAATACAATTACATTACAGTTATCTCTTATTAATTGTTTCGGGATTTTGGAATAAGTTTGACATAAGTATGCCACATCAATAGATTTATGCCGACCCATAGAAAAATATGCCCTAATTTTATCTTGCTTATCACAGGAAACATCATCAAATATAAATACAGAGTTTTCTTTAGCTTCATCAGGATCAGTGATTAATTCATTATCCTTATATGGAAAATATTCAATTTCCTTAACTTGCTGCAAAACATTTTCTAATAATTTATACTTTGGTTGATAAAGAGACTTTGAATATAAATATATATTAGCAAATTTCAGTCCATTAGGATTGAATAACAACGCTAAAAGTGAATTAGTTTTTCCACAACCACTAGGGCCGCAAAATATATCGCGAAAACAATTTGGTAATAATTTACTATGTACACAGATTTTAGACGTGGAATCATCAAAATCTAAATTTTCAACATCGAGCTTAAGATCTTGTGATACTAAATGCATGATTCTAACTGAAAATTTAAAACATCCATTTATTATTTATATATAAAAGCTGCAAAGTTTTAATATGATTTAGTAATATGCAAACTGTTAAACACAAAGGTGCGGGTATTGTAAATTCGTTAATTAATAAATTACCTATTGAATTACATATTCCCGGCTATCAGTGGTGTGGACCTGGTACAAAAGTACAAAAACGATTAGCGCGAGGCGATCCTGGTATTAATCAATTAGACGCCGCCTGTAAGCAGCACGATCTTTTATATAGTTCAAGTTCATCATTGTCTGATAGACATAAAGCAAATAAAGAGTTAGAAAATAGTGCTTGGGAACGCGTTAAATCAAAAGATTCTAGTGTTGGTGAAAAAGCCGCGTCTTGGGTTGTTCTAAATACAATGAAAGTTAAAAGAAAAATGGGTATGGGACTGTCATTCAAGACACATGTTGTAAATCCTACATCGAAAAGTTTACGAAAATATGCAGTGAATAATAAAAGTTTACGAAAATCTTCATTAGCTGGATTAAAAGCTGCTCGAATGGCTATTAAAAAAGCAGGTGGTAGAAAAAAGATACGACTACCTCGTATTATTCCATTTGAACATAAATCTGGCGGATTTTTACCACTATTGCCAATTCTATCTGCTTTAGGAGCAATGGGAGCTCTAGCTGGTGGAGCATCTACTGTTGTTAAAAATGTAATGGATATCAAAAGGAAAATAAATGATGGCAACAATGCTTCAAAGATTGAAATTGGCAAGAAAGGTTCGGGATTGTATCTTCGAAAAAATTCCAAAGGTTATGGTTTATTTTTAAAAAAGCCCGAAAATTCGAGACGCTGAATTTACCTAATAGAGCTCTGTATGACTATGAAATAATAAACTGTACAAATAAATTGAAACTACCATATTTTACAGGTGTATTTATGCGTGATCAGCTACCCAATCATATACATCGTAATGAAAGTGCTATTGTTAATTTAGATTTGAATGCCAATGCAGGTACTCATTGGGTGGCATATAAAAAACGAGGAAGTGCAATCAATTATTTCGATAGTTTCGGTAATTTAAAACCACCAGTAGAACTAGTAAATTATTTTGGTCCATCAACTAATATAATCTACAATAAAAAGCAATATCAAAGATTCAATTCTAGTAATTGTGGTCATTTATGTATTCAATTTCTATATAATACCAAGTTGTAATTAAGTTGATTACTAGTTATGTCTATAATATTAACGCTGAAGGATCGCAAGTCTACACTCTCCATAGATTTTCCTATCCCCATACAATTGGATGCAAATTATCAATACGGATTAGCACTCATTGGTTTCTTTTCCTACAATACTATACCCAACGTAGAAGAAAATACAGAATTTTAGTATATAGATAAAAGCAAACAGTTGAATTCAATTCATCTGCCTGGTGGTGTATACGAAATTACAGATATTAATAATTTTTTAAAGAAGCAGTTGCTAAATTTCAATTTGAATGGTAATGAAAAAGAGGAAGATATATTTTTCCTAAGACCAAACAATAATACTTTGAAGTGTGAAATTTTTCATCGTGATTTTGATATAGATTTCACTTATAACAATTCGTTGGCAAAACTCCTAGGATTCTCACGAAAGGTATTACCAGCAGGAATAGTTCATTCATCTGATCGTCCTGTAAACATTGTTAAAGTTCGAACAATTCACGTGGATAGTAACATAACAAGTGGGGCATATTACAACGGGATACCATCTCATACATTATATGAATTTCCTGTTACATCTAACCCAGGGTATTCTATAGACGAAATTCCACGAAACTTAATTTATTTGCCAATAATCAGAAAAGAGATTTCTAACATTTCATTGAAAATAGTAGATCAAGATTTTAATCTGGTGAATTTTCGAGGCGAAGAAATTATCATCCGATTGGAATTGAAAAAAGATGGTTTTAATAATTAAATCGTATAAAAGACATATCCACCCCTCACCATGCTCAGTTAGAAAAAGTTGTTCAAGAAGAAAGTTGGGGGGTAAATTATCACCATTAAACGTCAATTTTCTCAAAACAATTGGATATGTCGTACGATCAAATTTTAAACCTGTATAAGCCGGTGATTACCGATACCTCCATAATTAATATGGAATATCGAACATATTTGCCCTATGTTAAATCATTTGATAATAATGATGTAATCGAAATAACAGTAAATAGAAATGATGTTTGGCTGTTAATGAGCGATGCTGCATTAGTCATTAAAGGAACACTGAAAAAGACAAGAGGAGAAGGCGATGGTTGTTTACTTAATAATGCAGGAGCCTTTTTGTTTGATTCAGTAACATATGAATTGAATGGAGTTGAAGTGGAGCATGTAAAAGATCCGGGGATTGTGAGCCTTATTCGTGGCTATTTATGTTATACTGAAGATGATACTAAACATTTAACAATGGCCAGTTGGTACTATCCAAATCAAAACCCGGCATGTGCTAACAAAGAATTCTTTATGCGAATACCTTTGGCTCACTTATTCGGTGTTTTTAGTGATTATAAGACAATGATGTGTGGAAAACACACATTGCGACTAGTAAGGTCTCGAACAGATAACAATGCTCTATTGAATCTTAATAGTGAAACAATAACTGAAATTAAAATTGATAGTATTGAGTTGAAAGTGAGCCATGTAATGCCAAATGATAATATTAAAATGGAATTATTAAAGTCAATTAAACATGATCGGCCAATCTTGATTCCATTTAGGAAATGGGAATATCACGAATTACCAGCTCTTAATACAGGGTCGACAAAAGAAATTTGGAGTGTGAAAACTACTACAAATGTAGAGTGTCCTCGTTATGCTATTATTGGTTTTCATAATAACCGAAAAGATATAGCAACTGCTGATTCTACATTATTTGATCATATGAACATATCAAATATCCGATTGTCTTTAAATGGAGATTATTATCCATATGAACGAATGAATTTAGATTTTGCATCAGATAATTATACAAATGTATATTATAATTATACAGAGTTTTATAGGAGTTACATGGCTCAATCTCTATTAGAACGCAAACAGGTTCTATTAAGTTATTATAAATTTAAAACACACGCGCTCTTTGTTATTGATTGTTCTAAAAGAGATGAAAGTATAAAATCTTCAACATTTGACGTTAAGATTGAGATTGATACACATCAAGCTTTTCCTGAAAATACAAAAGCATACTGCATCATTATTCACGATTGTATTATCGAGTATTTGCCTCTCAGTGAAATTGTTCGAAAAATTAATTAAAATGAAAATTGCAATTGTTGATATGCAAGGTTTTGTATTAAATAGTAGTGAACACAAACGGAAGTTTCATGTTAAAGAGATCACTATTATGCATGATTCACAATATAATCATTATGAATTTCAAGAACCAAAACCATATTCGGCATTATCTATTCCCGAAAAGAAAGATGTAAATTATGCAATTTATAACATTCATGGGCTTCCATACCAATCAGGATACATTAGCTACGATCATATACATTTAATATAAAAAAATTTTTATGGATTTGATATTGTGTATGTTAAAGGGCACCAGAAGAAGGATTTTCTACTAAATTTATTTGAAGATTTGGATGCTAGCAAACAATCGTTACCGAAAATTGTAAACATTGAAAGTTTAAGTAGTTGGCATTCACCACCTAAATTTAATATTGATGTACCGAAATGTATGGAACATTTAAATGATAAGTTTTATATGTGTAGTTTAAGAAACTGTTTTGTACGTAGTAATTGGATTTATAATTGTTTACCACAATAAATATATATATATATGCTAGTTAATTGTTTCTATAAATTAGTTAACCTCACAATGTTGGGAATTCCTTTCCTAATATTGGTCACCATTTTTAATAATGTGCTCTATATGAGTCATCCAAAAAATGTGTAAGAAGTTTATATTTGTTTCACCCCTACAAATGATCATTGGCCTTCCAATTGGAATAAGATGAACAAAGTTACCGAATCAGTTCTATCTACATCTATTCCGAAAGATTCAACAACATATAAAATTAGAATTATTGACCATAAGGCTGTGTTTAAAGATAGTGAGTGGCAGAATTTAAACAGGTTCCCCACCCCTATCTTCATTTCCACATTGGCAGCAGAAAAACTTGATTCAGTCTTAGCAATACTTTATTGTGTTGCACTACTATCTGTCTCATTATTCTTAAAGTGTGTTGTTAAGTTGATTAGAAAATTAAAAGCATGGTGAAACTTGAGCAGGTGTTAGAATTGAAGAAAATTATTAACCACGAAATGGATTCAAATAATGAATATATTACAAAATTAATAAAATATAAGATGGAATTGCCTGAAAATATGTTATTGCTATTATTGAAGCCATGCTGGGGACACTCTACAACAGCTGAAGGTGACGTCATCGATGGACCGTTGTACAATCACAGCATTAATTGCAGTATATGTTTAGAATTTATATTAAAATCATACACTTCATGAATAAAAACATATATTTTTAACAATTGTATTTTTTTTTTTTTTTTTACATATAATAAAGTTATATACAACAATACTTATTCTACTACCTATGAATTATATTCAAATATTTGCAAATTCTTTGGGTATTTTATAGTGGCCCTAAGGAAGCGTGTCGGTACTGTTAGGTAATAAATATCTTTTATCATCAAAGGAATTAAGGGCCAACTTGACTTCCTCTATACTAAATATGTTATGATTATATGAACGGATAGACCGTTGGGCAACAATTTTATCCTTTCCTAACATTAAACAATCATAATAATCATTAAAAGTTATTTCATTTTTTACAACATTATTTCTTATACCCTTAATTTTCTTTAAACACTTATTATCTAGCTTATATGTATACATTTTTGACCTTAAACCTATAAAATGGGTTATAATATGCCCACATGCTTCATCTTTCATTAATCCTAGTACTTTTTTGTTCAATTGGGGTATGTTATACCTATTATTTAACGGATAATCGCTAGTATCAAATTTGGTAATATGTTTTTTAATAATTTCGCTATAAACATCATCACACATTATTTCATAAATAAAACTATCAGTATCTGTATACATCAATTTGCATTGATTTAATGGTATATGTTTCAATATAAATTAGTAATGTAAGTCATACATTACGGTCTTTGAAATATCTAAAATGGCCATGCCCACATATACCGGTTTGTTAAATATAATTTGAGCTTTATTTAATTCTACAGCAACTAAATTATCGTCAAAAATTTTACGGCTATGGAATAATGGACTTGAAATTAAATTTTTTGCTCCATATCGCCCGCCCCATTTATTCACTAATTTAATATTTCTATGGTTTCTTATGATTTCCATCGTTTTTCCAAAAACTGCGTTATTCATCAATTTGAATAAACTTTTATCAAAATCTGATTGAGCATTGGTTCGTAACATTGTATTTAAATCAATATAAGATTTCAACCATGGAGACTGTTTGAACTTCAATATTTTATGAATTTTAGTTAGAATTAAACCGTTATTTAATGCTTGTTTTAAATTCCTATAATGAATAACATAATTTTTTTTATCTTTTACTGTATTTAACAATTTAGACAGTTTTGAATTTGGAGGTTTCTCGTGATCAGCACAAAAAGGAAAATCTTTATGTTCATCATGTAGACAAGATAGATACTCTAAATCAACTTCTAGAATATATCCTTCGTCTGCATCATCTCTTAATTGGCTAATGTTGAAATCATTAATATTATTGACCCAAACAAAATTATCGTATGGTAAGTACTGACACATAGCCCAACCATATAAATTATTAACGTCAAAATATAATAAATATTTCGATAGTTTAGAAAAATCATAATTAGTCATATATTTATTGTTGGCTTCGGAATAACGATTGGAGCACATAGAAATTCCTCCCCTTAACCCCTTTTCTATGAATAATAATTGATTAATATCTTTAATAAGTTTAAGTCTACATTTAGTAATTCTAAGCATGCAATCCCAAGCATATCCTGGTAAAGTATAGTACCATGCTGGATCTAATTTGTAAATATTCTGACACCTATTTCTAAAGTTTTCAAAAACATCTGCCAACAGAATTACATCAGTTTTTAAATATAAATCACTATACTCTCCTAAATTTAGCATATTAAATTTATTCCAAACATTTAGAGCATGTTCATATTCATCTTCATTAATATTTTGATCGTTTAATTTATTATAGAATAATTCTCTTTTTGGTAATTCGTCATCATTTAATTTATCTAAATTATCAACATAATCATAGGGAAAAACACCTTTACGTGTAAGCAGGTGAAATTTTTCATTATCTAAATAATTAAATTCCTGCTTAAGATTTGTTAGATCATTTATATTTAAAGTAGATGCTAATTCTGCTAACGATGTACCCAAAAACCTAAATGAATCTATGAACCTATATTTAATACTATTTTCTGTATAATATTGAGTAAATGATATATATTTTTCTTTATTAATGGGTAATAAGCTAACTCTATTGTTTTTACATAATTCTTTAATTAAAAAATGTCCATCGTAATTAGAGAGATTATGGCAAACTATTGGAATAACAAATAACTTTTTAAAATTTAAATTACAATTAGAGTGAGCGAATCCTCTAAATTCACCATTAAAATGATTATGATCCGCTACAATTACATCATCAATCACAAATAGTTTCTCACAAATATGAAATGCTATAGCTGTATTTTTATCAACTCCGGGAGTCATAAGTATCACAGTTTTTAACTTTTCCTCAAGATTGAATGCTAATATTTCCAATTGATTTGAAAACCATTCTACACAGTTCTCTCCGCGATATGATTTATAGAATGAAATTGAATTATCATATGCACATTTAAAATAAAAACCTACACTAAAAGCTTTATGTTGTTGATAGAAATTTTTATTATGTACTTTTTCTAGAACACATTCGAAATCCAAATAAATTATAAAGGGCGATTTTTGTTTACACGTAAAAGTTTTAAATTCAACATAATCATACTTTGGGAAAGTTATCTTACAAAATTTTTTCTGTTCACATAATTCTAAATGCTCATTTAATTTATTCTCATCATTAAAATAATTCAAGCAGCGATCGCATACAAAAATGGCATGTTGTTTATTATTTATTTGTTTTGAGATAAGCCTAGAAAGATTTGTTATAAGAGAGTAGTGATATGAAATTTCCTCAAATTTATTACTCTCTGCAGGTAGTGGATCATAATCGTTTATATTTGAATAATATGTGTCTTCTATTAATAATAAATTTATATGTTTACTTAATTTCGAGTCCGTTATTCGACATGGTACTACTGAAAAATGCTTACCTTTCTTATTTTCAATAAGTTCAAGTATATAAACATTAACAGAAATATTGTTTAATCTTTCAAATTTTGGAATTTGGTCTATGGTAATAGGTAAAGTTAAGCCTTCGGTTATTAATACATTATTGTAATGGGGATAAGATGATACTCTATCTGAATTATGAGTAGGATAAAGAGCTGCGATGACGCTCCAATAAAAACAAGCATTATCGAAATTCTTAATGTTTATGCAAGCGCGTTTAACACGAATTTCATCCGGTAGTTTAATAAAAGATGAAGCACCGTTTCCTAATGTATGCTTATTAATATTTATTTCCAAACTAATTAACTTATGTAATGCCCAACCACTATCGCGCTCTTGGAATTCACTCATTGCTGTTAATACTTTTTCCACAACATTTGTTTGGAACCAGTCTGATAGATTGCTTCCAATGTCAATAATTATGTTTTTGGTAATAAAATATTTATATTCAAACGTATCTAGATTGTTCTTCTTAATAATATATTCACCGCAAAAACAAGTGTTTATTTTTATTGTTTTAATAGATTTAAATATATTAAGAATTCTACGTTTGACTAATTGGAAAGCGTCTTTAAAAAATTCTAAAATGTCTATATGCTTTAAATTATAAATAATCCCAGTTCTAATGCGACTATTAAATGCAGCGTTAATATCTTCCCACCTAACCCTATCACTACGTTTTACTCCATTGTCACCCCCGCCAATATGTATGTTATTAGTTTGTAATAGAATTCGCAATCGTCTTAAATGAGTGATATTGGTTAAAATCTTTCTGTATTTACCAGTTGATAGTTGCCCTTCTTTTGATATTTTCGTTAACTGTCGGATGCTTGTATTAATTTTTTTAATCCAATTTTTCTTTTCTCTGGAATTTTGTAATAGTTTTGTGGCTTCGGTAACAATTCGGATAACTTCATGGCTTAGGTCAATGGCACAATCCATTACTGGAAAAATAAATATTTCATTGCAAAACCAATATTAAATCCAAAATGTTAATATTTACCTGTAGCCTATTAGAATTATCAAACCAAATTATTTAAACACTCGATATGCATAGTTTAAACTTCAATATTTTATGTAGTTGTTGAAGATGAAACTGTATTTGACAAATAGCTCACATGAGCCCATATTTATATTGGAAAAAAAAAAAAAAAGAAATGATAATCGTCTTAGAGGGTGGCTTTTCAACCTTCTCAATCTCATGTGTAAATAATCACAAATTTTACTAGATAATTCTTAATAGCATTCAAATGATATTATTGTTAAGAGCACATTCTTCATCGTCTGTGTACTTAGTTGGATTCTCGATATAATAGAAATCTACCCTATTATAGATTAGATTATTTTTATATTCAGGGTAGCTTATCAACCTGCCAATTAAAAATCACTTAACTTTTTGGCTTTTCAAATAACGTCAGACCGTCTGGCCTCGATGGTTTTTACATCTGCATGCAGCCTTTTTTCTTTAAAGTAATTAAGCGACTCTCATTAAATGGACAAAATGGCGTTAAAATTAACTGGACAATAACCATGGTGACGCTAATGGACGCCGGACGACCCACCATTCGCCCAGCCAATCAAATCCAACGGTGCCATATTGAATCACCCCTTTCCCTTAGTACCCTCCACTCTGACGCCATATTGAATTACCCCCCACCCCTTAAACTTGTACACACCCCTTTGATTGACACCATATTGAAAAACCACCCCCTTACCCCTGAATTTACAACCCCCCCTCTAGAGTCTAAGTTGAGGGAGAATCGGCCTTGTTTAACTACTGATGTTTATCAATTTGAACAGCACTTAAAACACATTTCCCTTAAGGAATTTCAGAATGCCTGGAATGATAATCTGTATTTTTAATATAAAATCACCCCAACTATTTAACAGGATGTTAGTTGTATTAAAAGATTATAAGAATGAAAAATGTTTCTAGAAATGTTATAATCTCTATTGTATATTTAGCAAAATATAAAATCAGACCGATTTTCTTTTAAAGATTTAATAGATTTCTTATTAAAGAGACTATGATTTTTGCTGGTGGTGGTGGTACCTGCATCAAGCATCTAAGCCGTATGCTCATAGTAATGTTATAGTATTCTACTACAAAGAATTAAATTTCTGGTTGCTTGTAATATTATAAAGTTAATAGTATTGTTTTCAATTGTATAAGTGGGCATATAGTGATCATGGAAAGTGCAATTAATTTAAGCAGTGATATAATAAATATACTTTCAAAAGCTGTACCATTGTTAAAAGATAGTTCCAGTCTAGAAAGAAGCACATGGATAAAGAAAATCAACAAAAGTATCCGAGGCATCATGAAAATCATACGCGAGAAGCAATCAGTAAGTGTTGTAATAATCTTTCTACTAATTTAAGTCACTTAAGAAGATTTCGTCTTACATTAAAAAATAATAATTACCAGATTCACACTGGTGGTAATTTGCAAGTTTCTAAGAAAAGTGATAGAATAATTTGAGACGATCTAAAATCTGCATTCATCGTCCGTATCCGAACAGGCATCATTTACAACATAAGGCACACAGATGCCACTGAATTTTTAAAAGATTCATTTGAGCTTTTTAAGAGACGTGTAAATAATATATTAAAGTCAATGAATGTACTTAAAGTAACCACCTGTTTATGCGCTCAATATATCATTATCAAAGAAAATATAGAAATTTTGGAATTTAAATATTTTCATACCAGAAACTAAAAAAATGATACTGGTACGGATTTAGTAAACTGGTTTCCAAATAACGTCATTGACCAAATACTACATAAAATGGGTGAATTTCAAGAACGTGATAGTGGTTGGGCCCTGAAGGCAATAGTTAATTTACAAATTATATATATATATGTCTATATGCCTTATACCATCAACTGGTGTCGGCTTGAGCTCTTCTCGTTATCCTCCTATTCCTCACTTCCTATGCATCTCTCCCACTCCTTCCTGTTGCAAGCAATTCTTCTTGCTTCATTCAGCCTCATTCCTCTTTCTCTTATTGCTTTTTCAATTCCCTCATCCCATGTAATTTCTGGTCTTCCCCGTTTCCCTCTTCTTCCCACCCTTGCCTGCCAGACTCTTTTACTTGCCTCTCTTCACTCATTCTTACCAGATGTCCCCACCATCCCAACTGCCTTCTGTGGATGAACTCCACCACTGGTTCTATCTCCAACTCTTCTCTTATTGCGCTGTTTCTTATTTTATCTCTTTTTGTTACTCCTTTTACTCTTCTCAAGACCTTCATTTCCACAGCTTGTACCCTACTTATGTCTTTTTGCTCCATTTTCCACGTTTCACATCCGAATGTTAAAATCGGTCTTATTATGGTCTTGTATACATTTATTTTTGTTTTCCTTGTGATTTCCTTGATCTCCACTATTACTCTATTTATTCTATAATATGCATTCATTGCTTTATTCACCCGCTCCGTAATTTCATTTTCCTGTTTACCACCGCTACTGATCTGCATTCCTAGGTACTTACAACAATCGACCTGTTCTATTCTCGTCTCTTCTATCTTAATTTCTAACTTCTGTTTCTCTCCTATTACCATTACCTTTGTCTTTTCCTTGCACATCTCCATCTCGTATTTTTTAAGCACTTCATTCCATTTGTTCAATTTTCTCTGCAAACTCTTTTCATTCTCCGCAACTAACATCACATCATCTGCAAATGCTCCAGTCGTTATAACCACCCTTTGCATGTTTTTATATCCAACGACTAGCCCTCTTTCCTCTTTATCACTTTCTCTCATTATCTCATCCATATATATGTTAAATAATGTTGGACTCAGTCCTCCCTCCTGTCTTAGTCCGTCCATTGTTTTAAATGTTTCAGATTTTTTACTATTTACTATTATGCTGTTTACATTCTCCTCATATATCTTCCTTATTAACCTAATCATTTTCTTTTCTATACCCCTCTCTCTCATTATATTCCATAATCTGCTTCTATTTATTTTATCGAATGCCTTCTTTAGATCTAGAAAACCTACATATATATCTTTTTTACTATTCCCTGTCTTTTCCACCATTTGCTTTACAGTAAATATATGGTCCTATATGCTTCTCCCTTTTCTAAATCCACATTGTGGCTCTTCCAAGGTCTGTTCCACTTTATAATTTATCTTATTTTTTATTATCTTCTCTAATATTTTCATCCCTGTATTTATTATGTTTATTCCTCTATAGTTCTTACAGTCAGCTCTGTCTCCTTTTTTATGTATTGGTACTATCTGTGCTCTTTTCCATTCCTCTGGGATGCGTTCTTCTCTCCATATTTTGTTGTAAATATATACCAGTTTTTCCATTCCCTTTTCTCCAATATTCTTAATCATTTCTGATGTTATTCCTTCACTCCCTGGAGACTTCCCATTCTTAAGTTCTCTAATAGTCTTTTCCAATTCTTCCCTTTCTATTTCTTCGCCGCCTTCCTCTTCATTATCCACTTCTTGAGATTTACCTTCACCTACTCTCTGTTTTTCGCTATTTTTATTGAATTTCCCACTTACACTTCCCTCCAATAGCTCTTCGAAATATTCTTTCCATCTGTTTATCACCTTTTCCTCATCTTTTATTACCTTTCCATTCTTGTCTTTCATGAGCCCTCTGTTTTCCTTTTTATCTTTTCTGCACCCTCTCAAGACACTGTAGAAAACTTTCTTATTTTCTTTACTATTGCTTTCAATTTTCTCACCAAATTCTTGCCATTGTTTCTTTTTTTCTTCTCTCACTAATTTCTTTACTATTTTCCTTTCTTCCTTGTAACACTGATAGGTTTCTCTAGTTTTTTTTTGTAGATATTCTTTCCACCTTTTTTTTTTTATTTTCACTCTTCTCTTGATCTCTTCTGTCCACCATGCCGTTTGTTTTATTTTCTTATTCCTTTTTATTCTTCCACACACTTCCGAGCTTGCTTGTAGTATTATCTTTTTGAGTTCCTCCCAACTCTCTTCTAAACTTAATGTCTTCCATTTCTCATTTCCACTCTCAATCATCCTCTCCACTTTATCTCTATATTGCTTTGCCACCTCTCCGTCTTTTAGTCTATACCCTTTTATTTTCTCATATTCTATCTTATCTTCTTTTCTCTCTCTGTTGTCTGCTTTTAATGGTTTCTTTATCTTTGCTATCACCATATAATGATCACTTCCCACTTCCGGTCCTCTTGACACTTTTACATCTAGTATGTTCTTTTTACTTTCATTTCCTGCTACTATGTAGTCTATTATTGATTTTTCGTTTTTGCTGCTCATCTCTCTAGTATATTTGTGTATATCTTTGTGCTTATAGTAAGTATTTGCTATAAACATATTATTGATTCGGCAAAACTCTATTAATCTTTTTCCATTATCATTTAGTATTGTCTCCCCATTCTTGCCCAATACTCTACTCTCTCCTGGTTTTCCCTTTCCCACTCTATTATTAAAATTTCCTGCAATGTATATTTCGCCTTTTGCTCTTTCTACCGCCTCTGTTAACATTTCCCGGAATTTCTCTTTGTTCTCCTTTTTGTCATCTTCATTTGGTCCATACACACTTATTATTGTTATAATGCTCTGGTTATCGTCCTTCATATTTATTGTCAATATCCTCTCTGAACA
Source organism: Platypus cylindrus (assembly GCA_949748235.1). NCBI lineage: Eukaryota > Metazoa > Arthropoda > Insecta > Coleoptera > Curculionidae > Platypus > Platypus cylindrus. Next base: position 11,318,193 of record OX456492.1, on the reverse strand, counting down.
TGCCTCCCATTTTTCTATATTGTTTGCCCATTCTTTTTTTATCATACATGCGACTCCTTCAGCTGCTCTTTTCTCTGTTTCTACTCCGCTATATATAAATACACTTCCTTTCATTATTTTTTGCAATCCCCTCCCTTTTTTTTCGTTTCCGTTATTGTAAGTATGTCTATCTTATTTTCCAGAAACTCATCTTCTAGTTCAATTTCTTTTCCCTTTATGCTTCGTATATTCCATGTTGCCAATCTCCATGTTTCTACCTTTTTCCTTCTCATTTTTTCCTGCTCCTTTCCCCACCTCTTCTTCAGTTTTTTGTCTGCTTCTTCTTTTCTTCCCAGCTTCCATAATCTATCCTATTTCTATATTGTTCCTCCTTTCTTTTATATATTTGACACTTTTTGCTAGTTGCCATGTGCTCTACGTCTTTATCTTTAATTTTTGTACAGTTGGCGCATTTTCTCTCATTTTTTCCACAATCTTTCCCTTCGTGTCCTTCTTGTCCACATCTGTAGCATACCTCCGTTCTTGTACAGTACTTAGCTACATGCCCATAGCAGCAGCATTTGTAGCATATCGCGATCCTTATATATTCCTCTACCTGTTTTACAGTAAAATCTATCAGTACTTTTCCTTTTTTAACCACGTACTTGAATATCTCATTGTCCGCTTCTACTACCCAGTCCTCTACATACTGTTTACTGTTCCCGAAGCCTTTTTTTTAACTGCTCTTAATACTGTCTTCACCTCTCTAGTCCCCACCATTTTTCTTATTTTTTCATTTTCCCTTATTATTTCATTTATTATTTCTTCTTCAGTATACCCTTGCTCTACTTTTTTTATTATAAATCGGCTTTGTTTCTTTCATTTTCCTCACTGTTATTCCTTTACTTCCTCCAGTTTCTTCCCTATCTGCTCCTGTTGTAGCTCGTTTCTACACTTCATCACTACCAATCCACTTTTGTATTTTTTTATTTCCTTTATACCTTCTTCCCCTACTTCTTCTATCGTAAGTTTTTCACGTATTTTTTCCATTACCTTCTCACCTTCTACCGCTTTCACTGTTATTTCTCTTATTTTTTCCGGTGTTTTCCATCCCTTTATATTTTTTGTATCATTTTCTTTTTTCTTTTCTGTGATAGCCGCATATGTCTTTTTGCTCATATCTTATGCTCTTGTAGCTCCCCCTATCAATTCCGTTAATTTTGCTTCCAATTTGTCCATTCTGGTTTCAAATTGTTTCTCTATTTTTTCCAGCTTTTGCTCTACCTTATCTGTTTTCTCTGTTTTTGTGTTTTCTCTGCATTCTCCATGCTTTCATATACAGTAGCAGTCATTTTACCTAATATTTTTTCCATGTTTTGTATTCCTTTTTCGATTTCTTTCCGTGTTATTTCTTCTTGTCTTTTATACCCCTCTTTAAATATCCAAACCTCCCTTTGCATCAATGTGATCTGTTTCAATATTTCTTCAGACACTCCGCCTGTCTTTTCTCCAGTATCTTCTCCTATCTTCATTCTTTTTTCCTTTTTATCCTCCACCTCACTCATCACCATTCCTCTGTACGATGTATTTACACCCTCCTTTTTCTGTCCTCCACCTTTCCCACTGGTGGCGTTCTTTTCACTTTCGTCGCCCTTTTAAAGGGATTTTTATCTTCCATAATGCAATTCCTATTATTACTTTTTTAATAAAAAAAAAAAAAAAAAAAACAATAAGAAAATAAAAAATAAAACTTTATTGTTCTCCGAACCGAACCACTGTTCACAAACAATCCATACTTTGCTTAATATGTATCGACTTTCGATTTAAGCATAAATAAGCATCCGACCACTTTCACTGTCCGAACTAGACTCTAATTTACAAATTAATATAAATAAATATGAATTCGGTCTTGCTGCTTCATCCTATATATTAAATTACCTAAAGAAACTTCTAATAAGAAGGCGTGTCTTAATATATAAAATTATTATAATTCATGTTTTTATTGGAGCGTTACTGCAGGACTTTATCCTGCTACTAATCATTCAGATAGAATTTCATCGTATCCACATTATTTAAATGTATTAAAAACAGATGGCTTACAATTATCAATTTCATTAGGTCAAATAAGTATATTTGAAAAACTTAATAACATTTCAGTAAATGTTTATGCGTTAGAGTTACATGAAAACACTGAAAAACAAAAAAATTATATAACAGTACCTTACAGAATAACGGAACCCAAATTAGAAAAACATGTGAATTTATTGTACATACAAAATAAATATTATCTTAAAATAAATGATTACTCTCCGTTACCCGATGATAACACGGAAGATGAGAAGCTTAAGTATCACTATTAAATAGTGATGATACAAAAAATATGTCCAGGCTCATATCAAAACAGATTAATAAACGTAAAATTTTTGTTTGCGATAGGTGCCTTAATTATTTTGTGACTCAGGAAAAACTAAACAATCATCTCATTTTATGTGAACAATTAAAATTCTGTAAAATATCTTTTCCAAGTTATGATTACGTAGAATGCAAAAATAGTGCATATAAGCAAAAAGCACCTTTCGTAATTTATTTATATTTTGAATGTGTCCTAGAGAAAATGGATATTAAACGCAATAAAAGTAAAATTTGTTAGCAACAGCATACACCATTTAGTGTAGGCTATTATGTCAAATATGCTTATGATCAATCACTTTGCTACTACGACTTTTATCGAGGAGAAAATTGTGTAGGATGGATAATAAATCAGTTACAGTTAGTAACAAACAAGATTGAATAAAAGATTAAATCATCTGTGTCTATGTCTAGTAGACTAGATGTTGAAGCAGCAAAAGATGGTCACATTTGTGAGAAACAGTTTTTAATTAATGATAAAATTGCCAAAGATAAAAATCATTATAATGACCATATACGTGGTCCAGCTCATGCAGCCTGTAACTTAAATTTGAAAAAATTATTTGTAGTACCAATAATTTGCCATAATTTTTCAAATTATGATAGTCATTTCCTAGTTAAAGAAATATGTAAAATGGGAACCATTTCTTTATTACCAATAAATAAAGAAAAATACATTTCATTTACTCAGCATTATCCTAGTAGTTCTGTTCGATATTGTTTCATAGATTCTTACAGGTTTTTAAACACTTCACTGTCTGAAATAGTATTCACCCTACAAATAAATGAATTAAATATTCTAAAACATGAATTCCGTAATTTAGTTTCGGAATTCATGTTTAGCAGTTTTCTTTTAAACTGCTATCTAGGAAAGGTGTTTTTTGCTATGATTATGTAGATATTTTATGTAAAATAATTGAAACGGAAGTACCAGCTAAAGAATTATTTTATAATTAGCTGACTAAATCACATATAAGTGAGGTCGATTTTGATCATGCAAAGGTAATTTGGAAAAGATTCAATATTACTAATTAAGGCGAATATAGCGACTTACACTTGAAAACAGATGTTCTTTTGCTGGCTGATGTATTTGAAAACTTTAGAAGTAAGTGTATAAATATTTACGGTTTAGAGCCGGCTTTCTACCATACGCTAACTGTAATATATGAATATAGGCAACAGTGTGTAAGATAGAAAGGGAGAGAACACATGGTTGCGAATACAGTTGATAGAAAATATATGATTTTAAGATATTGTCTTGAATAATTATTATTTATCATAATACCTGACACTACCTAAACATATATAACAAGATATATAACATGGCGCAGTCGATAAACCTATGTAAGAAATAAGTAATTGTTTTTTTTTGAAAAAAAAGTGAGGTTAAAAAAAAAAAAAAAAAAAAAGGAGGTATGTTGCTAAAAAATTGTTAATAGAGAATTATATTATTGAATTGAGAAAAATGAGTAATGCCAGAGCACCTAAACCATTAATTTTGAATGGAAATGTCAGTGAAAACTGGAGAAAATTTAATCAGAATTTTGAAATATATATGGTGGCGGCTGGGAAATCACATGAAGCTGAAGAAACAAAAGTGGCAATATTTTTAAATATAATAGGCGAAGAAGCAGTGGAATTGTATAATACGTTTCAATTATCAGATGATGATAAAAAGGATTTGGATGAAGTGTTACGAGCATTTGAACCATATTGCAATCCGATAAAGAACATAGTATATGAAAGGTACATGTTTAATAAGAGGGTACAGAATCCAGGTGAAAAGTTCGAAGAATTTTTGGCAGATGTGAAGAAATTGGGTCTTACGTGTGGATTTGAGAATCTAACTGATCAAATGATCAGAGGTAAATTAGTTATTGGTATAAATAATTTAAGTTTACAAGAAAGATTATTGAGAATGGGTTCTGAAGAATTATCATTGAGAAAAACTATAGAATATTGTAGAGTGGCAGAAACATCAAAAAGCCAAATGTCAAGTTTACATCAAAATACTGCTGAAGTATATAAAGTAACAGAAACAAAAGATAAATTATCGAAAGAATATGAAAACAAGAAAAATATGTTCAAATGTAAAAGATGTAATACAATACATGGTGCCAGACAATGTCCAGCTTATGGAAAACAGTGTAAAAATTGCAATTTGTTTAATCATTATAAAATTTGCTGTAGGGTAAAAAAGACACAAAGAAATATACAGATGGTGAGAACTAAGAATGAGAAACAACCAGAAGGGTTATTGGATGAGTCCGAGGAGACAAAAGGAGAATTGTATTTGGGTAGTGTGCAAATGGTAAATAGTGTGGATCGAAATATTCCAGAAAGACAAGGATGGTATCAAAATATATATATCGACAAAAAGTCAATTCAAGTAAAGTTAGATTATGGGGAGGAAGTAAGTACAATATCAGAGCATTTGATTAATAAGTATTTTCAAAATAAGGTAAGATTAGAGCCTACCAATGTAGTATTAAAATGTTATGGTGATTTTAAAATTATTTCTGTTGGTTGTGTAAAATTATTAATAGAGTTCAAAGATAAGCAATGTTATGAAATGTTTTTCGTTGTTAAAAATAAAGAGGTACCACTATTAAGTGCAAGAGCATGTGAAAAATTGGAACTAATTAAAAGATTAGATGAAGTTAAGGTTAATGATGATATGAATAAAATAGTGGATAAGTTTTTAAATGTTAATAAGGATTTGTTCGAGGGGGTAGGTTGTTTTAATAACACATGTAAAATAGACATTGTACCAGGAGCTGTTCCTGTGGTAAATCCACCTCGAAGAATTCCAATAAAATTAAGAGAAAAGTTAAAAAGTACGTTAGATAGTTTAGTAAAGAAAAATATTATTACTAGGGTAGAAAATCCTCAAGGATGGGTAAATAGTCTGGTAGTAGTGGAGAAAAATAATAATAAAATTAGGGTTTGTTTGGATCCTAGGAAATCAAATGAAATAATTAAAAGACCACCAGATGTACTTGTACCCACTCTTGAAGACATGGCTGAAAAATTAAGTGGTAAATGTGTTTTTACTGTATTAGACCTGAAGGAAGGGTTTTGGCAGGTAAAGCTTGATAAAGCATCATCTGATTTGTGTACTTTTTCCAGTCCTTTCAGATGTTTTAAGTTTTTAAGGTTACCCTTCGGTATATCAATGGCACCGGAGTACTTCCAGTCGGTAAATCAAAAAAATTTCGGGAATATACCGGGAGTTTTGGTATACATAGATGTTGTTCTGATTGCTGCTGAATCAGAAGCGGAACATGATAAAATTTTACAAATGGTTCTAAATAGAGCGCGGGAAATTGGCATCAGGTTTAATAAGGAAAAAATACAATTAAAAAGAGATAATGTAAAATATTTAAGGCAGATTTTTTCAGAAAGGGGTATGAAAATAGATACAGAACGGGTAAATGCTATTAATGCCATTGAAAAACCGGAAAATGTTAAAAAATTACAAAGTATTTTAGGAATGTTTAATTATATAAGTAGATATATACCAAATTATTCGGAAGTAACAGCTCCTTTAAGAAAATTATTGAAGAAAAACACGGAATTTGTGTGGTTTGCCGAACAAGAAAAAGCGTTAAATAGATTGAAATTATTAATAAAAAATGCACCAGTATTGGCAAATTTTAATTCTAAGGCGGAAATTACACTGCAGTGTGATGCGTCTCAGTACGGACTGGGGTGTGTGTTGCTGCAGAATAATAGACCTGTAGCTTTTGCGTCTCGGAGTATGACGGAAGGTGAACAAAGATTACCTCAAATCGAAAAAGAATTACTAGGTATTGTTTATGCGACTCGAAAATTCCATTATTATATTTATGGTCAGGCGGTAACGGTAATTACTGATCATAAGCCTTTACTAGCAGTAGCAAAAAAAGCAAATAAATGATATTGGATCGAATAAATTGAAAAGAATGGTTCTTCCGTTGTTAAGATATAATTTGAATCTAAAATATATTCCTGGTAAATTAATGTTCATTGCTGATTTGCTGTCTAGGTCATGTTTGAAAGACAGCAATTCAAGTGAAGAATGGATATGTGAAAATATTCATTCAATAGTGGTTGATATTAATATGTCGGCAGAAAAAGAACCGAATTTCAAAAAGCGACGGCGGAGGATCCGGTTTTAAGTAAACTAAAATGGTATTATCAAAACGGATGGTCAGAACAGAAAAAATTAGTTCATGATATGGCAAAATTTTATTTTAACTTACAAGATCAAATTCATGTAGATGACGGATTAGTTTTTTTTAATTTACGTTTAATTGTTCCGTTTAAAATGAGGCAAAGTGTGTTAAGAATACTACATGAAACACATTTTGGCATAACCAAAACAAAGCAAAGGGCAAGGCAGACATTATATTGGCCTGGTATGTGTACAGAGATTGAAAATTTAATAGCGACATGTACTATTTGTGAGAAGTTTTCTAATGTAAAACATAAGGAACCATTAATATGTCATGACATTCCGGATATTCCATTTAATAAAGTGGGATGTGATTTATTCGAAATATTTGGTAAAACATTTTTAATTTTACAGGATTATTATTCAATATGGATAGAAATTAAGTTATTACAAAATAAAACGGCAGAGGAAGTTATTTCAAAATTGAAAATTATTTTCGCTACGCATGGTGTACCGAGAATAGTATGTGCCGATAATGTTCCGTTTAATTCATTTGTATTTAAATCCTTCGCTAGAGAGTTTGACATTGAAGTAGTTTTAAGTTCACCACATTATGCTAGAAGTAACGGACAAGCTGAACGTGCGGTGCAAACAGCTAAAAAAATGTTAAAAAAATGTAATGAGACTGGTACTGAGTTAACGACGTTGCTTCTAGAATATAGAAACATGCCTGTGGCGGGTACAGACTTATCACCGGCACAAATATTATTTTCTCGTAGAACAAGGACTAAGATTCCAACTCATTCAAAGCTATTAAAGCCAAAAATTGATATTGCGGCTCATAAGAAAATTGCAAATAAGCAATGTCAGTATAAATATTATCACGGCAGAAAGGCGCGTAGATTTAATTATGAATTTAAGCAAGGTGAAACGGCGGCATGTCGATAAGTGCATGAGAAAACTTGGGAGCCAGTCAAGATAATTTCAAAAAATAATAACCCAAGGTCATATAATGTAATAAATCAAAAGGGGAACATTATACGTAGAACGTCTAATTTTTTAAAGCCAAGTGGTAGTGTTTTCGTGCCATTGATTGAGCATGATGATGTTGTGGCGAGTTCCTCGAGTGATAAGGATCTTGAATCGCAAGTAGAGGGGGAAGAAAAAGGTGGAAATAATCTAACGAATGTTGATAATACATATAGGACGAGATTAGGTAGACAGATCAGATCTCCTTCTAGGTTTAAGGATTATGTTAGAATTTGAGTGGCACTTTGACATTGTGATGTATTAGCTTTGTTAAAAGGGGAGGTGTAATATATGAATATAGGCAACAGTGTGTAAGATAGAAAGGGAGAGAACACATGGCTGTGAATACAGTTGATAGAAAATATATGATTTTAAGATATGGTCTTGAATAATTATTATTTATCATAATACCTGACACTACCTAAACATATATAACACTACCTGGGTATGCTTGGGATTGCATGTTGAAAATAACAAAGTGTAAACTTAAGCTTCTCAAAGACATAGATACACTTTTATTTAGAGAAAAAGGTCTAAGAGGAGGTATTTCTATGTGTTCTAATAAATACTCCGCGGCAAATAACAAATATATGAAGAATTTTGACATTACAAAGCTATCTAAATATTTATTGTATTTAGATGCCAATAACCTATATGGTTGGGCCATGTCTCAGTATCTACCTTACGATAATTTTGCTTGACTAAGTAATGTAAATGAGGTAGATATTATGAATGTTTCTGATGATTCCGATAGTGGTTGTACTCTCGAGGTAGACTTAGAATCTCCAATGTCGCTGCATGACGAACATAACGATCTGCCGTTCTGTGCAGATCATGAACGACCACCAGGTTCTAAATAAGTTAAATTACTGAATACGCTTACTAATAAATAAAATTATATTATACATTACCGAAATTTAAAACAAGCCTTGCAGAATGGTCTGGTCTTGACTAAAATTCATAAAATATTACAATTTAGCCAAGCACAATAGCTCAAACCATATATAGATTTAAATACTAAATACCGAGAACAAGCTAAAACAGATTTTGAGAAAAATTTGTTCAAATTAATGAACAATGAAGTATTCGGAAAAACAATGGAAAACATTAGGAAACATAGAAATATCAACATGGTGCGAAAATATGGCCGTTATGGTGCTAAGAATCTAATATGGAGCCCATTATTCTTTAGCCATAAAATATTTGATGAAAGTTTGGTTGCTATAGAGCTAAACAATTCACATATAGTGTTTAACAAACCGGTTTATATAGGAATGTCTATTCTAGACATATCTAAAGCTCTTATGTTTGACTTTCATTATAATTTTATATTAAAAAAGATTTCACCAACTGAAAATTGCAAATTAGTGTACATGAATACAGATAGCTTCATATTTGAAATCATATCTGATGATGCATATTTAGATATTATTAAAACGCGTATACAAAAATTCGGTACAAGTAACTATGCTGTAGATAATCAATACGGTATACCATTAAGAAACAAAAAAGTTTTAGGTCTGTTTAAGGATGAGGCAGCTGGTAATATTATTACCAATTTTATAGGATTAAGATCAAAAATGTACACTTATAAAATAGATTGTTTGAATAAATGCATAAAAAAAATTAAGGGGTTGAAATAGAGCATAGTAAAAAATGAAATAGATTATAATGATTATTATTAATGTTTAATGCTATCTAAAGAAAAGTTATAAAGCAGCGTTCCATACGTTCTTATAACCATAATTTATTTAGTGTAGAGGAAATTAAACTAGCTCTTAATTCATTTGATGATAAACGTTATTTGATTGAAAACTGTACAGACACGCTTCCTTGGGGTCACTATAAAATTCAATCTAATTAACGACAATAGTAATAATATGTATATAATTTGTATCTCAAATGTATGGTAGTATTAATAAACTTCTATAAATTTATTCATTTGTAGTACAATACTTTGAAAGAGATAATTAGAAATATATTTTAGGAATAGATATATAATATGTATGTATGGACTTTCTCATTTTTTATGTTTATAATTACTTATGTGTAAAATTACTTTTACTTAAACCTGGTTCGTGTTAAATAAATGAGAATTAACAAAGACTAACAATTCCCGGATCTATAACATGCTCCACTTCTACACCATTCAATTCATACGTTACTGAATCAAATAAGAATGGTCCTACATTATTAGCTAGGCACACAGTTCCATCTCCTTTTGTCTTTTTCAATTTTCCTTTAATTACCAAAGCAGATTCTGCATTAATAGCCAATCATCATTTCTATTTATTGTTATTTTAATTACATCACTGTTTGAAAATGACTTAATATAGGGAAGATAAGTTCGATATTCCATATGTGTTATAGAATCATCATTCAATGGAGATTTATACAGGTTTAAAATTTGATCTGACGGCATATCCAATCGATTTCAAAAAAATTGTGTTTAACTTTGACAATTTACCCCCCAACTTTCTAGCTGAACGGCGTTTTTTAACTGAATGTCTGTGCTTGTTAATACTCTTTTTATATATATATATATGTATCTTAAAGCCTGTCTACCATTCCTGGTGTAGGCTTGTTAGTCTTTATCTTTTTTTTTCTTCTTCCTCTAGGCCCCCGCGTTTTCGCTTCGTGTCACTGCGTCGCAAAACTTTCTCCATTCTCTCCTGTTGTTTGCCATCCTACTAGCTTCACTCATCGTTACTCCTCTTCTTTGCAATATCTTTTCTATCATGTCATTCCAAGTAGTTTCAGTTCTTCCCCTTTTTCTTTTCTGTCCAGGTCTAGCTTCCCATACTCTTCTCACTTGTCTTTCTTGTCCCATTCTTTTCAAGTGACCCCACCATCCCAACTGTCTCTTCTCTATGTAATCGTGTATCGCCTCTATTCCCAGTTCTTTGCTTATTTCTTCATTCCTGATTCTTTCTCTCTTTGTCACTCCCTTTACTCTCATCATGTATTTCATTTCTACCGCTTGAACTTTACTTATTTCATTTTTATCTGTTATCCATGTCTCATCCAAATGTCAGTATTGGTCTTATTATTGTTTTATATACGTTTATTTTTGTTTTCCTTGTTATTTCTTTTTTCCCCACAATCGTATTGCTGATACTGTAAAACACTTTCATTGCTTTTTCTACCCGCCTGTTAATTACTTCTTCTTGCTTTCCTGAACTAGGTATTTCTACTCCGAGATATTTCCATTTCGTCACTTGCTCCAATTTTACCTTATCTACCATGATTTTTATCTCCTGTTGTTCCCCAATTATCATTACTTTTGTTTTCTCTTTACACATTTCCATTCCGTTCTCTCTAAGTGTTTCATTCCATATATTTATGTTTGCCTGCAGCTCTGTTTTATTAGATGCTACCACCATTATATCGTCCGCAAATGCTCCAATCTTTACTTCAACTCTCTCCATATAATTCCATCCCACGTCAAGTCCTCTAGTTCTTTATTTCGCTTCCCTTATTATTTTGTCCATGTAGATATTAAATAATGTTGGACTTAGTCCTCCTCCCTGTCTTAGTCCGTCTTTCGTTTAAAATTTTTTTGATTGTCTGCTTTTGACTATCACGCTATTTGAGTTTTCGTCATATATTTTTTTTATTAAGCTTATCATTTTCGTGCTTATCTCTTTCTCTGCCATCATCCTCCACAATCTATCTCTTCCTACTTTGTCGAATGCTTTTTTTAGATCTAAAAAACCCATGTATACTTTTTTTTTCTTTCTACTTGTTTTTTCCATTATCTGTTTAATCTTGAATATATTATCTTGAATACTTCTTCCTTCCCTAAATCCTGACTGGGATTCGTCCAGTGTTTTCTCGATTGCACTTTTTACTCTCTCATTTATAATCAATTCCAGCACTTTAATATTGGTATTTAGTAGTGTAATTCCCCTGTAGTTATTACAGTCTTTCTTGTCTCCTTTCTTGAAGATTGGCACTATCATCGCATGCTGCCATTCTTTTGGTATTCTTTGCTCTGTCCATATTTTTCTATATATATCTAGCATTGCTTGCCTTCCCTCTTCCCCCATATATTTTACCAATTCTGTCGTTACTGTGTCGCTTCCTGACGCTTTCCCATTCTTTAGTTGTTTTATGGCCTTTTCCAGTTCCTCCATATTAAATTATACTTCATCGTCTTTGCTTTCATTTCTCTCCGTACTGGCTACCTCTCTTGTATTGGTCCTCTCTATCTTTCCTGACAGCAGCTCTTCGAGGTATTGCTTCCATCTTTCTATTATTTCCTTTTCCTGCTTTAATAGTTATCTTTCTTTGTTCTTTATATATGTCGCGCAGTTGGTCTTTCCTTTTCTTATTGTTTTTAATCTGCTGTAGAATATTTTTTTCCCCTCTGCCGCTTTGTTTTCTAATTTCTTGCCGAATTCTGCCCATTCATTTCTTTTCGCCTCTAATACTAATTGCTTCACTATTTTCCTTTCCTCCTTGTAACACTGATACGTTTCTCTAGTTTTTTTTTGTAGATATTCCTTCCATTTTTCTTTTTTAGTCTCACTCTTCTCTTGATCTCTTCTGTCCACAATGCCGTTTGTTTTATTTTCTTATTTCTTGTTATTCTTCCACACACTTCCGAGCTTGCTTGTAGTATTATCTTTTTGAATTCCTCCCAACTCTCTTCCAAACTTAATGTCTTCCATTTCTCATTTCCACTCTCAATCATCCTCTCCACTTTTGCTCTATATTGCTTTGCCACCTCTCCGTCTTTTAGTCTATACGCTTTTATTTTCTCATATGCTATCTTATCTTCTTTTCTCTCTCTGTTGTCTGCTTTTAATGGTTCCTTTATCTTTGATATAACCATATAATGATCACTTCCTATGACACTTTTACATCTACTATGTTCTTTCTATTTTCATTTCCTGCTCCTATGTAGTCTATTATCGATTTTTCATTTTTGCTGCTCATCTCTCTAGTATATTTGTGTATATCTTTGTGCTTATAGTAAGTATTTGCTATAAACATATTATTGATTCGGCAAAACTCCATTAATGTTTTTCCATTATCATTTAGTATTGTCTCCCCATTCTGGCCCAATATTCTACTCTCTCCTGATTTTCCCTTTCCCACTCTACTATTGAAATCTCCTGCAATGTATATTTCGCCTTTTGCTCTTTCTACCGTCTCTGCTAACATTTCCCAGAATTTCTCTTTGTTCTCCTTTTTGTCGTCTTCACTTGGTCCATACACACTTATTATTGTTATAATGCTCTCGTAATCGTCCTTCATATTTATTGTCAATATCCTCTCTGAACATGCCTCCCATTTTTCTATATTGTGTGCCCATTCCTTTTTTATCATACATGCGACTCCCTCAGCTGCTTTCTTCTCTGTTTCCACTCCGCTATATATAAATACACTTTCTTTCATCATTTTTTGCAGTCCTCTTACTTTTTTTTTCGTTTCCGTTATCGTAAGTATGTCTATCTTATTTTCCAGAAACTCATCTTCTAGTTCTATTTCTTTTCCCTTTATGCTTCGTATATTCCATGTTGCCAATCTCCATATTTCTACATTTTTCCTTCTCATTGTTTTTTGCTCCTTTCCCCACTTCTTCTTCAGTTTTTCGTTTGTTTCTTCTTTTTTTCCCAGCTTCCATAATCTATCCTATTTCTATATTGTTCCTCCTTTCTTTTGTATATTTGCGCTTTTTGCTAGTTGCCATGTGCTCTACGTCTTTGTCTTTAATTCTTGTACAGTTGGCGCATTTTACCTCATTTTTTTCACAATCTTTCCTTCCGTGTCCTTCTTGTCCACATCTGTAGCATACCTCCTTTCTTGTACAGTACTTAGCTACATGCCCATAGCAGCAGCATTTGTAGCAGATCGCGATCCTTATATATTCCTCTACCTGTTTTACAGTAAAATCTATAAGTAATTTTCCTTTTTTTACCACGTGCTTGAATATCTCATTGTCCGCTTCTACTACCCAGTCCTCTACATATTGTTTACTGTTCCCGATGGCATTTTTCTTTAACTGCTCTTATTACTGTCTTCACATCTCTAGTCCCCACTATTTTTCTTATTTCTTCATTTTCCCTTAATGTTTCATATACTATTTCTTATTCAGTATACCCTTGCTCAACTTTTTTTATTTTAAACAACGGCTTTGTTTCTTTCATTTTCCTCACTGTTATCCCTTGTACTTCCTCCAGTTTCTTCCCTATTTGCTTTTGTATTTTTTTATTTCCTTTATACCTTCTTCACCTACTTCTTCCATCGTAAGTTTTTCTCGAATTTTTTCCATTACCTTCTCACCTTCTACCGCTTTCACTGTTATTTCTCTTATTTTTTCAGGTGTTTTCCATCCCTTTATCTTTTTTGTATCGTTCTCTTTTTTCTTTGCTGTGATAGCCGCATATGTCTTTTTGCTCATATTTTGTGTTATTGTACCTCCCCCTATCAATTCCGTTATTTTTGCTTCCAATTTGTCCATTCTTTTTTCGAATTGTTTCTCTATTTGTTCCAGCCTTTGCTCTAATTTATCTGTTTTTCCTGGTTTTTGTTTTTTCTCTGCATTCTCCATGTTTTCATATATTGTGGCGGTTATTTTACCTACTATTTTTTCTATATTCTCTATACTTTTTTCCATTTCTTCTCGAGTTTGCCTTTCTTCTCTTTAATTCCCCTCTTTATATATCCTAATTTCCCTTTGTATCAGTTTTATTTGAATCATTAATGCATCTGATACTCCACTTAGTTTTTTCTGAGTATCTTCACTTTCTTCTTTCCGCTGCGACATATCTTTCTGTCTTAATTTTATTCTTTTTTCCATGCTATCTTCAACCTCGCTCATCACTACTCCTCTATACGATTTGTTTGCTTTTTCTTGCTCCTCATATTCCTCTTCTTCCTCCGTTGATGTTTTTCTTTTTCTAGTCTCCACTTTTCCCACTGGAGGAGTTCTTTTGATTTTAGTCGCCACTTTGAATGGGTTTTTAGCCTCCATTCTTGCGAGGTCAATCCCACTTCTATTTATAAATCTATATATATATATGTCTATATGCCTTCTACCATCAACTGGTGTCGGCTTGAGCTCTTCTCGTTATCCTCCTATTCCTCACTTCCTATGCATCTCTCCCACTCCTTCCTGTTGCAAGCAGTTCTTCTTGCGTCATTCAGCCTCATTCCTCTTTCTCTTATTGCTTTTTCAATTCCCTCATCCCATGTAATTTCTGGTCTTCCCCGTTTCGCTCTTCTTCCCTCCCTTGCCTGCCAGACTCTCTTTACTTGCCTCTCTTCACTCATTCTTACTAGATGTCCCCACCATCCCAACTGCCTTCTGTGGATGAACTCCACCACTGGTTCTATCTCCAACTCTTCTCTTATTGCGCTGCTTCTTATTTTATCTCTTTTTGTTACCCCTTTTACTCTTCTCAAGACTTTCATTTCCACAGCTTGTACCCTACTTATGTCTTTTTGCTCCATTTTCCACGTTTCACATCCGAATGTTAAAATCGGTTTTATTATGGTCTTGTATACATTTATTTTTGTTTCCCTTGAGATTTCCTTGTTCTCCACTATTACTCTATTTATTCTATAATATGCATTCAATGCTTTATTCACCCGCTCCGTAATTTCATTTTCCTGTTTACCACCGCTACTGATCTGCACTCCTAGGTACTTACAACAATCGACCTGTTCTATTCTCGTCTCTTCTATCTTAATTTCTAACTTCCGTTTCTCTCCTGTTACCATTACTTTTGTCTTTTCCTTGCACATCTCCATCTCGTATTTTTTAAGCACTTCATTCCATTTGTTCAATTTTCTCTGCAAACTCCTTTCATTCTCCGCCACTAACATCACATCATCTGCAAATGCTCCAGTCGTTATAACCACCCTTTGCATGTTTTTATATCCAACGACTAGCCCTCTTTCCTCTTTATCACTTTCTCTCATTATCTCATCCATATATATGTTAAATAATGTTGGACTCAGTCCTCCCCCCTGTCTTAGTCCGTTCATTGTTTTAAATGTTTCAGATTCTTTACTATTTACTATTATGCTGTTTACATTCTCTTCATATATCTTCCTTATTAACCTAATCATTTTCATTTCTATACCCCTCTCTCTCATTATATCCCATAATCTGCTTCTATTTATTTTATCAAATGCCTTCTTTAGATCTAGAAAACCTACATATATATTTTTTTTACTATTCCCTGCCTTTTCCACCATTTGCTTTATAGTAAATATATGGTCCTGTATGCTTCTTCCCTTTCTAAATCCACATTGTGGCTCTTCCAAGGTCTGTTCCACTTTATCGTTTATCTTATTTTTTATTATTTTCTCTAATATCTTCATCCCTGTATTTATAATGTTTATTCCTCTATAGTTCTTACAGTCAGCTCTGTCTCCTTTTTTATGTATTGGTACTATCTGTGCTCTTTTCCATTCCTCTGGGATGCGTTCTTCTCTCCATATTTTGTTGTAAATATATACCAGTTTTTCCATTCCCTTTTCTCCAATATTCTTAATCATTTCTGATGTTATTCCTTCACTCCCTGGAGACTTCCCATTCTTAAGTTCTCTAATAGTCTTTTCCAATTCTTCCCTTTCTATTTCTTCGCCGCCTTCCTCTTCATTATCCACTTCTTGAGATTTACCTTCTCCTACTCTCTTTTTTTCGCTATTTTTATTGAATTTCCCACTTACACTTCCTTCCAATAGCTCTTCGAAATATTCTTTCCATCTGTTTATCACCTTTTCCTCATCTTTTATTACCTTTCCATTCTTGTCTTTCATGAGCCCTCTGTTTTCCTTTTTATCTTTTCTGCACCCTCTCAAGACACTGTAGAAAACTTTCTTATTTTCTTTACTATTGCTTTCAATTTTCTCACCAAATTCTTGCCATTGTTTCTTTTTTTCTTCTCTCACTAATTTCTTTACTATTTTCCTTTCTTCCTTGTAACACTGATATGTTTCTCTAGTTTTTTTTTGTAGATATTCTTTCCACTTTTCTTTTTTTATTCTCACTCTTCTCTTGATCTCTTCTGTCCACCATGCCGTTTGTTTTATTTTCTTATTTCTTCTTATTCTTCCACACACTTCCGAGCTTGCTTGTAATATTATCTTTTTGAGTTCCTCCCAACTCTCTCCCAAACTTAATGTCTTCCATTTCTCATTTCGACTCTCAATCATCCTCTCCACTTTTTCTCTATATTGCTTTGCCACCTCTCCGTCTTTTAGTCTATACGCTTTTATTTTCTCATATTCTATCTTATCTTCTTTTCTCTCTCTGTTGTCTGATTTTAGTGGTTTCTTTATCTTTGCTATCACCATATAATGATCACTTCCCACTTCCGGTCCTCTTGACACTTTTACATCTATTATGTTCTTTCTACTTTCATTTCCTGCTACTATGTAGTCTATTATTGATTTTTCACCCTTGCTGCTCATCTCTCTAGTATACTTATGTATATCCTTGTGCTTATAGTACGTATTTGCTATAAACATATTATTGATTCGGCAAAACTCTATTAATCTTTTTCCATTATCATTTAGTATTGTCTCCCCATTCTTGCCCAATATTCTACTCTCTCCTGGTTTTCCCTTTCCCACTCTACTATTAAAATCTCCTGCAATGTATATTTCACCTGTTGCTCTTTCTACCGCCTCTGTTAACATTTCCCAGAATTTCTCTTTGTTCTCCTTTTTGTCATCTTCATTTGGTCCATACACACTTATTATTGTTATAATGCTCTGGTTATCGTCCTTCATATTTATTTTCAATATCCTCTCTGAACATGCCTCCCATTTTTCTATATTGTGTGCCCATTCTTTTTTTATCATACATGCGACTCCTTCAGCTGCTCTTTTCTCTGTTTCTACTCCGCTATATATAACTACACTTCCTTTCATCATTTTTTGAAATCCCCTCCCTTTTTTTTTCGTTTCCGTTATTGTAAGTATGTCTATCTTATTTTCCAGAAACTCATCTTCTAGTTCAATTTCTTTTCCCTTTATGCTTCGTATATTCCATGTTGCCAATCTCCATATTTCTACCTTTTCCCTTCTCATTTTTTCCTGCTCCTTTCCCCACCTCTTCTTCAGTTTTTTGTCTGCTTCTTCTTTTCTTCCCAGCTTCCATATTCTATCCTATTTCTATATTGTTCCTCCTTTCTTTTATATATTTGACACTTTTTGCTAGTTGCCATGTGCTCTACGTCTTTATCTTTCACTCTTGTACAGTTGGCGCATTTTCTCTCATTTTTTCCACAATCTTTCCCTTCATGTCCTTCTTGTCCACATCTGTAGCATACCTCCGTCCTTGTACAGTACTTAGCTACATGCCCATAGCAGCAGCATTTGTAGCATATCGCGATCCTTATATATTCCTCTACCTGTTTTACAGTAAAATCTATCAGAACTTTTCCTTTTTTAACCACGTACTTAAATATCTCACTGTCAGCTTCTACTACCCAGTCCTCTACATACTGTTTACTGTTCCCGAATGCCTTTTTTTTAACTACTCTTAATACTGTCTTCACCTCTCTAGTCCCCACCATTTTTCTTATTTCTTCATTTTCCCTTATTATTTCATTTATTATTTCTTCTTCAGTATACCCTTGCTCAACTTTTTTTATTATAAACATCGGCTTTGTTTCTTTCATTTTCCTCACTGTTATTCCTTGTACTTCCTCCAGTTTCTTCCCTATCTGCTCCAGTTGTAGCTCGTTTCTACACTTCATCACTTCCAATCCACTTTTGTATTTTTTTATTTCCTTTATACCTTCTTCCCCTACTTCTTCTATCGTAAGTTTTTCACGTATTTTTTCCATTATTCCATTTTTCCATTTTTTCCATTCCTTCTCACCTTCTACCGCTTTCACAGTTATTTCACTTATTTTTTCCGGTGTTTTCCATCCCTTTATATTTTTTGTATCATTTTCATTTTTCTTTCCTGTTATAGCCGCATATGTATTTTTGCTCATATCTTGTGTTCTTGTAGCTCCCCCTATCAATTCCGTTAATTTTGCTTCCAATTTGTCCATTCTGGTTTCAAATTGTTTCTCTATTTTTTCCAGCTTTTGCTCTACCTTATCTGTTTTCTCTGTTTTTTGTGTTTTCTCTGCATTCTCCATGCTTTCTTATACAGTAGTCTCCACTAGTCTCCACTTTTCCCACTGGAGGAGTTCTTTTGATTTTAGTCGCCACTTTGAATGGGTTTTTAGCCTCCATTCTTGCGAGGTCAATCCCACTTCTATTTATAAATCTATAATAATATTATATATTTATCTCAGTATAAAATACAAATAAAAAACATATAAAAGTTGTTTTTTGTTTCCTATCTCAATAACACCGTTCCTGTTTATCAGTTCTACTTGTTATTTGGAAATTACCCCCGCTTCCTCCGCTCGGAAGGGCACATATACATATCTAGATGTCTTACTTCTCCGTTGTTCTGTTATTATTTAATATCCTTATCAAACTCACAAAATAAAAAAATTACTTTATTGATGTATTATCCTTAAACCACTAAACAATCAGTACTCTGCTTATCTGCGTATCGAATTTTCGATTTCACCACAAACAAACATCAGACCAATTTCACTCTCCGATATAGACTCCGATAATACTCTTTTTATACGATTTATTAATATTCTTATTACTATCACTATTAATCATTAAAACCATCTTTTTTTAATTCTAACCGAATGATGATTTCTTCCCCTCGAAAATTTAAATGATTAAAACTCTGATCTAGTATTTTTAGTGAAATGGTAGATATCTCATTTCCTACTACTGGTAAATAAACCAAGTTTCGTGGAATTTCGTCTATAGAAAATCCAGGATTGGACGTGATGGGAAATTCGTATAACGTATGTGACAGTTTGTTGTTATAGTAAGCACCACTTGTTATATTACTATCCACGTGAATTGTTCGGATTTTTACAATATTTACAAGATGATCAGATGAATGAACTATTCCAGCTTCCAACATCTTTCGTGGAAATCCTAATAGTGCTGCTATCGAATTGTCTGTACTAAAGTCTATATCAAAATCACGAGGAAAAATTTCACACTTTAAAGTATTATTATTAGGTCTTAGGAAAAAAATATCTTTTCTTTTTCATTTCCGTTCAACTTTAAAGGTATCAATTTCTTCTTTGGATAATTATTAATATCTGTAAGCTGATATACTCCAGCAGGTAGATTAATTGAATTGAGTTGTTTATTTTTATCTATATAGTAAAATTTAGTATTTTCTTCAACGTTCGGTATAGTGTTGCACGAAAAGAAACCAATCAACGCCAATCCGTATTGAAAATTTGTATCTCGCTGTTTGGGATTGGGAAAATCTATGGAAAGTGTTGATTTACGATCCTTTAATGTGAATATTATAGACATAACTTACACTAGACTGCGCTACGGCTTGCTATTATATAGAAACTCAATACATAAATGACCACAATTATCAGAATTAAATTTTTGGAATCGGCTTCTATTGTAAATTATATTACTTGATTTACCGAAATATTTTATAAGTTCTATTGGTTGTTTCAAATTACCGAAACTATCGAAATAATTGATAGTATTACTTTGCTTTTTATATGCCACCCAATGAGTGCCTATATTGGCCTTCAAATCTAAATTAACAATACCACTTTCATTATAACGTACATATTAGGGTAATGTATCACGCATAAAGACACCTCTAAAATATGGCAATTTCAATTTATTTATACAATTTAATATTTCATAATCATAAAGAGCTCTGTCAGGTAGATTCAGTGATTTTTTTTTTTAAGTATATTCCATATCCTCTAGAATTTTTACGTAAAAACATTCCTGAAACTTTCTTGCCAATTTCAACATTGCTTCCATTATTCCCATTTACTTTTTTTTTATATCTGTTATATTTTCAGCTACAGTAGACGCTCCTACAGCTAGGGCACCCATTGCTCCCAAGGCAGATAAAATAGGCAACATTGGTAAAAATCCTCCAGATTTATGCTCAAATGAAATAACGCGTAGCAAACGGATATTTTTTCGGCCCCCTGCTTTTTTAATAGCCAATCGGACTGCTTTTAATCCTTCTAAGTTTGATTTTCGCAATTTTTTCTGATTTTTATATTTTCTTAACGCTTTCGATGTAGGATCGGTAACGTCTGTTTTAAATGAAAGCCCCATTCCCATTTTTCTTTTAGCTTTCATTGTATTTACAACTAACCAAGATGCAGCTTTTTCACCAAAACTGGAATCTTTTCATTTCACTCGTTCCCAAGCACGATTTTCTAATGCTTTTTCCGCCTTATGTCTATCAGATAATGCCGAACTTAAGTTGTATGCGAGGTCGTGCTGCTTGCAAGCTGCATCTAATGGGTTGATTCCAGGATCACCGCGTGCCAGGCGCTTCTGGATTCGAGTGCCAGGTCCGCACCACTGATAATGAGGGAGATGGGCCTCAAAGGGGAGCTTATCAATTAACGAATTTACTATACCCGCACCTCTGTAGTGAATAGGTTTCATATTACTAATCCGTATAAGCAAAATGAATTGATTTATATAGCCAATTCGTTTTCATCTCCATAATAGTTACAAAAATGCGTTTAGTAAGATAAGATCTTAAACTTGCCATCGAAAATTTGGACTTTGATGATTCGACATCTAAAACATATATACACAGTGAATTACTACCAAATTATTTTCGCGGAATTTTCTGTGGTCCGAGCGGGTGCGGCAAAACAAATTCACTCTTAGCTTTGTTATTTGACTGAAATGGATTAAAATTTCCTAATATCTATCTTTAGTCAACATCTCTTTATCAGCCTAAGTATAAATTATTGGAAAATGTATTGCAGCAAGTTAAAGAAATAAAATATTTCCCATATAAAGATAATGAATTAGTTATTGATCCTGATGAAGCTAAAGAAAACTCTGTATTTATATTCGACGATGTTTCATGTGATAAGCAGGATAAAATTCCTTAAGGGAAATGTGTTTTAAGTGCTGTTCAAATTGATAAACATCGGTTTGTCATGAAGCAAAACCTTCATTATTATTAAATACAATAAAGAATTATTGATGTTCGGCTAAACATTACGTCTTTTGTAAAATTAAATAATGCCCTCTTTATTTGAAGCATTTAAATAAGAAAACACTAATATGTATTGGATATACGAGATTTTCTACAATAACTGAATGATTGATGATCGACTAAACATTAAACCTTTCATACAGTTAAATAATACTTTCGAATTGGAAGAATTTTAATGGCAAACACTAATTTTGAATATGTATTGTATTCGTCATACATATTTTAGTACAATGGAATTAAACTATTAACGTTTTATTTGTTGTAAGAATATAATCATAACAGGTAATAATAATGAAGAATTAAAAATAATTCAAATTATTAGACAGGAAAAGACTATATGCTTAACAGAATCTGATTTGGTTAACATAATATTCATCCATACATATCATGTCGTTCCCTTAATTAATAGGCTAAGTTGAATTGACTTTATCACATTTTATAATAATTTTATAAAAGCTGATTTTATAGCTATTTGCATATGGCTAAATATGTTAACTTAGATTTAATACAGATTATAACATTTATAGAAAAAATGTTCACCCTTATAATCCTTTCAAGTAACATCCTGTTAAAGATCTCGGGTGATTTTATATCTTATATTCAAAATACAGATTATTGTTCGGCACAACCCAAAATTCATTTTATATACTCAACCCAACATGATGGATGTCGCTTGGCTTTGTGGTGCAGTGGTAAGGTCCTTATACCCCCATAAAAGTTTATAGGTTCGATTTCTATTCACATCTAAAAATTTTATTTTAAAGATCTTCTCTATCATCTGTCTCTCTCTCTCTCTCTCCTATTCCTTTACTCCTCTGCTTTACTGCTGCAATCACGAGATGTGCTTTACCACATTAAGGATAGGTGTAAGGACGCCTATTATGACTGCGCCCCGAGTCTCTTTATACTTATCCATGTGGTAAACAAGCTCAAGTCTTCACCTTATTTCAAATTCTTGATAATATTCGATGCTACCAAAATCTATCCACGCAACATCAAACGTCAAATATTACATCAAAAGATACCTTGGAAAGCACATTGAAACTAGGCGCCACATTTCAAAAATAAATATGACATTTCATTGACGCAAAAAAATATGACACTGATAATTGGCACACAAAATTTACAAATATGACAACGCCAATTGATACATAAAGCGCCATTGGAAAATACATTGAAACTTGACGCCACATTTCAAAAATAAATATGACATTTTATTGACGCCAAAAAATATGACACTAATAAATGACACACAAAATTCAAAAATATAACAGTGGCAATTGACACATAAAGCGCCACCTAGCGACAACACACGAAACTCAATGACATAAAAATGGGACCCGCGATTGTGGCGCCCTCTGGTGGCGAAATTTTGAACCAGTGGTCTACTTCTGCTGTTGTATATCTGCTTGCACAATTGATTATCTGTCGTATGTTATCTTCAAATTATAGATTATATTTAAACAATGTAGGTTTAAATTATATATTAAAATTAAAATTTAAATAAAAATTCAAAGATCCATTAATACCTAATGATGATGCCATAGGCACTGCGTATGTGTATGGCAATACTAATTTCAGTACTATAGATATAGATAAAGGGAAACGGAAATTATTAGAGCAGCCAATGCTTACAATTTTTTTTCTTTAAACATAATTTTCCATATGATGTATATTATTTAAACCCAAAACTTGGCTACGCCGAATCGTCTTCACGCCACGTCCGAAACGGGCCATTCCCTGCCAAAGCTACCGGTGAATATAGCTGTAGAAACAGAGTATGTAGTTCAAAGTGCTAGAATAGTTTTAGTTGTGTATGGGTCTATTTCCCCCTTTCTTTTCTCACTTTTTTAGCGCAATGTCTATACCGCACTCTCAGCTGTCCTGTGGATAATATTTCGATGGCAGACTCGCTGCGTTCCTGTGTTTCGCGATAGCTATCTATGGTCACGACGTGTCGCTATCGCGTGTATCAATGTATGTTGATTCTGTCACCGGAAAGGCGACCCTTCGATTCTCTCAGTCGAAAGTGATGCCCGCCGAACTTCACGTTTGACCATCAATTGACTTATGTGTTATTAAGGTTAAATCAGTATTCATATGTCAGAATTTAATGGGATGTGAACCCACATTCAACAGCTTACCTATCGTAAGCGTTAACGAACTCTGCTACAGAATCCGTTGAAGCAATGTGATAGTAATAGTAGTAATAGTATTAGTGGACACCGGGCAAACTTCTACTGTAAGGTGATCTTAGCGTAGCCTAGCGTAGCCTAGCGTAGCCTAGCCCAATCTGTACTAATGCGTAAAAAGGAAAAAAAAAACACCCAACAATTTTTTTGGTTTTATTTTTTTATTCAATAAATTACAAAAGGGTATATAACAATAGTTAATTTTACAATTTAATGACAAATAATATTCAAAAAGTTTTCATAATGACTTTTTGAACACTGGAATGTTGATATACATATTCAGATATATTTTTTTATAAAATTAAAACATTTTTACTTAATAAATATACTATAACTTTATATAAATTGAATCCTTAACTATAAGGCATTGGTTCATGACAGTATAAATCAATGGATTTACATTGTCCGTCTATAAATGAATAATTTTTAACAGAGTTTTCACAAAAACAGAAAAGCTGTAAATATTTGAAGCACGTTTTGTATCAATTTCACATCTCTTTTTGTTGCTAAGAACTTTTGTCTATTTTTCATGGATGTCTTTCTGCAATAGTATAGGATTTAATAGGGTTTTTTAAAATTTATGTTTATACTTCTACCTCAAATTTTTTAAAGACCAGTAGTATAAGAGGTAAAATAAATTACCCATTTTTTTTTACAAACAAAAGAAACTATTAATTGTTGTAACCCCATGGCAACGTGTTGGTATAAATAAAATATACCATTCTTTTATCGTCACAAGGATTTAAAGCAGTTCTAATTCGTTCCACAGAAAAATCATAATGATTTTGAGATTGTATTACAATTTGTGAAATTTAAAAATTTATATTATTGAACAAACATTGGATATAATCGTCGAAAGCAATAGATTTCAAAGCGGATGACTTTATACGTTTTGCTTTTTTAATTATTCCAAAATTAGCTGTAAAACTTCAACAAATTGTTCTTTAAGTCCACGAGATTTTATTCGATTAGAATTTTCTGTAATGTCTTTAACACTTTTGTACAATCTAAAACAGTACATTTTTGATCATAGCCCTACGAACTGTTCCATGACAGCACCATTATTTTCATCTATCATCAAACCTAATACTTTTTTATTAACAAGCGGTATGCCGTGAATATTATGAACAAGATAATTAGAAGTATCTAATTTACAAATATCTTCTCTAATGTGTAGATATATGACATCAACAAAAAAATGGCATATTAAACTTTCGTCATCGGCGTACAGTAATTTAGCATCATCATTAATTTTTTTTTCTAATATATTTGAAGTGAAAATTATAGAGATATGTTTCGGAAATATCTAAAATTGTCATATCAACATAAATGGCTTTATTAAATTTCATTTTCAATCTATTAATTTCTAAAAGTAACATATCTTTTCCGAGGTAGTTTCAGGTCTTCCCCTTTTGCTTTTCTGCCCAGGTCTAGCTTCCCATACCTTTCTCACTTGTCTCTCCTGTCCCATTCTTTTCTTATTTCTTCATTCTTGATTCTTTCTCTCTTTGTCACTCCCTTTACTCTCCTCATTTATTTCATTTCTACTGCTTGGACTTTACTTATTTGTTTTTTATCTGTTATCCATGTCTCACATCCAAATGTCAGTATTGGTTTTATTATTGTTTTATATACGTTTATTTTTGTTTTCCTTGTTATTTCTTTTTTCCCCACAATCGTATTTCTGATACTGTAAAACTGACACTTTCATTGCTTTTCCTATTCGGCTGTTAATTTCATCTTCTTGGTTTCCTGAACTAGTTATTTCTACTCCCAAATATTTCCATTTTGTCACTTGCTCTAATTTTACCTTATCTACCATGATTTTTATCTCATGTTGTTCCCCGATCACCATTACTTTTATTTTCTCTTTACAGATCTCCATTCCGTTCTCTCTAAGTGTTTCATTCCATGTATTTATGCTTGTCTGCAACTCTTTTTCGTTAGATGCTATCACCATTATATCGTCCGCAAATGCTATAATCTTTACTTCAACTCTCTCCATATAATTCCATCCCACGTCAATTCCTCTAGTTCTTTCTTTCGCTTTCCTTATTATTTTGTCCATGTAAATTTTAATTAATGTTGGACTTAGTCCTCCTCCCTGTCTTAGTCCGTCTCTCGTTTTAAATTTTTTTGATTGTCTGTTTTCGACTATCACGCTATTTGAGTTTTCTTCTTATATTTTTTTTATTAAGCTAATCATTTTCCTGCTTATCTCTTTCTCTGCCATCGTCTTCTACAATCTATCTCTTCTTACTTTATCAAATGCCTTTTTTAAATCTAAAAAACCCATGTATACATTTTTTTTCCTTTTACTTGTTTTCTCAACTATCTGCTTAATCGTAAATATATGGTGTTTAATGCTTTCCCTAAATCCTGACTGTGATTCGTCCAGAGTTTTCTCCATATTAATTTTTATTCTCTCGTTTATCATCATTTCTAACACTGTCATGTTTGTATTTAATAGAGTAATTCCTCTGTAATTATTACAATCTTTCTCATCTCCTTTCTTAAAGATTGGTACTATCAGTGCATGCTACCATCTTTTAGGTATTATTTGTGCTTTCCATATTTTGTTGTATATGTCCAGCGTTACCTGCCTTCCCTCTTCTCGCATATATTTTATCATTTCAGTCGTTATTTTGTCACTTCCTGGTGCTTTTCCATTCTTCAGTTGTTTTATGGTCTTTTTCAATTCCTCCATATTAAATTCCTCTTCATCGTCTTCGCATGCCTTTCTCTCTGTATTGTCTGCTTCTCTTGTATCGTTTCTCACTATATTGTCTCACAGCAGCTCCTCAAAGTATTGCTTCCATCTTTCCATTATTTCATCTTCCTGCTTTAATATTTTTCCTTCTTTGTTATTTATATATGTAGCACTGTTGGTCTTTCCTGTTCTTATTGTTCTTAGTTTTCTAATTTATTGCCGAATTCTGCCCATTCATTTGTTTTCTCGTCTAATACTAGTTGCTTCACTATTTTCCTTTCTTCCTTGTAACACTGATACGTTTCTCTAATTTGTTTTTTAAATATTCATTCCATTTTTTTTTTAATATCACTCTTCTCTTGATCGCTTCTGTCCACCATGCCGTTTGTTTTATTTTCTTATTTCTTTTAATTTTTCCACACACTTCCGAGCTTATTTGTATTATCATCTTTTTGAATTCCTCCCAACTCCCTACCAAACTTAATGCCTTCCATTTCTAATTTCTGCTCTCGATCATCCTCTTCATTTTTTCTCTATATTGCTTTGCCACCTCTCCGTCTTTTAGTCTATACGCTTTTATTTTCTCATATTTTATCTTTGTTGTCTGATTTTAGTGGTTTCTTTATTTTTGATATAGCCATATAATGATCGCTTCCCACTTCCGGTCCTCTTGATACTTTTACATCTATTATGTTCTTTCTATTTTTATTTCCTGCTACTATGTAGTTTATTATTGATTTTTCATTTTTGCTGCTCATCTCTCTAGTATACTTGTGTATATCCTTGTGCTTATAATAAGTATTTGCTATAAACATATTGTTGATTCGGCAAAACTCTATCAATCTTTTTCCGTTATCATTTAGTATTGTCTCCCCATTCTGGCCCAATATTCTACTCTCTCCTGTTTTTCCCTTTCCCACTCTACTATTAAATTCTCCTGCAATGTATATTTCGCCTTTTGCTCTTTCTACCGCCTCTGCTAACATTTCCCAGAGTTTCTCTTTGTTCTCCTTTTTGTCGTCTTCTTTTAGTCCATACACACTTATTATCGTTTTAATTCTCTCATTATCGTCCTTCAACTTTATTGTCAATATCCTCTCTGAACACGCCTCCCATTCTTCTATGTTGTGTGCCCATTCCTTTTTTTTTTCATACATGCGACTCCCTCAGCTGCTCTTTTCTCTGTTTCCACGCTGCTATAAATAAATACACTTCCTTTTATCATTTTTCGTAATCCTCGCTCTTTTTTTTTTTTCGGTTCCGTTATTGTAAGTATGTCTATCTTATTTTCCAGAAACTCATCTTCTAGTTCTATTTCTTTTCCCTTTATGCTTCGTATATTCCATGTTGCTAATCTCCATATTTCTTCACATTGTTTTCTGCTCCTTCCCCAATTCTTTTTCAGTTTTTTGTTTGTTTCTTCTCTTCTTCCCATCCTCCATAATCTATCCTATTTCGATATTGTTCCTCCTTTCGTTTGTATATTTGGCGCTTTTTGCTGGTGGCCATGTGCTCTATATCTTTGTGCAGTTGGCGCATTTTATCTCATTTTTCTCACAATCTTTCCCTTCATGTCGTTCCTGTCCACATCTGTAGCATTCCTCCGTTCTTGTACAGTACTTGGCTACATGCCCATAGCAGCAGCATTTATAGCAGATCGCGATCTTTACATATTCCTCTACCTGTTTTACAGTAAAATCTATCAATAATTTTCCTTTTTTTACCACGTACTTGAATATCTCCTTGCCAGCTTCTACTACCCAATCCTCCACATATTGTTTACTGTGTTAAAAAAAATGCCTAAAGCATTTTCTTTAACTGCTCTCATTACTGTCTTCACTTCTCTAATCCCCACTATTTTCCTTATTTCTTCATTTTCTCTTAATATTTCGTTTACTATTTCGTCCTCAGTATATCCTTGCTCAATTTTTTTTTTTACAAACAACGGCTTTGTTTCTTTCATTTTCCTCACTGTCATTCCTTTTACTTCCTCCAGTTTCTTCCCTATTTGCTCCTGTTGTAGCTCGTTTCTGCACTTCATCACTACCAATAGCCGATATATAACGTAAAAACGCCGAAATCTGCACGTATCAGCATGCCTATATCTGATGGTCCCTCGGAAAAATACGTACAAAAGAAGTACGTTATCAGCGAGCAATAGTATTACATACCATATAATATTAGTATATACAATATAAAAATGTAATAAAATGTAAAAAATCTGTTATGGAGAAGCCGTACTTATGGATTCTCCAGATAATAAGATTCTGTTTTTGAATCAACGAGTAACTGAAACTTTTAAGAAAAAATTGCACCATTTCTTGCCGGGCAAGTTCAGCATAGATATTAACTGCAGTTAATGAATTAAATTCGACTCCAGTCTTTGAAGTCGCTCTCAATTAATTCAGGTAATACAAAGTGTTAAAAAATGAAAGTTATCTTCATGATTTTTCTTTGTAAAGTCAATAATTACCGAAAACGATAGGGGTTATTTAATCGCTAGCCGGCACTTGAAAAGGCGTAACCCTTTCAATAATAATTACTGCTAAGCGAACTGACGATGGCGCGGAGTTACTTGGTGTAACGTGTTAGTGGGTGGTTGTTTGTGTTGAAATACAAAGGCACTACTTTTATCTGCGTCTTGGTACTTTATTAATTAAATAAACTATCAATTAAAGTTAATGAGCAACAATGTCGTACTGACTAATTTAACATATTATTGATAACAAAAACACTTAAAACTAATAAACTTATCTCTTTTATACAGTCCTTACATCTCCTACTCTTAGTACAGTGTAAGTGCCATCCTAAGTCACCTGATTAACTTGTGTACTCTATCTCGGTTATGGTCATTACTCTTGTTCTCACTTTGCATGGTGCATTCCTAATCGCTTTGTATTGTTTTTGTTACCTCACTTTTTTTCATTTTGTTTCCATTAGTATTATTTACATCGTTGCTTAGATGCACGGTTATGCTTACACCAACGTGCTCGTTCTATAAAAAACGTCGCGCGTTGCTCTTTATAATAGTTAATAACAGATATTTAGTCGTTTTGGAACTGAACTTATGTTGACATTCAATTTATTTACAAATTTTGTTTATAACATTTTTATTTATTAATTATATTGATTATAACTAATTCAACAATTTAAGATTTTTTTTTACATAAAAAGCATATTCGCACCGGTTGCCCGTCAGCCCTGATTTCCTTGTTGCACCCTATGTTATGCTGCCTTACCTTGTGGCGTCACGTCTTGCTCATGAATAAACATGTTGCCTGCCAGCCTTCAGGTGCAGGGCAATATTTACCTTACCCTAATCTATTTAACTACACTGCTATTAGTAACGTAAGCCATATCACTTTGTTCCATCTCATGTCACTAAATTGTTGTAACAGTGGTTGAGTGCTCTACTCGAAGTCGTGTAGCCAGTAGACTCGTCTGACAGGATGGTTTTGTGACCTGCTCTTCTGGAACTAGTGGGCGCAGCATCTTCGTGAGGCCGTGGTGGATTGAAAACTGGTTGCTGATAGCTGTCTCTTGGCTCTGTTGTTCAGCAGCACCTTACAACCACATATTCCCACTACTACCGCCATTATAACTCCGACTGCAAAGATGGTGGTCCATCTGGCATGCTGGTTCACATGCTTCTAGATTCAGGTTTCTGCATCTTGTTGGAGCTCTTGCTCTGAGTACACAATGTTAGTTAGATGGTCTGTCGCCTCATAATCGTTTTGTTCAAGGGTTTTACAAATCTCTCTACTACATGTCTACTAAAATCATAGCTAACGATAACGCTGTCGTGACGTCGTGGCGTTAGGATGTTTCTGAATGTTTTTATGATGCATTCAAAGTTCAGTTTGATCAATCCTGATCCGCTGACTTTTTCTTCATGGCGTATGCCATGGAGCATTCCATACACATATGACTTACACCGATTGATTGGTGACAAACAACCACATATTAGAGGTGTACATTCATTTCTCCCTAGATGTAGATGAACTCCCGGAGTGCTACTTTTAACACTAGACGTCGCAAGAGGTGAGGAGAAGTTGCATTCGTAACTTCTCCGCACTTGAGTTGCCATGACTTTAGTAGACACGTCCCCGGAGCATGAACGTAACGAGTATGATGGTAGAGAGATCTGCAAAACCCCTAGGAACTTCTCTTGCGATCTGGCTGCCGTGTCTGCTAATTGTGCTGGTGTTATACGTTCCAGGAACTTTTTCTTTGTAATAATTGTTCCTTGTCTGGCCAACACATGTTGACTACTTGGCCGTTGTTCTTCAAATCCGTCTAATAAAGCCTGTTTTTTTTTCTTTATTGTTTGTAGTTTTAATAGCATTAAACCGCTTTCAGTTGTTTCTAATGTAACGGTTTCTTTTCGTTCTGTATGTCAGCGCACATTTTCACAAATCACAATTTTCCTTTGCTAAGCATACTTCCTGGTACTAACCTAGTTGTTGTTTCAAATCTTCAGTGTTCAATTGCAACTCTACAATGGTTCATTCATAATTTTCCCTGTTAACTAATTGCATTGTCAAAGAGGTCAGTGCAACTGAAACTCTGTCTCAGTTCAACATCATCCTGAATTAGATCCGAGTAACTATTCTTCATTTTCTTATATTCATGGTCTTTTTCTTTCAATTTCATTAGAATGCTGCCTGCTTTTTGGTGCTTCCTGATTGCACCTTTATCACAATTTTCCTTTCAAGGCTTAATTGAAAAGCCTTGAGGTTTCAAGGCTTTTTTTCGTTAATCTTTAATTTGTGCTTGGTAACTTTTCAATTGTTTTTTGATATATGAAATTAGACTTGAATTTTCTGTCGATAATTTTTCGCATTCTCCTTGAACTTGTAGTAAGTCGCCATCTGAATTGATAATAATAACTTCCGATTCTTCATTTCCATTTCTTAATTTTTCCGTATTATTTTTCCAAGTTCGTTTGTTTACGTTCCTTTTTTACAAATAGAAACTTTCTAATTTATATTTATATTCTATTATAGTAATTACTTTCAACCCTATACATGCCCTTAGCGTCGTTGCGCGCTTTCGACTCTTTTGGGACCGCGCGCTAGTGGTTTTGATGATTTTCGGTTGAATTTTAATGATGAGCAGAATAGCTTTAACCACCAAACTTAGTGGTCGTATTTTTTTATTATTCATCGCGTTCAGCGGGTTGTTTTCAAGAAAAGTCGGGAAGTCTTCTTGACTTTAGACCCAGACAGAAGGTCCTGGGATTGGTTTCGTCGCGCGAAGAATCGCAATACCCAAAACGGGGATTCTGTAACTCGCTTTCAGATATTGTCGTTTTTTGGCAGAGATAGTGCCACAGACGGTGCTCATTTTTGGAAATTTTGTGCCTGAATTGAACTCGGAGTCCGGTGGAGTTCCGAGGAGAAGTGGCGACTGTGAGCAACACGTTTGGTTGGCAACACCATCAGCAACCATTAAGTACCAAGGACAGGTATTTTCCAGCTGGGTTTTTATTATCAAACTTTATATTTGTTTTATTATTTGAATTAAATTTATAACCATAGCTGGCTATCATCATATAGACACAACTAACCACAAACGAGTTTTCCTTTTTTACATTTTTTTTTTGTTTTTAATATTATTCATTATACTTTACGTTATTTCGGGAACCCGGGGCTGTAGCATAGTTCTACGCTAAGAACGGTAGGCTCCCACCAGCCCGACTTGATATTTGTAAAGGCCGGATGACGTCCTAATTCAATCTTTTGTAATACTTGTTCTACAAACGAACCCTCGAAATACCCAGGGTCTAAACATGAAAATACTTCAGCATTGGTACTTTCTGAGTATTTCAGTAAGTTTGCTTTGATTGCTTCTTGTAGGGTTACCAATGGTAAGAGTAGATATACAACAGCAGGACTAGACTACGGGTTCAAAATTTCGCCACTAGAGGGCGCCACAATCGCGGGGCCCCATTTTTATGTCATTGAGTGTCATGTGTTGTCCGCTAGGTGGCGCTGTGTGTAAATTTTCATTTTTCAATGTTTATGTTAGATGGCGCTTTATGTGTCAATTGTCACTGTCATATTTCTGAATTTTGTGTGTCAATTATCAGTGTCATATTCATTTTTGAAATGCGGCGCCAAGTTTCAATGTGTTTTCCAAGGTATCTTTTGATGTAATGTTTTAAGTTTGATGTTGTGTGGATAGATGTCGGTAGTATCGGATATTGTTAAGAATTTGAAAAAAGGTTAAGGCTTGTGAGGCGTGCTTACAACATGGATAAGTATAAAGATGCCGTCGGGGCGCAGTCATAATAGGCGTCCTTACACCTATCCTTAATGTGGTAAAGCACATCTCGTGATTGCAGCAGTAAAGCAGAGGAGTAAAGGAAAAGGAGAGAGAGAGAGACAGATGATAGAGAAGATCTTTAAAATTAAATTTTTAGATGTAAATAGGAATCGAACCTATAAATTTTTATGGGGGTATAAGGACCTTACCACTGACCCACAAAGCCAACCGACATACATTATGTTGGGTTGAATATATAAATTGAATTTTGGGTTGCGCCGAACAATAATCTGCATTTATAACATAAAGAGATCTTTAACAGGATGTTACTTGAAAGGATTATAAGGGTGAACATTTTTTCTATAAATGTTATAATCTGTATTAAATCTAAGTTAACATATTTAGCCATATGCAAATGGCTATAAAATCAGCTTTTATAAAATTATTATAAAATGTGATAAAGTCAATTCAACTTAGCCTATTAATTAAGGGAACGACATGATATGTATGGATGAATATTATGTTAACCAAATCAGATTCTGTTAAGCATATAGTCTTTTCCTGTCTAATAATTTGAATCATTTTTAATTCCTCATTATTATTACCTGTTATGATTATATTCTTACAACAAATAAAACGTAAATAGTCTAATTCCATTGTTATATGTATTTATTCTTATATATATATTGTTATATATAATTCCATTCCATATATATTCTTAAAATATATATGACGAATCCAATACATATTTAAAATCAGTGTTTGCCATTAAAATTCTTCCAATTCGAAAGTATTATTTAACTTTATAAAAGGTCTAATGTTTAGTCGATCATCAATCATTCAGTTATTGTAGAAAATCTCGTATATCCATTACATATTAGTGTTTCCTTATTTAAATGCTTATTAAGAGGACATTATTTAATTTTACTAAAGGCCTAATGTTTAGCCGAACATCAACCATTTTTTATTGTATTTAATAATAATAAAGGTTTTGCTTCATGACAAACCCATGTTTATCAATTTGAGCAGCACTTAAAACACATTTCTCTTAAGGAATTTTAGAATGCGTGGAATGATAATCTGTATTTTTAATATAAAGAGATCTTCAATAGGATGTTATTTGAAAAGATTATAATGATGAAAAATGTTTCTAGAAATGTTATAATCTCTATTGTATATTTAGCAAAATATAAAATCAAACCGATTTTCTTATTAAAGGGACTATAATTTTTGCTGGTGGTGGTTGTGGTGGTGGTGGTACCTGCATCTGGTATTTAAGCCGTATGCTCATAGTAATGTTAAAGTATTCATTTCAACTACATAATTCTGAATTCGTTCTTTAGTGTTTGTTAGAGGCTCAAGAAAAAAAATTAAAATGTAAGTAACTATATTATTATCTAATTCTCCTTATCTTTTTGATCATACTTATATATATATATATATTAAATGGATTTAGACGCTTTGAATAATTCTGTTAAATACGTTCGAAGAGAGTTAGTAAAATTACAAGATTTAGTACCAAACCAAAAATATGCAATTATGGGAATTAAAATTTCAAACAGCCGTTATGGAGAAGCAGTACAAGTGGATCTTCCAGATAATAAGATTCTGTTTCTGCCCCTACGGGTAACGGACATTTTTAAGAAAAATTTGCCGGGCAAGTTCAGCATTATTTTTAAAGAATTAACTGCAGTTAATAATTTAAATTGGACTCCGGTCTTTGAAGTGGCTCTCATTTAATTCAGGTAATACAAAACGTTAAAAAATTAAAGTTATCTTCATAGTTTTTGTTTCTAAATCAATAATTATTTTTCCAGATTTCTCAGTTTTCCACCTGCTAATATATATTTAAAATAGTTAAAAGAAAATAAAACAATTTATATTTTAAAAATGTATATTACAATATGTATATTATTGCTATTATAATAAATTTTCAATTATACAAGTCAATAAATATTTTTTCTGTATTTATTAACATACATTCTTTCAAACAATAACTCCGCTCATCAGATGATAAATTAAAATATTCATCTATTATACTTTCTACACTTACTGGATAAATTAATTCTGATAACAATTCCTTAAAAGCTTTTATAAAATTATTATAAAAAGTGTTAAAGTCAATTAAATTTAGCTTATTAATTAAGGGAACCACATGATATGTATTGATGAATATTATGTTAACCAAATCAGATTCTGTTAAGCATATAGTCTTTTCCTGTCTAGTAATTTGAATCATTTTTAATTCTTCATTATATTATTACCTGTTATGATTATATTCTTACAACAAATAAAACGTAAATAGTCTAATTCCATTGTACTAACATATATATGACGAATCCAATACATATTTAAAATCAGTGTTTGCCAATCAAATTCTTCCAATTCGAGGGTATTATTTAACTTTATAAAAGGCCTAAAGTCCATGGCCATATTTAATCCAACATCAATTAATATATTATCACTTATTGTAGAAAATCTTATATTTAATAATAAAGGTTTTGCTTCATTTTTTTCACTAATTTCATGTTCAAACTTGTCTAATAGTTGAAACAAATCGTTATTAATTTGATTAGCACTTAAAACGCAATTATTATCAGAAGACGTCATGTTTATACAGTTTTTGTACCACAACTAATTTTTTTTCATAGTATATTTGTCTTACGAATCCAGCTATTATGGGAATTATCAAAACCAAGCCATTTTATATATACCATGTTTCCTTTTTTCTTTAACACTTTCTCAACTAAATATATATCTGGTTGCTTTGTCTTCTGCAATTCATAACTATAGAATATTATTGGCTGTTTATTTAAATCTTCCAACAAATACGTCACAGGATTGGTTTTGATAATTTTAAATAGTTCGGTGGTCCAGTTAGGTGTGTACCCTTTATCGAAAACATGCCTT